>JAWNOY010000435.1:2400000-3000000 GCA_035045545.1 Drosophila gaucha
TGTTTTTATTTTTAGTCTCTTCTTTTTGGCGATTTTGTGTTGCCTACTTTTGCTGCATTTTTTCCCCCAGCGCTTTCGCTTTGTTTCCACTTTTTTACTCTTTGCGCCTTCCTTGACTATTTTTGTCTCTGGCTGCAGTTTGCTTTGCAGATCTAAAGTGTTGTTCAAGGCGCATTCCCTCATGCACACACACACACACACACACACACACTTGAGAGCTGTGCGCGCTGAGGGCCTCGTCTACCTTATTTTTGCAAAAAATCAAATATTTTTGTGTCGCCGAGCAAACAAAATGGCGTTGCCAAGCGGAGGGAAACACAAGCAAAATGACAGCAGTCAAAAAAAAAAACAAACGAGCCATATTTGTACCCAACGTTTGCGCTGAAAGTTAAACAAGAAAAAAAGCATGTTTGAGCTGTCGAAGATTAAATACCCTTGCATTTACTCGTCTATAGTTAATATTAATAGAAGTAATATTATTATCAGTCTGTTGGTTATACCAAACAACTGAAAAAATATTTTGCTCTCAAAAAATATTTCTGCCAAAAATGTTCAACTATTTAAATAGTAAAAATGAAATTAAACAAAAAATAATGGTATTTGAAGTTACATCTTTTTGCCTAAACTTACAATATTGTTAACTTCATTGAGTTTTTTTTCAACATTTAGTTATCCCCATCGTTAACTTTTATATGCTAACCAAAGATGATAGTAGTCAGAAACGCTGATTTACTTAAACATTATGTAAGTATCCCACCGCTGTGCTCATCTTGTTTGAAGCCCTGCTGTGTCGCTGATTACGCGACTTGGTAATGGTGGTGATTACAAAAATCTCGCCCTTTCCAGACATGGGCGCAGGTGCAGACAGCGGCACCAAAGCTCTCACGTATGACATGCTAGAAAATTATGCATACTCCGCAGAATCCACAAGCACGAGCACGAGCAACAGCAACACACAGCAATAACAACAATAACAACATTTATGTTGTTGCCGGGCGGCATTTGCTGCATTGTTTCCTTCCGCATTTTGCAGGGGCACAGCGAAAAACGTTTCGGTGGCATGCCTTAGAGTCAAAGTCAGTCTGTGTCGGCTGCCAGGATATGCATATTACATTTGCGCTGCTTCCTGCTTTTTCTTTTCCTTTGCTGCATCCACCTTTTTGATAACTTGTTATATTTGCCGTTTGCCATACATTGTAGCTGCATTATTAAATGAGCAACGTGTACACAAATCTGTTGAGCACTTACATTTGTCAACCGCTTGCTCCGCAGGTCTGCCCTACATACGCCTTATACCGAAGGTGACGGCTGTATCTGGTGAGACATTGAATCTGAAATGCCCAGTGGCCGGCTATCCCATCGAGGAGATACACTGGGAGCGCGGCGGACGCGAGCTACCCGATGATATACGCCAGCGTGTGCAGCCGGATGGCTCGCTGACCATCAGCCCAGTTCAAAAGCACACGGACTCTGGGGTCTACACGTGCTGGGCCCGCAACAAACAGGGTCACAGTGCCCGTCGCAGCGGCGAGGTGACGGTCATAGGTTAGTATATATTTGTGGAGTGCCAACTGTCGGCCATTTGGCCAGTTTCCTTCACAGCCCGGATGACAAGGGGACAAACGAAATGAAAGCTCCAATGACGTCAAGTGAAAATTACAATTTAATTATTAACAACAAACTAAGTAGATCGTACGGCGCTTTAAGTTTTGATTTTGCTTTTCATTTTGGTGTGTTGTAGTCCGCATTTGCTTATACCCTTATTAAGTATGCGCAATAATCCCAGCTTAAAAGTTCGTAATTTAAAAAAAGCAAACCAAAGTGTGGAGGAGTACGAGTCAGCGCCTTTGCTAATGGCTGCCTGGCCGGCGACCCTTTTTTTGAATTAAACTTTTTTTTCATTTTACTTAATGAATTCGCGTGATAATGAAGCGCGACGGTAATTAAATGTTGATAATTTGTAACCTTTTTCCGAGATTTAACCCGTTGTTGCCACAAACAACATTGCGCATTAACGTTGCAGAGAGTGGGCGAAAGTTTTTGTTATTACATTGATTGCTGGGTCAGCTCATGGTGCTCCTCCCGCTTTTTCTGACTCATGTTTGCCTTGACAAAACCACTTGCAGTGCCGCCGCGTCTAAGTCCCTTTCAAACGTCCATACTGCAACTGAACATGGGCGATCGCGCCTCACTCACCTGCTCCGTGGTGAAGGGCGACTTACCATTGACCATCAATTGGCGCAAGGACGGCCGCCCCATCGATCCTACACAGCACATGTCCGTCAAGCAGGTGGATCAGTATAATAGCATTCTGGTCATTGATAACCTGGGCAGCGATCACACGGGTAACTATTCGTGTGTGGTGCGAAACTCGGCGGCGGAGGTGGAGAACTCCCAGGCGCTCTTGGTTAATGGTAATGAAATGAGTTGTGAACACTCCCCTATAAATACATGTATCAAATATTTCAAAAATACCATCTTTAGTTAAAAGTAGTTGCGTTTTTCGTATGCACTTTGTTCAATGTAATCAACAACAACACTAACGAATCGAAAAACGAAATTTCACTTGTCCTGCAACATCCTTATATATATATATAATAACTGTTAATTATGTTAAAGAAACGGCATTTAGTTACTCCATATTGTTATCGAACATATCGTATATCTTTATATATCACTTTCACTTCAACTTTTGGAATGTTTGTACAACCAAGTAATATACTATTTCGTAGAGTTTAACAATCATTTAACAAAACTGCGAAGGTTTAGTTGTACATATGAATGTATGTATGTAATTTCAATTAGGAAACAGCAACATCAACAGCAAACAGCAGCTCAGCGTGGGATCGACGTCAGGAATCACATGGAACACGACGACTGCGGTTACAGGCTATGGGTGGCATCTGGCAGTGGCATTTGTTAACATTTCTGGTTGCTCTTTCCTTCTTGCAGTACCGCCGATCATAGAACCGTTCGCCTTTCAGGATGGCCTGGCCGAGGGTATGCGCACGCGCACTGTTTGTGGCGTCTCGCGCGGTGATGCGCCATTGAAACTGATCTGGCTTAAAGATGGTGAGCCGCTGCCCGAGCTGCTGGGTGCGAATGTCACCATGCTCGATCAGTATAGCTCACTGCTGAGCATTCCCTCGCTATCGGCCACGCACTCCGGTGAATATACGTGCGTGGCCAAGAATCCGGCAGCCGAGATCAAATATACCGCTCTATTGCAGGTCAAAGGTAGCGTAATAGGTTACAACCCAATACACAACCAACACTAATACACCAATACACCAACACACAGACTTGTCGCATTTAACACGTAACAGGAACTAACTAACCAACTTAACTTTTCACAAACGCCCCTCAATAATAATTTTTGCTTTCTCGCTGATGTATTCAAGAAAAGCGCTTCTTAATGGTTTTGAGTTTTTAATTTAATTCGTTTTATTTCTACGAAATAAACTTTTTGGTGCTTGTCATGTGTCCCACAAGCTAAATCGTAACTGAACGTTGCCTAACTCTTGGTGCTTTGTTTTTGACGCTTTCACTCTACCAAAAAAGAAAAACAACAAATAATTAAATAAAAAACAAAACCCTAACTAAACCAAATGTCAGAAATTGCCAAGCTTAAAACATCCATGAAATTATTTATACAAATCCTTATATCCTTAAGACGCTTTGGCACGCTGTGGGTTTTTTGACAACAGTTTCACCAGGTAACCTCATAAACTGCACTGCTTCTTATTCGCTTTCGTAAACAAAACTGCAAAATTTATTATAAACATATATTTAAGTATTGTCACACATAATAAAAATAACATAAATCATATTTTGATAATTTGCGCATATAATTTAAGACGCTTTTTATACTACATAAGAATCCGCGGCCAGCCGTTTTTGAAATGCGCTTTCCTAAGGCTTATATTATTATCAAAGTTTAAAATAGTTTTTAAATATAAAAAATATATGATATCCATATCAAGAATTTTAATACAGTACATTTTTTGAGTTACTTGGAAAAGCGCACATCATAAACATTTTGCTATAATTTTAGTTTCAAATACTCATACATAATTATGAAATCATAAGCGGGCTTAACATTAATTTGCTTACTCGCTTATTCCTTTTTGTTGCCAACTCTCTCGCTGTGTATAGAAAACAATGCATAAATATTTTTGTACCCTTTTTTTGTTACTGCCATTTTTTTGGACTTGCAGCTTCAAAACTTAGTGCACAACGGCTGCTGTTTGCCCGCTCCCCCACCAAAACTAAATAAAAAAACTCACTAACTAATAAACATACAAAAAAAAAAAAAAAGAATGGCTAAGCCTTAGCTATAAATGTGCTGTGCTTAATTAACAAAAATATAAACTAACTGAAAAAGCAGAAACAGCTATAAATCCACTGAAGACGCCCTGCTTATGCTTCAATTTGGTTTTGGGCTCTGTTTAACTGCTTACACTCTGCTATGCTCTGTGCGAATGTATGTGTATGTGTGTGTGTGACGGCCATTTTCTCTATCCTTGCTTCTGGGTATGCGTGTGCGTGCGGTCCTTTTTATGCTGCTCTCAAAATGCATAAGCATAGTTTTTGCAGAATAAAATGTGCAGTGAAACCAAATTACAAACGATATATAAATTTAAAGCTTCGCAGTATTTGCTAATGTAGTTGAGAATGAATGTTCCATAGCAATGGCATGTTGTGGCAGCAGCAGACTATTTTGCACGCTCCTTTTGATTGCTTTTGTTTTTTGCATGTAACTGTACATAAATTACATCAATTTTTTTGTGATGCCAGCTGCCATTTGCCATTGCGATTTGCCATTTGCATGCGCATAGTGCATAGTGAAATGAATTTTAATTTCGTTCATTTATGATTTGCTTGCTCTCTGCTCTGTTTTTAAACGCAATTGGTTTTCGAAATTGTTTTCAGCGCAATTTTGCCAAGCTTGAATTAACAATAAATAACTTATCTACTTACCAACTTATATAATTTTCAAAAATTAAACTTTTCCTAATTGCGCATGGCGAAAACGAGGTGAAAACGAAGTCGTGAACCGTTGTGTGTACATTAATTTAATTTATTTTTAATGCCCAATTACCCAGGCTGCTGTTGTGTGCAAAGATTTTTTCCAACTAGTCGCTTATAACCTACGCGCTGTCGTATACCCAAACCCGCTTTATGTACAACACAAGAGAGCCAATCCAAACAAGACCACAAAATGCTTTTTAATTAATGCAGTTCATTTCTTTTATTATAAGCATTCAATTTGTTTTTTTTTTATTAATGATTGCTTGACAAACAAAGGCTGGATATTAAATGCATTGCTGAAAAAAGCAATTATTGGCATTATAAATTATTGAAATGCAATTTCGCGCTGCTATGCTTTCTGCCCGGGGCGTGGTACATGCTTTTAAAAACTAATTATTGAAGGCCAATTTGGTTTTTGTTTTGCGCAATAAACTTTTTATTTCCATCTGCGTGCTTAACAATAAAACTCATATAATCGTACATATAAAACATTTATGTATTTTATGTTGCGATTTCATTTTAATGCAAATATTTTCCAATACGTTCTTCGCATGCCTTTGTTATTTATTTTCCAGCTAACGAGAGGCAGTTTTTTTTGTAATTTTGTTGTACAACAAACTGCGAAACAGCGAGCCGCAGAGCGTGGGCACAAAAATAAATAAAAATTAAAAAAAAAGAAACAACAATAATAAAATCCAATTTAAATATGACTAAAAAAATCCTTGCACAACAACCAACCTAATTAAAGAGTTAACCTCACGGATCTTGTGTGAAATGAAGCATCCGTTATAAAAGCATCGACTTTTTAAATTATTTCGATTTTGATTAAGTTGCATAAAAACCTTTTGTTAAATTTATAAGTAAAATATGAAAAGCCCAACTGTAAATTAGTTGAAACGTTTTCTTTACTCTACAAACCTTTCTATTACTCTCAACCAATTTGAATAGTCACAATACTTTAATTTGCCGTTTTTACTTTGCCAAATATCTTCACTTTTCCTCTCTGTCTCTCTCTCTCTATATATATATATATATATATCTCTCTCTATTTAAATCATAACTATTCTGTATGTCTTAGAGGATTTTTATTTGAACCTTTATCAAAAAGCTCTAAGCTAGTCAAACATTTTTAATATTACGTATACATTCTATAGTGCCACCACGTTGGATTGTCGAACCAGCCGATGCGAATGTGGAGCGCAACCGCCATATAATGTTGCATTGCCAGGCGCAGGGCGTACCCACGCCCAGTATCGTGTGGAAAAAGGCAACAGGTAACATATTTAAAATGTTATATGACAATAAAGACCTGTAGACGTTAAGCAATTTACCAGAAAAATGTTTCAGAATACATATATAAAATGAAATAATGAACTTTACATAAATATATTAACGCATTACATAATGGGCTAACGAATTTTGAAACTGTTTGTTCAAAAAAAATATTATGTCGATAATTTGGTTAAACGGTTAAGATAAATTTATCATTTAAATTAAGGTTCAAGTCAATCTTTTTTTGGTAGAGGACGACATGAAACCAGTTGAGTCATCGACTTGTCAATGGATATTGTGTAGTTTTAGTTGATAGTTTGCATAGATAAATTTAAATATATATATTATATATACCTTATTTCTGGTAACAATCAAAATCAATATTTTCACTCTAATAAAAATCTGGAACTCAATTTGTATATTTACAAGGCTTAGTAGATTCTTTAAAATCGTATCGTTTTACTTAACTATTTTTCAAGATACATTTTTGGATTTTTTTTGCATCTGACTTCCTTAATGGTTTGGCTTATTAAATATGATAATTTACCTCTTACTGATTCCGTTAAAACAAGGGTTGCATCTTCCAAAAAAGTTCGAAGAATAAAGAAAGTCTTGTTCCTGATTGAAAAGTTTGATAGTATTTATTTTGAAGTATATGCGACTAAATAAATTATTTAATAAAAGTTTTAACATTTTATGTTATGTATGAAAGAGTTAATAATCTTTAAGCTTACCTGTTCCGAATATTTAAACCTCCTCAACAGGCAGCAAGTCTGGCGAGTATGAAGAAGTGCGGGAACGTCCGTTTACAAAGTTATTGGGCAATGGTTCGATGCTGCTGCAGCACGTGAAGGAGGATCGTGAGGGATTCTATTTGTGCCAGGCGAACAACGGCATCGGCACGGGCATTGGAAAGGTCATACAGCTGAAAGTAAATTGTGAGTATCAAGAGGAGTTGCCCAATGAAACGAAACTTGGCAACTTTGTTTATTGCAATGGCGCCGCTGCCACTGGGACTGCAATTCGTCGGTTGCATTTGTATAGGCTGCTGGGGCTTCTGGTTGTTGACACATAATTAAAATGAGAGTTATTTTAACGCCTTGCAGCCTCACCATACTTCTCCTCCACCTCGCGCTCAGTTACAGTCAAAAAGGGCGACACGGCTCTGCTGCAGTGCGCCGTCAGCGGCGACAAGCCGATCAATATTGTGTGGATGCGTTCGGGCAAGAACACGTTGAATCCGTCAACCAATTACAAGTGAGTGCAGCGACAAGCTGATGGGACTCTTAATGACTTGATAATCTGAACTCCCCACAGAATATCAGTTAAGCAGGAGGCTACCCCGGATGGCGTTTCAGCGGAGCTGCAGATACGCACAGTGGACGCCACAGACAGTGGACCTTATTTTTGCCGCGCCAGCAATCTCTATGGCAATGATCAGCAGCTAGTGCAGTTGCAAGTGCAGGAGCCACCACAGCCTCCCAGTGTATTGGAGGCGGCCATGATAAGCAGCCGTTCTGTGAACCTCAAATGGCAGCCCAAGGCGCTCAGTACGGGCGATGTTTCCAAGTACATAGTGGAGTACCGCGAGGCAGATCGTAAGCTTTATATGAGCATCACAACAACACGAAAACTCTTTATGTCCACTTTATTCCATTTAAGCCGTTCTGTTCATCGACCAGTGGCAGCATATGGAAGTTAAGGACCCGCCCAGCTTTAATGCATTGATTGAAAATCTGAAGCCGGCGACTCGCTATGCTTTTAGGGTCATAGCTGAGGGCAACGCGGGTCGCAGTGCTCCCAGTCAGGAGTTAATTGTACGCACAGAGCCTCAGAGGCCCGCTGGGCCACCATTGAATCTTTCCGCACGTCCGCTCTCCTCCACGGAACTCCTCATTAGCTGGGTGGCGCCTTTGCCGGAGCTGCGGCATGGTGATATACAGGGCTACAATGTGGGATATAAGCTGATCAGCTCGGGCAACACAGCCTACAACTATACCTCCGTTGTGGGCGACGGTGAAGCCGGCAACGGCGAGTTGCTGCTCAGTGGACTCTCCAAATTTGCGCGCTACAATATTGTGGTGCAGGCCTTCAATCAAGTGGGCCCTGGTCCTTTGTCAGAGCCAACTGGGGCGCAGACCATGGAAGATGGTAAGCTAACAGTGTCTTTGGATCTCTTTAGCTGAATTATAAACAAGTTCTTCTGTAGTGCCCAGTCGAGCCCCGGAAGATGTTCGCTGTGCCGCCTTGACGTCCCAGTCGTTGCAAGTTTCGTGGCAGCCGCCGCCAATTTATCATACGAACGGTCTGCTGCAAGGTTATAAGCTCATCTTTGAGCCCATCATTGATGACATCATGCCCAACAAGGATGAGGTTGAGTCGCGAAAGACCACTGCCCTGACCACTGTGCTGACTGGGTTGCGCAAGTACACGAATTATAGCATCCAGGTCTTGGCGCATACACGCATGGGCGATGGCGCCCTCTCCAAGCCGCTCTTCTGCCACACCGAAGAGGATGTGCCCGAGGCGCCGTCTGATATTAAAGTCGTTGTCAGCTCTCCGCAGTCACTCTACGTGTCCTGGCAATCTCCGAACGAGCCCAACGGCGTCATAACCAAATACAGCCTCTACACTCGCGTCGTCAATGGCCGGGAGGAGTTGAACAATGAGAAACGCAGTCTGCCATCTCAGCAGGCCTATTACGAGGCCAAGAATCTACATCCCCACATGGAGTATCAGTTCTGGGTAACGGCATCGACTCGCGTGGGTGAGGGTAAGAGTTCACGCGTTGCCTCTCAGATTACCACGAATCGTGTACCGGCCAGAATCATTTCCTTTGGTGGTTCCGTGGTGCGTCCTTGGCGCTCAACAGTCACTTTGCCATGTACCGCTGTGGGCAAGCCTAAGCGCGAGTGGTTCAAAGCGGATGTGGCACTACGTCAAGGAGCCCTTCACAACTCCCAGCTGCTGGATACCGGCGACTTAATCATCTCCAGCTTGCAGCTGGCCGACGGTGGGAACTATAGCTGCCAGGTGGACAATGGAATCGGCACGGATCGACTTACACACATGCTGCTTGTACAGGTGCCACCCTCTGCCCCCGTACTCTATGTGACCAGCGCCACCTCGAGCAGCATTCTGATGCACTGGAAGTGCGGTTTTACTGGCAATGCTCCGATCACAGGTTACACTTTGTTCTACAGGCGCGCCACGGGCAACACGGATGAGATGCAGCTCTCACGCCACGCTTCCAGTCACGAACTGAAGGGCCTGGTTTGCGGCAGCACCTATCAGATACACTTGAATGCTCACAACAAGGTCGGCAGCTCCCCAGCAAGTATAATGCTGCACGTGCGTACCCAAGGTCAGGCGCCCGGCATGCCAGCGACAACCACTTTGCTCGCTCCGAACTCCACGTCGGTGCTGATCCGTCTGCACAGCTGGCCTGACAATGGCTGCCCCTTGATGTATTTTGTACTGCAGTATCGGGCGGTCACAGAAGATCCCGACAAGGAATGGATTTTAGGTGAGTTGAAGGAACAAAGATTTATTGGTAAAAAAAATATATACTTATCACATTTCTTAGTTTCCAATGCCCTGAAGCCCCAAAGGCGAGTGGTCATCTCTAATCTGCAACCATCAACGCTCTATCAGCTACGGATGGAGGCTCACAATGTGGCAGGCGTGTCGCAGGCTGAGTTCAGCTTTGTCACTCTCACCAAGGACGGCGACCCGCCTCCACCGGAGATTGTGCAGCGCGGCCAGCGCGGTCCGAGTGTTTTCTATGGGAACGTCAATCTGCTTATACCCACCATTGCTGCCGTCTCTGGAATGATCTGCACCATAGCCTTGGTTATCATTTGCTATCGGCATAGTAAGTAACAGCAAGTGAAGTCTGCGTCTAATCACTCACTAAGTGTCTGTCTTGTCTGCTGCAGAACAAAGCAATCACATACAAAAGGAGTCGCTCGAGAATCGCGCCAACTCTGAGGCGGCACAGCGTGAACGCTACTATGCGACCATACACAAGGTTTCCATGCAGAACAATGACAAGATTCCGGGTAAGTGTGTGCTCAATCAGTTGATCCGACCAATCTGTAAGCCTGGGGCTTTTTCACAGAAACCTCTGAGGACATTTCGCCGTATGCCACCTTCCAATTGTCGGAGGCGGGCAACATGTCACAGCCGCATCATGCCGGTCCAGCCAATACTCTGCTGCACTCGTTCATGTACCACGAGAGGGCTCTGGCAGAGGGCTGCTCGTCGCCACCACCAGCTGCGGTACTAAAACCAACCACCACCCATCACCACCACCACCACAACCAACGTCCACAAAAGACAATTCATAATTATTATCAAACCTCACCGTTTCATAATATCGTGCGTTTGTTTATTCATTTCTTTGATTTTAGCTCTCTCTCTCACTTTCTCCGTGTCCCCCTCTCGATAGGGGGCATTAGTCCTACAATTAGTGTGTATTTTTCCATAGAATACTACGTGCTTTTTATGTTGTTTCACTGCTCGATTCTTACTTTTATCTAAGTTCTATTAAGTGCAATGCCGTATATCATGTGGGTATTGAGCGAAGCGCCCTGCCTCGTGTCACATGTCAATTTTTGGTTTTGGCTTATCCTTTGTTTCGTTTGAAAGCGTTTACCATCCCCAAGCGCTTTTGTAGCCGCTAGTCGTATTTGGTGCTCAAGTACTATCCCATCTAATGGCACGCTTTGTTCTATGCGCAGTCCAAGAATCGACGTCGGCACTCACGTAAAACGGAACCAGAGAGTGAGGAATCCGAGTCCGACCAGGATCAACTGACTTCCAGCCGCACCGAGTCTTCCAATCAGCACGAGGGCAAGATCAAGCACAGTAAGTCGAAACCCATTGGCCTTAGTCACAGCACCTGGGAGGCATCGCATATGAGGGTCGACTTAATGCTATAATCAAAGGGTTTACAGAAGTTGCGACAGTCAATTTAAAAAGTCGATATTTGATAGATCAGCGACTACTATCGATCTGGTCATAACAGTCTGAAGATTCTTATCTGTATACAATACAATCGTATACCAGAAGTAAGCTGAGTTTACTTTTTCTACTTTTTCCAATTATCCAAAATCGGTATGCCATTCGCTTTGTAGGTTTCCGTTTAGCATACAGAAATCAATAATATTTTGCTTTCAGATTCTGCTTCCCGCTCAGGTTAGATTAGTTGAATTGTGTGTATTTATTTCGAATATATCTAACACTGTCGACATGAGCATTTTGCTTGATACCTTTGAATTTTGAATTTAAGTCCTTCATATCGCGATGCATGAAGGTGATTTAAGATACTTTCCCACAATAGTTTTTAGCTCGTAGTGGACTTGGGTTTATAAAAAGGTGTAATCTACTGGCTCTTTCTCTTTCTTTTTGTGTTATTTTACTTTACAGACTCAGACTCTAGACTAATACAACATTTTCCAAATCACAACATATCGATAACTTATCTATAGTAGATCAACGAGCTATGCACAACTTTTGCCACACAATGCACTTAAACTTTATATAAACCTATATAAATTTGACCAGTATGAAGAGCAAGTACACTACAGAAGACTAAGAAACTAAATGATATTGTAAAGTGCGCTGGTTAGCCTTAAATTAGTTCTAAGTTTGTGTTTCCCCATCCACATGCCGATTCTCTATTTGCCCGTATTTTCTTTCTTTCTTTCTTTCTTTCCAATTTCTTAATGCTCTATGCGATGCAGGCATCATCTACCATGGAGCACAATCAAGCACATCCTCCGATCTGTCACCAATGTCCGAACAAAAATCATTACCACGACGCGGTCGCTCCAGGTATCATCATCAGCAATATCAGTTTTCCACCAATACAACACCGCGTCATCACAATAGCAACAAAAGCAACAACAACATCACAAACACGGCCACAAACACAAACACAGCCACATCAGTAAGCAACTCGAACAAAATTCTGTCGCCGCGCAACGGAAGCGGAAATCTGAAATCCATATCGAGCACATTCAAATCACAAGATTCCATACAATGCCATATACCCACGTTGGTCAAATCGCCATCGATAAGCACACAACACCAGAAACAGTTCCACAAACAACAGTCGAATAGCAAACCCAGCCAGAACCACAACCCCAACCACAGCCAGACCCAGTGCAGTAGTAGCAGTAGTTTGAAGCAACAGCAACCTCTGTTGATCCAGCCCAAGCTCCATCAGCTAGAGCCGACGCCGACGCATGCTAATGGCCAGGAGCTGCTGAGCTTGGATGGAGGCGTTAGTACCCTAGCATCAGTTGTGCCCGTAACTTGCATGCCACCCTCCTCACAGTTTCGACCCATACCACACAAGTCCATAATGCCCGCGCATGACCCACACCAAAACCACCATCAGCAGCTTCATCAGGGAGGTGTCTCCGGCACCGCCCTGCTGAATCCCTCGACGGCTCTGCTGTCCTCGAAGTTCTTTACGGCGCCAACGTTGCCGTTGCCCAAATAGGATACGGCCCATGGGGGGAGTGAATATGGAGGCGGTGGCGGGGCTGATAGCAGCAGCTTTGGCTATAATAGCGGCGAGATATCGTGCACCTATATGGATCCCATAGATCACACATGAGACTTGGCCTACGGTGAGGTGTGTGGACCTGAGGGCGCCCATTAATCAGCAGCCAGCACATCACACCATCCACCACCAACCACCACGAACACAACTTGGAACACTTGAACACAACTAAGTCTCTCACTCTCTCTTATTCTGAATGCTTGAGTGTGGTTGCTACAGAAACACAAATAGTATCAAACAACTCTGGATACTCTTCTTCCCCCTTACCAAACCATGCAGAGCTGGCATCCTGCGCACGCTGCATCCGCTCCAGCTGCAGGCCGAGTGTAGCGCTGGTGCCTTCCACCATGGCGACCGTGATGCTGGCGAGCATATCGAGCTGGCCGAGGTTGAGTGCGATGTGGATACGATCAAGAAGCTGAAGCTGGGCCAGCGTTCCTCGCTGTGGTCGCGTCCAAATTCCACCACATCCCAGTTACAGCAGGAGCATCAGCAACAGCAACAGCAGCAGCAGCAGCAACGTCAGCAACAGCAACCACCACACAAGCGAGCACATTCAAAGTCTCCGCAGCCGCAACAGCAGCAGCCCCTACAACAACAACGCCCACAACAACATTCACCCGCTCCAGGCCAGAAATTGCTTAGCGAGAAATCGGATTATTCGATATCAGTGTGAGACATTGGTAAGATCTGATCCAAGCCTGATCAGCAGCTAGGATGAGGTCTGGCAAACAGACCAGGCCAGATTGCATTCAATTTAAATAAAATTTGGGCAGCATTCTCGAGTCTCAAGGCTCCTGAGTGAGGTATATAACAACAACAGCTGAGCCGTTTTAGTACCTACTTTTTTATAATGCCAACTACTCCCGTGACATCCGCTCTACCTTAAGTCCACACCGCCCCGCCTGACCCGTAACCAGCTTGACAACCTAACAAACCAAACACAATGAAACAAGAACTTTCGGACAATCAATATCAAAATTATTCGCACAACCATCCAGATGCGAGGAATCTCGTCAGACACACACACACACTCACACACTTCCCATTTGTTACTCTCCATTCCCCCCGTATTTATATAGCGCTCATATAACCGTATATACTTACAAATATACAAATATTAATGATAACTAGGTAATTACGATTTGTGCATGTTCTAAGGCATGCACCCACAACCCAGGTCAGTTATCGAACTTCCAAAATGTTGTATATACATTCATATATTTATACGCATATACTTATACGTTATACCTACTAACCTAGTGTTAAGTACTAACGACTTGTGTAACTCGAACTACTAACTCGAATACTATTGCATACTAACGCGTATTACTCGTACTACTCATAATCGAACTGTTTTTTGTATGTAGAGAGGTTGTACGTATTTTGTGGTTTGATCAAACATATTTTTTTCTACTGAAACTTGAGTTTTAGCTAATAATTAAGTATTTGAGATATTTTTGTAAGTTGTGTCGAATTGATTCCGGTTCTAAAACTGTATTCTCCATTTGTAAAACGAGGAATTTAACATGAAATTTAAACTAATAATTAACTCAAGACATATGCTGTGTACAAATATAATTATATTTATGTCTAAATACTAATCTAATTATTATTATTGTCTTATGTACATACACACACACATACACACACACACACACACACACACACACAGACACACATACATACAGACAGACATTTGATAAATCTCTAGTTGTTAGCGCTACATTTTGTAAATAGACATAAAAGTAAAAAGAATTGACTGAAAAAAACAAAAGATAAAAAAATAACTTCATATATAGCAAATATATATATACAATGAAGAATGTTAACTAAATGTATTTGATATATTCAATGTATACACGAGTACGAGTCGCCAGCTGAATCAGTATTCATATATGATATATCGTGATATGACACGATATCGTAGTATCTACATACATAATTAGTGTTTCCATTACAATAAATTGTCGTTTCGTCAACGTGTAGATAGATGTTTTTAACACCAAAGTATAGAAATCAAAAGCAAGTCGTAATCAAATTAGATGCAACATTCAACAAATCTTGAAAGTAATAATAATAATAAAAAAAACAAAAAAACAAAATAAAGAAAGAAAGAAAGGCCAAGTTAAGAGCAGAAAACAAACTACAAATTAAAATTAGTGCATATGAATACTCCACATATTAATTAGATGTATTTTAAACTAGCCAACAAAACTTATAACAAATTTAGCAACAGATCAGACGAGTAAAACAATAACAGAACTTTCAGAACCGTTTAGGAAACCATGTGCCAAAATTTGTTTAAAAGCAAAGTCAACAAGAACTCGTATTAACAAAATATACAATAAATAAAGCCCTCAAATGGATTTATTAGCGAAGCAGATAAGAACAAAATACATAAATATATAAGCACATAGCAACTGCAGAGATACATACACACATATAAATATATACGTTCATATAAATATATGTGACTGGGTTGTTAGGCAGATTAGGGCCTTGGGGCTTCTGTATGGACCCTTGGCAGCCAAGAAGTATGCAAATTCGAGTTTCATTTGCAAACAAAAAGTATTTAAACTAGACATTTAATAGAATTTATATGCAGCACTTTTTTATTTATTATTTACATATATAATATATATATATATATATATATATATATATAAACATATATATATTTCAAAATATATATTTTAATCCGTTTTTTATATGCATTTATTTATATATATAATGTGTAATAAATGGTTTATTAAATTTAACATCGAATTTTACGAATTTAACAGAAAGTTGCAAAATGAAAATCACATCAAATAACAAGTCTACGAATCAAATCAAAAGATGGCATTTTACTCGAAAACCAGAAAATACAATCAAAAGGCAAAACAACCAAACAATATACTTATGTATGTATGGGTAAAATAAACAAAATACATTTTTATGTTTAACAATATAATTAGCACAAAGCAAAACAAAAAACTACAAAATAAAAACTATTAATGTAAAAACAAAACAAAAACAAACAAAACAAAACGGAAATTATTAAAGAGCATAAAAAATATATAACATAACATATTTTTATTGCAAATGATCCCATACATATGTTCTCGGTTAATCGTAATCATATGTGTTCTGCATCTGTCTGTCTGAAAATTTAAAATTGATATAATTTTTGGTACTTGGCAGACCTATTTTTATACCCTGAACCTATTGTAAACGGGAAATCAGGGTATAAGGGTTTTGCAAAAAGTATGTAACAGGCAGAAGGAGGCGTGGCAGACCCCACAAAGTATATATATTCTTGATCAGGGCGACGAGCTAAGTCGATTTGGCTCTGTCCGTCTGTCTGTCCGTATGTATGAAAGCGTCGATCTCAGAACCTATAAGATCTAGAGACTTGAAATTTTGAACGAAGGTCCATGTATACAGCGCGCATATCGAGTTTGTTTTGGATATTCGATAGATTTTCCTGTTTCATTGATATAGATTAAAAACGTTATCAAGATTCAGTTTTATGAGCATATCTTTAGCATGTTTTTAGCAACAGTCACCAAATTTTGCATTTGGCTTTTTGAAAATAAAATACATTTTCTATTTTTTTATATTTTGGATACCGGCTCCACATTTTACAAAATCAATTTAAAAAAAAGTTATAATAGCCACAATTTAATTTTTTTAAATTTTTTAAGTTAAATCGTATTTTCGGTAAAATGAAAGAAATTTATGCTTAAAATATAATGTAAATCCGTTTAGTAACATAAAAGTTAAACAAAATATTTTGTCGATCAACAAAAGCACGCGGCCGCGAGAGCCAATACGTGTGCAGTACACACTGTGCACACAGTCTATACGTGTGCACACATACATTCAAATGTGTGCGTTATATTTTGAATTTTGTTTGTTCAATCGCAATTTCAGTTTCATTGTAATTCTCGCCGCTGCTACTTTAGTGGGGTTTTTGTCACTAAGAACAATATGAAGAGTGTGGTGTTATGGTAAGAGATGGTGGGCTTGCGAGCGGGGAGTCGCAGGTTAAATTCCCGCTGATGTCAACATTTTTTGTTTAAAATCAATTCTTTTTTTACTGTTGCATTCATATCTTTCTGTATGTACGTAAAAATGCAAACTCGAACAAAGGTTCAGGGGATCTCGTACTCGGGCAGTCCCGACTAGAGCGTTCTTACTTGTTTATTTATTATTTTTATACCCTTGCAACTAGAGTATATTATATATTATATTGGTCAGAAGTTTGCAACGCACAGAAGGAAGTATCACCGACTATATAAAGTATACATAATCTTGACCAGCACGACGACCTGAGTTGACATTGCCATGCCTGTCTGTCTGTCCGTCTGTCTGGATTGGCATTTTAATAATTTTGTTAAACAACTAGAATTACGTTAATTTTTGAATACAATGTTTTGAGTTCCTTTTTAAAATATATCTATTAATTGATTAAATTCCAATAAATTAGAACATATCATGCATTTTATACATTTTTACAGGCATTTAAAGATTAACTTGACCAACATGTATCGCTTAACCGCATGACAAAATTATGAATAATTAAATAAAATCCGCCTGTTTCGTGAGTGGCAAAGCGGAGAAAACTATTTCTTCCAAAGGTTTATAGCTACAGTCCCAAAATTTAGCTTCAATTCGTCCAAATCCTTAGTGATCGTGGAAGCCAATATAAGAAAAATATATCCAGGATTCCAAAAAAAATGTAATCTCATATGTTTTTAAAGGGATATGGTTGAAAAACTTTATTTTCTTCAAACTTTTCTTTGCCGTTTGAATGACTATCGGTAGGTCCTTAAAGTCCTGATTAGGAATTAACAGCGACAAGGACTAAAGTCCTTTAAACTGCTGAGATAACCTGACGTTTTACAGAGAAAATAGCTTGTAACTCCGCTGTATCCTTGTGTTTCCTGGTAGTTAATGTATAACTCTTTAAGGACTCAAGGACTACCAATTGACCAAAGGACATCTAAATAGTCCTTCTGATTTCCGAAATATTAGGGATTTTGTGTATTTTAGGCCATTTCCTACTACTGTATTACCTGGCTACTGTAGTTGGCCTGGAACTGAAATAGCAAAAGTCCAGGATCCTTAAATATCACCACAATATTTTGATGGGAATCAATAGAGCTAATCCTCACGAATCAACGCACCTTCATTTCATCCTGTGCAAAGATATAGCCTAGCTAAATCTATTTTTTTCTATTATAGTTTTCTTTACAAGCTACGATTTAATTGCTCCGCTTAAGAGTATGCAATAAGAAATTAAAGTGTAAAGAAGTAAGTCGGGTCTGTCCGACTAGAAGATCCCCTGAACTAGTCCGAGATGGTGTTTTAACCAATCTAGCTTACATCTTTTATCTATACATATTACCCTCTGCGGGCACACACACGCACACATATACATGCACACACAAGCGTGCTCGCCGCTTAGTGCATAAATGATAAAATGGGCAGCATTATGAGAAATTGATTGTTAAATAACTTCGGTTCTAGATCTAAGGTGTATATATGCGAAATCCCAATTCCCTAGTATTTGAAATACGTTTTTTCCACTTATGGGGCTAATGGGGGAGATATCCAAAATTTAAAAAAGTTATTATCTGGAGTATATTGGGTATGTGCAATGTTCGTCTTGCTGTCCGTCTGTCTGTCTGTATGAACGCGCAGCATTTGGACACCATAGAAGCTAGAGACTTTAAATTAGGAATAGATATACTCTGTATCCGCGTCAGATAAATTTTAAGTATTTTTTCGATACGCCAACAAGGGGCGTGGCAAATCGGGAAATGTTACATCTATTAAGACTAAAACGCTGTTATTGTCGTCAATATTGCTATCTATGAATGGGGACTTGGAATATATATTTGTGCACTGTTAGGGTACATAGCTTCATCTATTGAGGGCTTGGCAATTCAGTTAAAATGCTAACTGTAAACTGTAAACTTCTACAGTTTTACAGCCAGAGCCGCCAAATTTGACATACTCAAAATTATACGCCTTCTGGAGCGTGGTAACTCAGAGAAACTTATATCTTCCACAGCTCTACTTTTGGGATAACCAAATTGTGCAGTTATATGACAGCTGATCCCCTCTACTGATAATACTTGATAGACTTAGGCCGTCTTTCACCGTGAACGAGTATGGGGTGATGTACCCGACTATTTATTTTAAGTTCCAGCTCTCTAGCATCAATAGAGCCTTGAATAACGTTGTTAGATGATACAAGTGTATATACAAAATATTAATTCTGTAGCTTTAATAGCGGCGAAATGGTTTGCGTTCATTCCGACAAACAGACAGACAGACTGACATCAAGGCGGATATTTCATAAAGCAAATATACTCTTTTTATCTTCGTAAACGCCTATAAAATAGTCAAATAGTTGAATGTGCAGAAAGTTAAAATGCTCGAGGGTGTCTACTAGTTGGAAGCACTCTTGTTTTAATTTTTGTTCTCTATAGTCTTTAGTTTAAACGTTTTTTCGTCAGCAAACACAGTCAGCGCCGGCGGCTGCCTGACGTTGGCAATGTTTAACGAGTCAACATGGAATAATATGTAGGTGGATCGCAGTCGACGCGGTACCTAAACGTTTACCCGTTGGCTATTAAAGCTATGGAGCTGACATCAGAATGATTAGTGCATCAAGTGAAGCAGCAGTAGCAGTAGCCGACTACGTAAGTTCAATTGTTAGCAGTGTCGTGTGTAAACCTGTAGAAGCAAGAGCGAAAATGTCACCGGTTAACAGCAGGCCAAGCGAGCAGGCGAAAGCGAAGGGGCCACCCAAGGCTTGTAGGGGATGCAGTGGGCTGCAGCGAAGTCCAGGGCTCATGGATTTGGAGGATATGGGAAACTTGGGCTTGGAGAGGCTCAGGCGCCAAACGAAAATTGCTCAGCAAATGTCGGCGGATATTAAGGAGCAGCTAGCAAATCTGCAGTCAAGCCTCAGACATCCCACACAAACCAAACAAAAGCTAAACTTTATAAGAGGATTTGACTACACGAGCAATAACTTTTTTTTCTTTAAATCAAATAGTGTTCCATGGCAAGCAATTGGACAGAGCGTTTTTTAACTGGTATATAACAATAATAAATAATGTATGTACATTTCATTTAACCGCATTAAATATATAAACAATAAAGTCGCATTTTGTTAATCTTAAAAGAGTTATTACAACAGAGTGTGTGTTTTGTTACTGCACATTAAAAATGTTAAGCGTATAACAAGGTTCTGATCTTAGCTGATTTCTAAATTTAACAGTCTGGTAACTTTTTAAAAAGAAAAACAATATGCGGTTCAAGTATTGACTACTGTTCTACTAAAAACTGTACAGTAATAATTAAACGAAGCACTGAACTTCGTTAATACGTTCCACACTTAACAAATGTTATAACTCTGCTCTGAGCTTAACGAAGCGTTACTACATGCAATGCTTGCCGTCAGTTATAACAGTGGTCTAATCTTAACGAAAGGAATATTTGACGATATTACTCCATACTGTTATGAAATCGCCGAAAATTTAGGTAACAGAGCTGCTGAGGAGTAGGAAATGGTAATGCTTCGATTTAACTGTTATATTCAACTGTGTCTTAGCTAAATAGGTATAAGAAGTACCTCATTTAAGGGATGTTACCTTCTCGCTTTGGTATTATAAAGCACGCTTTGGAAATATCCAAATTATATTATAATTGTGTTGTCAACGTGGGTTTGGCCTTACCCTATCCTTTCGTAGGACACCATCAATCACCATGGACACACACACATTCACAGGAACACGCACGTTCGCTCACATGCACACACACTCTCCCACCCACTCATTCAATGACAAACAATTTTTTGTGCGTTAAAAAGAGGAAAATGTCGATCAACTTAAGACCAATAAAAAATTGGTGAGTGGAGCAACGCTAGCCCAAAAACAAAGTGCAAACCCTTAACTGACCTGCTAATTAAGATGCAAAGCAGCTGTGACCTGTGGGCAGCGGGCGGCAGGGAATGCCATATTTTGTTTTCGTTTTCAAGCACAATCTGAATTTGGAGCTATAATACTTGCATTAAATAACAATTTTTGGGCTAGAGAAGGTATGAAAATATTCTTTTCATAGCAAAGCAGTGAAAAGGAATTATATACGATATCTATAAATACAAACGAAATTCGGGGCAGGCTGAGAAATTTTTTTTTGTCTGTCATTTTGCTAGCAATTCTTATGCGCCCAAACAGCTTCGTGTCTGGTCAGTTGTGAACTATTAAGCAAATTTATATAGATGTATATATGTATGTATGTGTGTATATATGTATATAGAGCACGCACGTGACCATAAATGCGTCTGTTTGGCGTTGCTTTTGCCTCTGCCATCCTTTTGGCATTTTGTGTATTTCAGTCATGTAACGGTAAAAATTGTTTGCATATTGTTTTGTGCTTCCATTGTGATTTCCTCAGCCATATAGCGTCAACTATTGTGAAACGTGTGCCAGATTCAATAAGGCAAATGAAGCACTAGTAATGACGCTGAAGATGCCAAAGCGACGGCGACGGCGACGGTGACAGCCGACAAGCCAAACGAACTTTCGCTTTCGTTTTGGCTATTGTCGAGCAAATTAAAATAAAATATATGCCAGCTATATATGTATATATGAGTGCGTGAGTGAGTGTGTGTGTGCAGGTCCTGCACCTAGTAGCAGTCAGCCTTCTTTGGTCACGCACGTGCGCCTGTGGCTATGCAACGTCTGTTGCCCGCCTTTGGTCCCTCACTGCAGTCTTGCATGTGTGCAGACTCAAATTAATGGCTCCCACTGCCATAAGTTATGCAGCTGCATATTAAACGCATGTGTGTGCGTGCGAGCGAGAGACAATAAATGGGCCTATTTCTGGCGCTTGTCCCTGGCCAATGCTTGTGGCCTTTACACCAATTATCAGACCCACACACACACACACACACACACGCAACCAACAAGTTATATCATACTGAGATTGAGAATATATTGCATTGCTAATGGTCAATTTTCACACGCCTGCTTAAGCAAATGTTGGTCAATTCAGTCGGGAGTCCGGAGGGAGGAGGAGCCCCAGTTCTGCCCCTCTGTCCATCTGCCCTTTGGCAATCTTATCTCTTTTGTCCTATGTGCGCTGCATAAACAAACAAGCTGCTCGGATGGAAACGATAGACAGAAGCGCACAGGACACACAGTGTATCTGGGTGTCCTGGTTACATATTTACACATTAAGTGCGATCATAAATCAGCTATGCAATTCACTCGGGTCCATTCCGAGTGCTAATTTTGCTAAGCAGTCCGAAGGTGCCAATGATACGAGCTGAAAGTAATGAGGAGAGCAGCTTGAAAAGCTGCCATTCCCCACATTTCTTTCGCTTCTGTCAGACTCTCACTTTCTTCTGCAGTATGAAATAGATGCTTAATATTACATTCGAAGAATAAAAAGAAGTCATGACAACTATTATTCAAATGGCCTAACGGGGCTTTAATACGTGCTGGCCAGGCAGTAGACAGACAGTTGTCAGGACTTAAAATTAAATTGCGTGCAGGAAAATGGGGAGCTAGCGACAAGTGTGAAGGACAACATCTCCTTGATGGCGCGTTAAGGCGCTGCCAAACAACGCGTAAAGTTGAAGAGCACACAGGAAAACACCCACATCCACACACATACACATACACAAATACAGATACAGACAGACACACAGTCTTACTGCGACGCTCTATGTCTGCCAAGCGCAACACTCAACGCAATTCCAATGTCTGCAATCTATCTCAACTACACCCATTCCCTATCTCTGTCACTCTCTCTGTCTCTCTCACTCTTGTCGTTTGCTCTTGATGGCATTTGGTGATGATGCGTTTAAGTGTGTTGATTGCACAAAAATTGAATCTTAAGAACATATTTGCATTTGATTATTTGTTGCTTGTAATTTATATGCAAAATTAGAGCAGAAATGTGCTCCTTACACTTGTTACGTCTGTCAGCATATAATATTTATAAATGGGCGCCCTGTGTGCTCGTGACATATTTTATTTGATTACACATCAAGGCGAGACGTGTGTGAATTGCCAGGCAAACCAGAGCAATCGATGATATATAAACTATTTCAATTATCGTTAAAAATAATAAACGAATGCTGTAAATTGTTTTCCTTCAATCAACATTACGGAATACTAATTGAAAATTATTTGAAATATAGCATTTGTAGGACAAGTCAGACGCAGACCCCATATGCTACAAATATTGCGCTGAAGCTTAAAGGGACATATTTTTTTTTTAAATTTGTTTGCTCAAACCGAATCAATGCTGTTCAGGATCTGTTTATTCTGTGGAGATGCGGAGCTGCAGCCACGGATATGTAAATGCTTTAATTTCACAGATATAACATAAAAAACCAGACGGTCGTGCATCGATTTCCGCCCCCCCAGTTACTGTCATCGTCGACACTGGATCCCCCACATCTTGAAGGTCCCATTTCCCTCTTTCATGTAATTCGATAGACTTGCTGCCGTCTCTTTCGTGTTTGTGGTCGCCAAAAAGCGCGTGGCCTGCTCTCCCGCTGAATGTGTTGAAAACAAGCCAAGTGATGCGAATACGAATGCGGATGCAGATGCGGATGCGGATGCGGATGCGAGTACGGATGGGAAAAAGACGTAAAGCAAAGTTGCACTTGCGTAAAAGTTTCGGTTTCTCCACATTTTGTTGCAAATAAATTAAGTGCAGGCGACGTTGAGGCTTATTGGCACAGCTTTCGTTTATTTTGTAAACAAGCGCTTGGCGAGGGAGGGAAAGCAGAGGGGAAGAGGAGTCGAGTGGGGCACAGGGGGCATTGCACAACACACAGAACAACACTGAACTCGACGCGACCTGCTTCCGCTGTCAGTCAATTCAAATAACGCTGAGAACACACGAAGCTGTTGCAGTTGTCAATGCACCGGCAGACATTATCGCCGACCCCTGCCCTTGCCACGCCCTCAGACACTTACACTTCCCCCTTCTTGTTGTGACGGATGTGAATTGTCTTTCTTTTTTATTTATATTTATTTTGCTATTCGCGTGTCAAAGACAAAAAACATGTGCACCAAGCATATTCCTTTTACAATCGACATTTAGATTTCGCCGTCACTCTTTAATTGAACGATACCAAATGAATTAAGTCCGACTAGCAGATACTCTGTATTTAAATTTAGCTAACCATGTCACATACTCGAAAGAATGAAAGAAGTATTGTTTTCAAGGAACAAACATAGCTCAAGTTAATGGTTTACTTACGATTAATTGTTAATAAATATACTAATCTGACTTGATATTATGGTAATTAATAATCGTATAAGTAAATTGCTAGTAATAACAGTATTATCTAAAGATATTTAAACTGATTCTTGCTGTTAAACTATATGAATCTTGTCTTTTTTTTTAAATATTTTCATTTATGAGTAGTGTTCTGTTACCATTTTGGGCAACTTAATCTAGTGGGAATTTTTTTTCCTTTAGTCTTCAGCCAGAATGTTGGGGTGAGAGTCCAGTCTCTCAAAATTTTTTTTGCCACCTCCTGGATTTTGTATCCGATTTTTGGCACCTTGAGGTCGAGCTCGATGTCCCTGGTTCCCTTCATGTTTTTGCCTGAAGAATCTTCAACTTATTCAAGTGTGGAGCTTGAATAGTCTTGTAAATGTCTTGACCTTGTTGTCCAAGGAAAGGTTGTTGCGTGCTGCGGGTAACCACGACTTTTTTGATATGTCTTTTGAAAGTGAGTCTTCTGTCTAGGATGACACCAAGGTACTTGAATGCAACTGAGTGACTTAGCTCTCTTCCATTAATTGTAACACCGGGGCAGTTGCGAATGCGGTTAGTGAAGGTTATATTTGCACATTTTCCAGTATTGATGCTCACGTTCCAATTCTCAGCCCATTCCTGGAATGCATCTAAGTATTGCTGGAGTGCACCCGTGCACCGAGCACCGCAGTGTCATCAGCTCAGGTCGCAATTAGCGAATCTCTGTTATGTAGTCCAGTGATTGCACTGTAATTTGGCATATCCGCAGTGTAAATTGAGTACAAGGTGGGGCCTAGGACGCTGCTTTGCGGGACCCCTGCTTCAATAGTCTTGACCAATGACTACGCAGAATATTCGCCCTTCCAAAAATCTTTTTACAAGCTGAAACAGCTGTGGAGTTAGAATACTCTTTGCTTTGAAAAGAAGCCCGGGATGCCACATTCTATCAAAAGCTTGCTGGATGTCCGGAAAAGCAGCGACTGCATACTCCTTCTTTTCCAGGGCCTCTAGTGCAAAGTTAACAACAGCTAACTGGAATTTAGGAATCGCCTAAGTAACAGCCTCTATATTGAGAATTCTATTTAGGATCAACCTCTCCATCAATTTGCCTGGTGAAGGGAGAAGGCTGATCGGCCTGGATGAGTCCACATCAGTTGGCTGCTTTGCTGGCTTGAGAAACATCATAATATTTGCTGACTTCCAGATTTTCGGAAAGTATCACACACGAAGGACGCTGTTAAATATTAATACCAGAAACAGCACTGCTTGATCTGGTAGGAGGCCTATTGTTCTATTGTCCTAAGGATCCTCGCCCGGAGCTTTCTTGGGCTTCAACTTAATCACGAATTATATTGACTACATTAGGAGTCAGCTGAATGCGCCTAGAAATTTCCGCCCTTTGTTGGTTTCTTGGCGCAGTCTGCATTGCTGCCCGTTTCAAATTGTCCATAAAACTGTTCATGGCTCTATCAATATCTCCTGCTTCCTGAATATTCATATCCAGTGCTTCCAGCGCGACGTAAATTTGGTATTGGCTATTCGCGACGACTTCCTGCAATACCGTGCCTCTTGCGCAAGCTCCAGAGTTGCCCCATCAATTTGTTGCCTAGCATGGCAAAAAGGGACTCGAATTCTATTTTAGCTATCGCTCACTAGGTGGAATATACACTGCCACGAGTGCGAAGGGGCCCTCCGATGTCTGCAGCTGAACGTTCGCTAACTGTCTGTCATTGCTAGAGATGGGAGGCTGCGGACAGTGGCTAATGGTGGAACGCACAATGACTGTGGCACCACCTCTGCTGCTACCACTGGGATGGAAAGCGTGATAAGTGGAGTATCCAGGCGCTGTCGCTCGCGCATGTGTGTCTCAGTCGCAGGCATGACATCTATATTGTATGCACTAGAAAATAACCGGAGCTCTTCAGAGGTCCTAGCTAGTCGACGTACGTTCCACAATCTGATTTTTATAATCGGTTGAGTCATTAAGGTATTCGTGAGATGGGAGCCTGGACCAGTTTCCGGAAGGCTTTATTGGCCTCCACAGTCTCCTGTACCAGTTTGAGCAGTTGATCCATTCTAGAGTTGTTCTCTCGAATGGAGTTTTCCAGCGTTAGGAACTTATTGCCGATATTTAAGTCGTGCAGTAAGTTGGACTCTCGCTGGGAATGTATAACAGCAGTTGAACCATATTGGCCGGTTAGTACGACTAATCTCAGCATAAGACATATTGCCTCTGCCAAATTCAGCCGAGATAAAGCCTCGTGAAGAAGATACATGATTATACTTCGGCTTCACAATATTGCCATTAACCGGGAGCCTTGGGCTTGCCTTCCGTTTCTTTAATCTTTCAATCCTGACTGGGCAGTCATTATCAGTTGAGGCATGATCACCACCGCAGTTGACACACATACAATTATTACTGGTGCAAAGCGGTGAGCCAGTCATGTGAGAGCCTGCGCACTTCCAACATTTCGGGTCCTGAATGCCGGGTTCTTGGAATGCTCAAAAATGTGGTATCTCAAGCACTGTAACACTTCTTTTCTACGCGGAACGCGCTCTACAGTGACTCTGTATCTGCTTAGTTGTGTTATTTTCAAAGCTTCAGCAACATTTTGTACTTGTTTTAGGCTTACAAAAAAATAGATTTTGCCTAGTTTGGTAAGTAAATGTGGCTTCATCATCGTCCTCACTGATTTTAGTATTGTGCCAATCTGCCTTTCTTGGGCAGTATATGTTAAGCACTTCAAAACCGTGGTCAGCAAATGCATTTTCGATTTGCGCTTTGGGCACGTTTGCATATATTCCTTTGAGTACTACAGTATACGGCTTCTCTTCTTTAAGCTGATGATGCCAGAATTGATAATTCAACGCTGTTAAGTGTTTCCCCGCTGCTCGGAAAGCATCGGCGTTGACAGTGTATATTAGTGACACGCCGAACTTGGGGGTGCGAATACTATATTTATTTTCACCGATGCACGAATTCAGCGTCTGTCCTAAAGAGTGGGGATTGTCAACGTTTGGCACGCATATAGCTGGAGGCTTCGGGCGCCCTTTCAAATATTGTCTGTCCATATTAGCTGCAGCCGGTGCTTCTTCTTCTCCATTACAGTCATTATATCGTCCGCTTCATCAGCCAGAGCTGCAAAGCGGTTGTTACTTATTGCCGTTGCATTTAAGGTAGATGACACAATTTAGGGTGAAATTGAGCAGATCAGTGGGCTGCAGCTTAATTTTGCGGATGGATTGACTTGCTTTAACGGCTCCTTTAGGTTTTTTACTAGTGGATAATTAAGGCGCTTGAAACGAGCACTTGCCTTTACGAGTCGTCTTTCGAGCCAGATGTGTGGTTTTTCTTGCAACGAACTGTTGTCAACTGACGTTGTTGACCAAGTGTTGAGCCCCACAATTGACATCACAGTATAAGTAGAGGCAGAAGCACAACTTGCTTGGGACGTCGTTACAGTGGAAGTAATGTTGGTATTACTGCTAGTTGATATGGATGGGTAATTAAACTTAGATTTTGCCAACAAGCTTGCAGCTTGAGTAGTGGCTTGTGTTGTCGCACAGTTATCTTGTATTTGGTATAATAATGTTGCACAGCTAATTCCTTCATTGCCACAAGTTTTGCATTCCTTTCATTAGATAGCGAATGAGGCGATATGTTTTCTTCCATTATTAAAAAATTTGTTAAATATGCTATTGTAAAATACTTCACCAAATGTATGTAATGTATGTAATGTATGTAATGTATGTAATGTATGTAATGTATGTAATGTATGTAATGTATGTAATGTATGTAATGTATGTAATGTATGTAATGTATGTAATGTATGTAATGTATGTAATGTATGTAATGTATGTAATGTATGTAATGTATGTAATGTATGTAATGTATGTAATGTATGAAATGTACTTTTTTCTCCGTTGTTCTGGCGCATCTTGCACAGGTTGACAAAAACCTAAACATGCTGTTATTCACCAAATCGATCAAAACCAGAAGCGAGGTTCAACAACAACTAATAGCGTTTGCGTATGGAAAACGAAAAGATCCGATTGATTACGCCAGTTCGTCATCTCCAGTAAAGAAAATGAAGGCAACATCCCAGACGAAGTGTCACCATAAGATCGGTGAATGCCGTTTGAGGAAGAGCAAGGACGATAGTAAGCTGAAAATGAGGGATAGATCATCTAGAAGGGACTGGTCAACTGTATCATGCTTCAGCTGTGGAAAACAAGGCCACCTGGCGTAATCTTGTCACAACGTCAAGCAGAAACAGGAAAGTAGCGCTTTTAACAAGTAAACCTGTTTTAATTATATTTGATCCACAACATCCAATTTAATTGCATACCGATGTTAGTAGTGATGGGTTTGGTGCAATTCTATTGCATAAAATTAAAAATAAGCGCCACGTAGTATTTTTGTAAAAGGACTTCTCCACCTGAGTCAAAGTATAACTCCTACGAGATAGAGACGTTGGCAGCTTTCAACGCGGTGAAGCATTTTCGTCATTATTTACTTGGAAATGATTTCGTGTTGCTCACCAATTTTAATTCGCTTAAAGCAAGTTTTAACAAAATCAATCTGACTCCGAGGGTCCATAGGAGGTGGGGATATCTGAAAGCCTTGCAGTTCAAAATTGAGTATAGAAAAGGTGAGCGAATGTCGCATGCAGATTTTATCTCTCGAAATTTAATTCCCCATAGCCCGAACTTCGTGATAAAGTCACAGAAAAGCGTATAACTCTGACTGAGATTACTGAACACTGGTTCCTCTCAGAACAACAGCGGGATGAAGAGTTGTCCGTCATTGTTGCAAAACTACGCGAGAAGGACTCTAGATTTGACGACGATAAATCTTATGAGATTATAGAAGGATTCAAAGAAAGGACAGGAATCTATGTTTGCCAATAATACCTAGAGCATTTAGATGGTCGGTCATAAACCACGTTCACGAGTCCGTAATGCATTTAGGGTGGCAAAAGACATTGGAAAAGACTAATTGTCATTACTGGTTTGACAACATGTCAAAGTATGTACGAAAATTTGTCGAAAGTTGCATTACATGCAAATTATCTAAATCAAAGTGCGGCAAAGTTCAGTCAGAATTGTATTCGATACCTAAAAGTGAAATCCCTTGGCATACACTACACTAGAGATGGGCGTCGGGATCGGGATTTTCGGGAATCCCGCGGGTCCCGAAAAAATTTTCGGGATTGGGCGGGACGGGAAAGATTCTGAAAAACTCCGGGACGGTCGGGATAAGTGCTTGATCCCGAAATTCCCGCGGGTCCCGATATGAAAATTACTAATAGACAAAATTGCTTATATTTAACAAAGAAAAGAAGAATGATATTAACGAGAAAATTATTTCTAATATAAATCCTGTTATATTTAAGAGAAGTTCAAATATTTTATTATTTTGACAACAATGCAATGAATTGTCATTGTTACAAATGATTGCTAGGCAAGTACTTGATGTTCCAACATCTTTGACAACGAGTGAGAGGGTGTATTGTTCTTCTAGTAGAATTTTGGAAGAATGGAAAACACATCTTAGAGAACAAAATTTTGAGAAAATATTTTTAAGTAAAAAATTTGATCTATCATGAGAGTTCTAAATGTTGGAAAAAAATTTCGGGAAATGTCGGGACCCGCGGGAAAATTGAAATATTTGTCGGGACAATCGGGCGGGAAAATAAAAAATTATTTCGGGACGGGATGGGTCGGGAACAAATTTCTTTCGCGATCCCATCTCTACACTACACATCGATATAACTGGCAAGGTAGCGGAAAAAGTGATGTTAAGGAGTACGTGATTGTCTTAATCGATGCGCTTACTAAATACGTTTTATAATACCACACCATGCATATTGACACGGAAAATTGTATTAAGGCCATGAAATTGGAGGTCTCATTGTTTGGCGTGCCCAGTCGCTTGATAGCAGATCAGGGCCGATGCTTTACAAGCTCTAACTTTAGTGAGTTTTGTAATGCCAAGAAAATAAATGCAAAAATAAATCATGAGTATGCTTAAAAATATGCTGACGGCGGTTGAGACCACCCAGCGTTCTTGGCAGGACGATTTAGGTGAGATACATCTAGCAATAAACTGTACTAACAACCGAGTCACTAACTTTAGCCAGCTTGAATTATTAATTGGAAAGGTTTCTCGACCCTTTGGTCTCTTGCCTATTGATGAGGGGAATATAACGTTAATTTAGAAAAAGCTCGAGTTCAAGCTAAAGATAAAATGCAACGTAATGCTCGATATGAGAAGTCTAGATATGACAAAAATAAGGCTAAGATCGTAAAGCTTAAGTTAGGAGATCATGTCCTACTTCTGAATCAAGAAAAGCATTAGACGAAGTTAAATCCTAAGTATAAAGGTCCGTTTTTGATTATAGACGTTTTGGAAGGAGACAGGTATACTCTTAAGTCACTCACTAGAAATAGAACCTACAAATACGCACACGATGCCTTGTTAGCCATGCTAACACAACAGGTTCCCGTAGAATTAAATGATAATACGTTGCTGGGGCACCAGAGAGGAAGATGCCAAAGAAATTATTGCTGAGGCATCAGAGATGTGAATTCCATATAATGGTAGAAATCGTATGTCGAATGTCGAATGTCGAATTTGGTGAATGATGTTGTGTTGAATGGTGTAATATTGTCATTTGTTTGTGGTTAGACCCTGCCATTAAACTGATTTAAAAAAAAAAAAATATTGAATGGAAACAAAACTGGACACGAGAACGTGTTGTTGTCAGTATGGCCGTATCGTAGAGTTATTAAGAAGTATCGTATTCGATATGCAATATCGAATGTTTCCAGACAATAAGACTAATGAATAGAAAGCCTTCATCTTGGATTAACAGTCGATATGACCACACGTCCGCGGGATTCACAAAGCTCCAGCGCCAGAAACAAGATGGTGGCCGATACTACATTGAATGTGACGCCGACTGCATTGAGATGTGAAACTTAATGTGCGGAGATTGAGAATATCCACCCCAACCCGACATATGTAATGTATGTAATGTAATCTATGTATGTACTGCATTATAATAATCAAAAATATTTAAATATCAAATTTGATTGAGCAGAAGTGTTCTTTAAAATTCAAAATATACTTTAAACATATGTATATTCGAAATATACTATACGAAATGTCCATACTTGATATTTATTGACGCTGTTCAGTAATTTATGTTTTATCATACGAAATAGGGTTTACAGTTTCTGAACGCACTACATACGTTTGTACAGGTTTATTATAAACTTTTTCATTGATACGAAGGGAAAAAAGGAAAAAAAGCTGCTGCTGCTGTTGCAGTTGCAGTTAATTAGTATGCAGTGATTTTTAATGGCGTTAATTTCATGCCATAAATGTCGCGCAGCAGAGGAGACGTCAGCTCAATTTTGTGTTAATCAAAAAATTTAATTAACTACAGTTGGACGCGTGCGCAACAAAAATAAAAGAAAAAACAAACAATCAGACAACAGTTTAAATTGCAACGTACAGTGGAAACGGGATGAAATGAATATTAAAATAATATACTTTACATCCTTTTTTCCTAGCTTTTTTTTAAGCGCAGAGAACATACAAAGGATATTTCGGTATTTAAATAAGCTAGACTTTGTTTCATCTTTTAATGATTATCGTAATTCAAAGCGGTTTTCTAGACCGTTATCTCGAACGCAGCGTATAAGACTGAACGGATTTTCAGATTCTTTCCATAATTTTGAGAGCAGTTAACAGTTAAGTAAATTGTTGAAACGCATGCAGCTATCATAGCTCGAATTGGGTCTCAGATGACAGGCTCTGGGTAACAAGACTTGCTGCCTTGCAGGACGAAGTTTGTCGACAGGAAGTGGCAGTTGATTTAACACGAACACGCACAGAGACGAACACATACAGACAGACATGCACCTGTCGTCAAAACTTGCATAAGTCATGAAAATGCATGCACCCAACTCGACAGGCCCCGTCCAGACTTTTAGTGAAATGGCAGAGACTCTTCCTCCTTCCCATCCTGTTCTGTCTCCATTAAAAATGTCAACTCGAATGATTTTCGTGCATGCCTTACTTTTCACTTTGATGCAAATACCAGACCACAGCCTTGGTCTCTGCACCTGCCCTTGCCCCGGTCCCGGCCGCGGATGCTCAAGCAGAGCCAACACCAGCTTAGGATTCAAATTCTGCTCCACATTCCAATTCAGTGCTGAAAATTTATGTCAGCTAATTAAATGAAATGCGCTTTGTGTGACATTTTGCATTGGAAAGAAGTTGTCGAGAGGTAGCTTTGACTGCAACCAGGTAAATTATTCTAGTCAGAAACGGAAGATTGCTCTTGAATTTCTAAGCACTTCTGCAGTTGAAGTAAAAGATTAACAACCAGAAATAAATAGACAATGAAAGTCGACCTTAAGTCAATACACTTTACTTGGCATGACAGCTACCGGGCACAATAATTTGAAAAGCAAGAAGTAAAAACGTGTCAATTTTTAAATGACAAAAGACATTTCTGGCAAACACGCAACAAGTGACAGTTTTCAATATGTAAGGGCTTCTGTTTTTTATTTTTTCACAAATAAAAATTTTATTTTTATAAATCATGAATTTTCTCTTAGTTTTCTAGCTTTAGTAATTTAAAGTCGCATATTGTTCTTATAGCGGCTACAGCCAAAAGTCATAAGTGTAATGCAAAAGATTTTATACACATGTACGCTTAGTAACCCACAAACAGAAACCGAACAAGTAAAAACGCGCTAGTCGGGACTGCCCGACTACGAAATCCCCTGAGCCTTTGTTCCAGCTTGCAATTTTACTTATATGCATCCAGATAATAATATGAATGCAACAAAAAATAAAAAAACACTAATGGAAAAAAAAAAGTTGTTAGTAGCGGGATTTTAACCTGCGACTTATCGCTTGCAAGCCACCGTCTCTACCGCGACGCCACACTCCCTAATTGCACTTCAATGTATGTGTACACACGTATAAAGACAAGACATGCGTTAGGCGCTTGCTGCCGCTTGCTTTGCCGAAAATGATTTCTTTAATAACTTCTGTGTTACTAAACCTATTTTGATAACATTTTCAGCATTGAATCGTTTTATTTTATTTGCAATACGGGCTTACTTAGAAACTAAATACATTAAATTGTGACTATATTTGCAACTGAACTTAAATTAAATTGATTATGTATACTGAGCCGGTAACCAAAATATTAAAAAACAGAAAATGTGTTTAATATGCATAAAGCTAAATGCAAATTTTGGTGACTTTGGCTTAAAAGAAGTAGTAGATATGGTCAGAAAACTGAATCTCGATAAAGTTTTTATTCGATACCATTGAAACGGGAAAAGATACACACAGGCACCTTCGTGTAAAATTTGAAGTCTCTAGCTCTTATAGGTTCAGACGGACAGGGCTAAAAATTTTTTTGCAAAACCATTATAACCTGATTTCCCATTTTCAATGGGTTCAGGGTATAAAAATATAATACTAAACTATCGACTATGAAGCGCTTATATAGATATATTAAATCAATATTTCGATTGGGTAGGGAATGCTTTGTTGTTGGTTCATTTTACAGATGCTTGACTGCCTACTTTATGTTCCCTTGGAATACTTGATTTTAAACTTTGAAATTGGAATAAAATAATTAAATTCTTAACTTATGCTCCTTAAATTCTTATGTTATTTTTAGTATCTACATTAATAGCATAAAATATTCTGAAATAATTATAGTCGATTCGGTTGATTTCGCCTTTATTTGTGCTTAACATTCTCACTTTATTAAAGTCGCGTTGGCAAATTGATTAAAGCTACTTACTATGTGAAGTGCAGTCCGTAAATGATGTTTCGGTTTTTTGCCAAATTTATAAGTTGATTGCCAAACTGGCAGGCAGAATCCTTTGGCTAGGACACTGCTTAAGTAACTGAGTTTTGTCTGGCTTTTCCCCTCTTCTGCTCTTGTTTATGTGTTTATTTATTATTTTACTTTTATATGGGCAGCGTTTCTCTGGCTGTGGTTTTGCGAACGATTTGGGTTTCCTTCTTGAGGCTTCATTTTTATGGCAATTTGACGCCATTTTATTGTCACACCGCAGCGCTGGCCACTTTAGAGTTGTCTCCGGCAGTCATAAATTCCGCCACGTTGGCCATTTTGTGGCATGCCGAGACATTAATTCGATGCCAATGTCCATGTTGCTGTTGTGGCTGCTGTTCCCATTGTTGTTGCTGCTGTTGCTGCTGGTGCCACTACTGCTTACAGGTCTTACGTTTCCGCTAGGCGAGCGACCATAATTTATTTGCACTCGTTCTGCTGTTAAAGAAACTTCATATTTTGTCGGTGTTGGTAGCTGATTGGAAATCTACCACACACCCACACACACACCCACACACCTACACACATACTTGTGTGCATGCTTTTTCAATTTCGTTCGAGAACAACAACAACAAACAAACGAGAAGTGCAGCCAAAGTTATGGTAGGAAAATCGACACCTTAAGACCTACGTTATCCAGCTGCAAAGAAACAACATTTGAGTGGTGTATGTATATGCGTGTGTGTGGGAGGGTGTGTGTGTGTGCTTGTGAAGGACGCGGTAAGCAGTAAAATGTCAAACGCAAATGTCGCCAATATCCCAATGGCAATCGATGAAAACTTATAGAAAATTGCGCACAAATAAAATTTTACGTTTGTTTGCTTTTTCATTTACGATGGCAGCACGCACACTCTCTTTCCTTCCACTTACTTTCTCTCTCTCTCTCTCTAGCGCGCGCTCTCTTCATTTCCCATCTGTCTCGCTTTGTTGCTTAGTCCGTCTTTTTGGCTTATTGAAATGCATTTTCTTGACTGTTGCTCGTCATTGCATTGTTTTTTCTTCTAGCCGCAACAAAACGTTTTGCTTAGATGCAATTCTTGTTTTGTTTGTCGTTTATCCAGATGCTGTGGCCACGCCTCCCTCACTCTCGCATGCGCCCTCATGTGGCAATCGCATGGCTGTGTAGCACAGCGTGAGCCAAGCAGCTCAAAGCTGTTAATGTTTACGATTGTCGTTTACCATTTCAGTTAATTGAAACATACAAGGGCAACCGTATAGCCTCGAGTCTAGAGGATATTCTCTATGGCTTTGGCCATGTCCTGTCGCCTGCCAAGTGCCAAAAGTACAAACTGCTTTATATATTTCTCTGTTTTTTGTTGGCCACTGTTTTAAAATTTCTAGCTCAAAGTAAAGTTGGGAAGCTCTTCGCGCTGCTTTCACTTTGAGCGCTCTTAGCACAGAAAAAATGCAAGTAAGACTGGTGCAGTCGGTTGTAACCGAGTGAATGATACCCTCATCACATACACTATTATTCGCATTTTGGACATTAAGCCCGCCAGCAAAACAAATAATGATTTGCCTTGTTTTGGGATCGGATCTAGTATTTGTGGTTCTAGTATTTTTGGTTGATGCTCACAAAATAAAATCAACAGACTTTGTGTCAAGATTATTGGAACTTACCTGATCAATATGTTCATTTTTGTAAGTCCTTAATTCAAAGAATTTAATTATGCAAATTGACGGACAGATAAGGCACCAATATACTCTTTTGCATCGCAAGCTGTGTACAAAGTACACAAATAAACAAAGCTTTAGTTCATGCTTTTTGCACTGCACACTTTTTGAAATGCAGTGTAAAAAGTAACTTAGTTGAACTACGTGAAACTCGAACCATGGAATTCGCTCTGAGCAGGTGCGCTCATCTAAAAAAGAACCCCATATATTTCCAGAGAGCGTTTACATAAGCCGAAACAATTAAAAGAGACGGATAGTTAGGTGTATGTCTTAAGCACTCTGTTTGTTAATAGCTTTTAGCTAACTACTAATAAATTTAATAGCAATTCTTGCTAAATGGAATAGTCTAAGTGAACTAGTCATTAAATAAACAGGCAGGATTTGAGTTCATTGCATGATTGAAACCAAAGGCAATTTAAAAACATAAGCTTGATAGCATGTAGCTATATCTAATATATCTCTTATAATTCATGTATTAATTATAATAACAATTTGTTTCTTACTGGGCGTAAGAAGAGTAGTAAAATTTATTGTTAACTATATAATAGATAAGATAATTGTATTTATAGAATATTAGTGGACGTTGGGCATTTTCTTGCCTCTTTTTGCAAATGTTGCAACTATAGAATTCTGAACAATTGTAGTTAAGCCGTAGCAAGAGAATCAAGACGATGGCAAATCAGTAGTTGCTATTGAAGTCTGCTGACAATAGAACTGGAAGGATCTTGAAATAGCTATACAGATAACAAGCTTACTTTTTGTTACTGTTGATTAAAAATTAGGAACTAATAAATGCGACTTTGAGTATGTTCACTTAACAAAAGCTTTTATGTATGACATTATATTATTATTTTATATATATTTATACTCTTGAAGAAAGCGTATATTAATTTTGGTCAGAAGTTTGCAACGCGCATAAGGATCTATATAAAGTATACATATCCTTGATCAGTAGGACGAGCTAAGTTTATTTAGCCATGTCCGCCTGTCCATCTGTTCGTTTATCCGCCTATCTGTCTGACTAAATCAACGTAATCTCCTCCGAGACTATTAAAGGTATATATAAGGAATTTGCACATAGACTGCAATATGCTGCAGGCATTATATACTTCAGAATCATCCGGATCGGACGACTATATCCTATAGCCCTCATAGGACAGATCGGTCTTAAGAAATGTTTTAGTTGAAGCTCTGCGCTTTTGAAGTCTAAGACTTCAAATTTGAAATATATATGTACTTGTGTATACCACCCCCATACCAAAATTTATAGTATATAGAGCTACGCCCATTGGGGACGTGGCAAATCGGGAAATACTCTCATCCATTTGGCAAGTAGGCTACTGTTGACCCCTCCTTAAGATCGATGTAAGAGTTATATATCCAGGTTAACTAAGGGCGTGGCAAATTGGGAACTCTATCTAATGTTTAACATAAATTCTCTAATATTTTGGGCGCTGTTAGAGAGAGACAGAGACTTGAAACTTAAAACACATGTTTTTATTGGCGAATTCTAAAAAAAAAAAATAGTGTATATGGCTATGCCCATTAGGGGTGTTGCAAATTGGAAAAAGCTGTATCTTCTACAATTTTATACCTTGAGTCCCAAAAAGTGGCATATACGTTAAGCTTGACCGCTTCGACAAAACTATATAAAACAAGTAAGAACGCTCTAGTCGGGTCCGCCCGACTACGAGATCCCCTGAACCAAGTCCGAGCTGATGTTTTAAGCAACCTAGCTTACATCTCCCATTTTACAAAATATATTTTTTCAACAAAAAAAATATTTTATCCACAATTAATTATTTTTAAATTTTTTCAATAAAACCGTTTTTTTTAATAAAATGAAAGAATTTAATGCTGAAAATCTTATTAAAGTCAGTTGAGTAAAATATAAGTTATTAAACAAAACATTTTGTCCATCGACAAAAGCACGCGGCAGCGAGCGCCAAGGCATGTGCAGTGCACACTGTGCACACAGTCTATACGTGTGGACCCATACATTCAAATGTGTTCATTATTCTTTGAATTTTATTAGTTAAATCGCGATTTCAGTTGCATTGTAATTCTCTCCGCTGCTGCTTTAGTGGCGTCTTTGTCACTAAGAACAATATGAAGAGTGTGGTGTTATGGTTAGAGATGGCGGCTTGCAACCGAGGAATCGCAGGTTCAATTCCCGCTGCTGTGAACATTTTTTGTTCAAAAGCAAATTTTTTTTTACTTTTGCATTCAGATCTTTCTGTATGTATGTAAACATGCAAACTCGAACAAAGGTTTAGGGAATCTCGCAGTCGAGCAGTCCCGACTGGAGCGTTCTTGCTTGTTTTATATATATTTTTAGACTCTGTTCCCAAAGGGAAAAAGAGTCTATTGGATTTGTGCAATGTCCGTCTTGCTGTCTGTCCGTCTGTCCGTCTGTCCGACTGTCCGTCTGTCCGTCTGTCCGTCTGTCCGTCTGTCTGTATGAACGCGCAGCATTTGGACACTATAGAAGCTAGAGACTTGTAATTTAAAATATATACTCGTGTGTATCCGCGTCAGATCAAGTTTGAGTATTTTTCCGATACGCCCACAGGGGGAGTGGCAAATCGGGAAATGCTATATCTATTAAGACTAAAACGCTGTTATTTTAGTCAATATTGCAGTCTAAGAAATGGGACTTAGAATATATATTCGTGTACACCACGCGGACGTTTTAAGATATAGATTATATATCTACGCCCATTGTGGGCGTGGCAAATCGGATAAAACTATATCTTCTACAGTTTTGAAGCTAGAGCATCCAAATTTGGCATGTAGGTTACTGTTGACCTTCCCTTAAGTTAGATCAAAAAGTTATATACCCACGCCCCCTGGGGGCGTACCAAATCGGGAATATATATATAGTGATTTGTATAAATCTTATAATATTTTGAGCGTATTAAAAGAGACTTGAAATTTGGAATACATGTGCAAGTAGATCACTCGGAATCAAAAATATATATTATATATATTATGTTTACGCCCATTAAGGGCGTGGCAAATCGGATAAAACTGTATCTCCTACAGTTTTGGAGCTAGAGCGTCCAAATTTGGCATGTGGGATACTGTTGACCTCCTCTTAAGATAAGTCAAAAGTTATGTATCCACGTCTTCTGGGGGCGTGGCAAATCGGGAATTACTATATCTTTTACTAAAACCGTGATAATTTCGGGAATATTTCCGTCAAAGAGTTGGGACTTGGAATATATATACTAGTATCCTACCTCTACCCAAAAATATATGTTATATATAGCTACGCCCATTTGGGGCGTGGCAAATAGGGTAAAACTGTATCTCCTACAGTCTTAGACGTAGAGCATCCAAATTTGACATGTGGGTTACTGTTCATGAAATTGAAATTTACGAAAAAAAAAAAATAATAATAATCATAATGTAAGCCTCCGTAAAACAAATTCTAGTTGACCTAACTGGGGATTGAAGCAGGGTCTTCGCTACCACAACGCAAGTCTGTTTAACCAAATCAACACACTTCCAAACTCAGTTTGGCGCATAGGTTCGATTCCCATGTGACCCAGGTTCGATTCCCATCGCTGCCGCGTGGTATTATCATTTAATAAAATGTTTTTTTTTATTTTTTTTATAACTTCTATGTTACTTAATGGATTTTGATACAATTTTCAACATAAATCCTTATATTTTATTAAAAATACGGTTTTACCTAAAAAATTAAAAAAAAAGTAAATGTGGCTTTATTTGCAACTGAACTTATATTAAATTGATTTTGTGAAATGTGGAGCCAGTATCCAAATTATATAAAAACCAAAATAGTATTTTATTTAAAAAAAGCTATATGTAAAATTTGATGACTGGAGCTAAATTGACGTAAAAGACATGCTCAACAAAGGAATCTCGATAATCTCGCATTCAAACATACGGAAAGACGGACGGACGGTCTACATATTTATTGAGCCTACACACCTTTAACAGGAACAGAGTCTGACGCAGTCGGTGGCGCCCGACTACAACGTTCTTACTTGTTTAGACTTGGCTACATGCAAAATAAATATATATGACACTAAGTATCTTACTTCTTTAGCTCAAAACCATGCTGAGGCGGGCTTCAGATGATAATTGTGTGTGTGTGCGTGTACAGGTGTAGTTGTGTGTATGTGCAATAAGTAATTATGAAACTTATACAATCTAGATAATTAAAGGCCTTATCGTGTATATTTTTATGTGTAGTAACTTTCATTGCCCTGGCTGTATAATTAACTTACGCTTTAAGTTTTTGGCAAGGGCGTTGGGAAACATGTACACAGCAGCAACAACAACAACCACAACAGAAACAGCAACATCTACATAAACAAACAAATTTTGCACAAGTTTGCTTATTTTTTGGCGCACGCTAATTAATACAATTAAAAATTAAATAACTTTAAACTCAATTCCGGACGTTTCATTTACCCAACTTGAGTCTCGAGGGGCCTTTTAGTCTTCTCCAATGCTGTTGTTGTTGTTGTTGCATTCGATGTTGTTGTTGTTGGTGGTGGCCGCATGTTATTGGCCCATGAGTATTGGCCTATACCGCAACTGCTAATTGTGGGCATATTTGCTTTGGTCCGGGCTCAAAGCAGCCAACACAACCACAGAGGAGAAGGCACAAGCCAATCCTTAAGTCAAGTAGCATAGTAAACTATGGAAACCAACGCCACTTTATGCACAAACGAGACCCCGAAGAGCCCTCTGCCCTTCTGCGCCAAAATGAAGATGAATGCAACAAAAACACAAATATTGCATATCAATAATAACTCTTTCTCTCCCTGCGAATGTATGTGTGGGCGTACGTATTTGCATACGAGTGTGTGTATGTGCAGGATATCTACATTTTTGGATGGGCGAACAAATTTTCCGCATCATTAGATGGGAAAGCACTCGAGTGAGCTATCCGGGGAGTTGTTTTGCTTGTTTCCTTGGCTTTTCTTAGCTTTCTTTAGCTTTAAGCAGACGCTTAACCCACCAAGAGTTTTTGGTTACTGCTGCGAGTGCCATTCAAACTCATCACACGCTATATTCATCAACTTGATTTCTGTTTTTGCCATGTGTCTTACGCTCTTGCTCTATCGCTCCCTTGCACTGTCTCTCTGTCTCTCTCTGTCTCTCTCTTTCTCTCTCGGTCGGTTTGGCTGAAACCTCTGCTAAAGAACGCCTTAAATTCATAAAAGCCCCAAGTCCCGTATTAGAGGGCAATGCCAATCCCAATAAGTTGTACAATTTGAATGGGCAAAAGCTACCCAAACGCCGGCTGAGCAAAAAGCAACGTGTTTACATGTTTACAATGAAAATAATGGTACATTTCCAGCAAAAGCTTTGGAAGTCAAAATACAGGTGACAGCTTTTGGCAATGCTATAAAAAAAAGCTTAAGCTTCAACTCAATAAGCTTTAGCCTGGTTAAGAACATTCTACCAATATTTATCAAAAAGGTTTCAAAGCTTCAACAAAATGTTAACGAATTATAATTTTCCTAATAAAGTGGCTTTAGTCTTATAATATTATAATATTAAGGCAATAATGGATTATAATATTAAGGCAATAATGGATTTAAAAATAGATAGAACGAAAAATTTTATTACTAATAGAGATAAATGCATATGACTAATGACACATACATACATATGTAGAGATAGGTCTTTAATGGGTACTCGATTAACAATGTCTAAGGAAGCTTTTTAAACTTCAGCAGGCACTCGTACAGAGTCAACTGCCGAGTCTCAGGCATAAGCATGAAGACCAACAATCCAAAGACAAAGCTCAGGCCACCAAAGGTAAAGAAGAACACCGAATCTTTCAGGCTGTGTTCGAAAGCGGCCACCATGAGACCCAGGTGCAATGCCTGCTCACAGATGAGGACGCCAGCCAAACATCTTGCCTTGTGCGCCACGCTAAAGGCCTCGCCCGTGTAGACCAGAGCGGGGACAGCGACGCCCGCAGCTACAATTACTTCGAAGAGCAGCATGAGTAGCGCAATTGCTTGCAGATTGATGTCGTAGTAGGTCTTCTTAACCGACTCCATATGCTCAAAGACGCCGCCAACCATGACAATGACAATGCCCGCAACAAAAAGCGACAACGAGCACAGTTTGCGACGCCCGTGCCAATCCACGAGCAGAGCGCCTCCCAGGCTGCCAAGCAGGCCACAGAATGCCAGCCAGTACAGACAGTTCATGTCACACTCGAGGCCATGCCAGCTGACCACCAGAAAGGCGCGGTTGTAGGGCAATGAGAGTGCCAGAGTCGCAAAGCACCGGAGCACGAGGACCTTCATCAGCGGCAACAGACGACGCGACCAGCGTTGCCAGCAAGAGTCGAGCGAGCCATCTGTGAACTGTTCCCAGTCGCGTGTGTTGTGCAGCTGTCGGCAATCCTCGCGCAGACGCAGTAGCTCCGTGCCGGACTGCGAGTTTCCATTTAACTGCTTGAGCGTGTCGCCGACTGCCATATCCCGGTCTTGGCGCAACAGCAGCAGCGGCGACTCCAGCCGATATGATAGGGACAATATGACCGCAGCCACGCCCAATGCGGCCAATAGCATGCCGTGGAGCTGATCAATGTGCATGGTGTGTCCTCTCTCCACAGGCTCCAGGGTGTACCAGACGCGTGTATAGAACACCTGTATGCAGACGCCCAGCCAGAGAAAGATGCGCTCACAGCTCAGCAGCATTCCGCGTATGGACTTGTGGGCCATTTCCGAGCCCGTGACTAGTGCTTGCACCTGGGTCAGCCCATAAGCGGCACCTACGCTCACGCTGCTGTAGCAGGCGGAGATAAAGTGACGCGGCAACAACAAATTCAATATGCCAGCCACAAGCAACAGGAAGCCGCTGGATGTCTGCAAAGACAAAGAATCGAGTGATCGCTATTGAATAGTATTCAAACCTTAAGCAATATATAGCAAAAGTATATGTATATAGAATGAAATGGCATCAATGTTAAAGATACAATGAAATGCTTTTTGACTTGTTTTCTATGGTATATCCCCGAATTCGTTACAAATAACAGTGTTTTATTGAGATTAATGGCTAATGGTTAATGGCGAATATGAATCGAATTTTATCAGTATATGAAATTGAGATAAGCAACTAATTGCTGCAGGAGCACTTACGTAGGCCACGTTTTTGGTAACGCGCTGCACAAACAGCGCCGCCAGTAGAGCACCGAAAGCGGCGCCAATAAACCAGCTCATCATCAGATTGTGTGTGCTGTAGCTGTTTAGGAACTTGCCCGCGGGCGTGTCAAATATAGACCAGGCCAAGCGCATGCCGCTGCCCACAAACACCAGCGCAGCTACAGGATACAGATATGTCAGATATGGAAAGTGTTGGATCAGAATATGCTCTGAATCTCGACTGCTCCATTGGCTGGTGCGACCTTACCCGCGGTCAGGGACTGAAACTGCAAGCGATAGCGCCACATCAGGCGCAGCCAAGACAGCTTACCCTCCTCCTCGATAGTTGGTAGTAGGGGCATTCTGGAAGGATTTTTCACCAATTGAGGCTGTTTTCAATTGCAATTATAATGTGGTCAAGATTGACTATTTTCTTGCTACGCACTGTCACTGGCAGATATTATTATTTTTTTTTTTTTTGGTTTAGAAGTCATACAACTTATCACTTGTTTTGACCGTAGCCGTCATTTTCACATACTGACTGTCATATTGTTATTGGGGCTTGATTTCTCGCGACTCTGTACACTTGCCCTAGGAGAGAGCTGGCCCGTTGCTGTTCGCCTGACCGACCGGTTGCCTGTGCAGTTGATAAACGGAAAGCACTCACAACAGTTGTCTGAAGTGCTTGAGGCGAGAGCGTCGAAGCTCCGATAAGATAAATACCAAATACAAACAAACAAACACACAAAAGTTTTTGCCCGTTCTCTTATCAATATGATTACTGGATATAAATAAATTAATTAAATTTGAATAGTAGGCGTCAGAAGCAGGAGAGTGGACACAAACGCCAAATAGCTTTCAGACAGTTTGCTGATATCATGGTAAACTTTGCATGCTCTACACTGAGCGAAAACTTTTCAATGACTATGATGATTACTTTTCCTAAATGAATAGTTTTAAGTTTCTTTAACAGTTCAGATGTCAAATACTTTTCCTAAATAAATAGTTTTAAGTTTCTTTAATAGTTCAGATGTCAAATTTAATAAAATTAATAGATATTCATAACATACATGTAAAAGCCGACAATATATAAAATATTTGACTAATTCAAGTTAGTTGTTATCTTAATTAAAATTGTACGATGTGATTCAGCGAATCTGATTTCCTCTCATGTTGATATGGGAAACACTGTTCTCATGCTGAGCAGCAGTAATCAGCAGTTCTTTTATTAGCTTAATTAGATTAATCCAATCAAGATAATCTAGTTCTGGATACTTATTATAATAAATTGTTTGTATGCCATTCAACTAGACTTTAACTGAATATTTATTATACCCTGAACCCATTGAAAATGGAAAATCAGGGTATAGGTTTTGCAAAAAGTATGTAACAGGCACAAATTGGCGTGGCAGACCCCACTAAGTATCACTAAGATCAGGGCGACGAGCTGAGTCGATTTGTCCCTGTCCGTCTGTCTATCCGTATGTATGAACGCGTCGATCTTAGAACCTATAATAGCTAGAGACTTGAAATTTGTTTAAGAAACTAACTTTTTTGTTTCGATTACAAACATCGATTAAAAACATTATCAAGATTCTGTTTTCGGACTATATCTTTTACATCTTTTTAGCTACGGTCACCAAGCTTTGCACTTAGTTTTTTGCAAATAAAATACATTTTATATTTTTTTATATTTTGGATACCGGCTCCACATTTTACAAAATAAATTTTTTTAAACAAAAAATTATCAAAGCCACAATTTTTTTTTTTTTTAATTTTATAATTAAAAACGTATTTTAAATAAAATGAAAAATACAATGTTTAAAATATTATTGAAATCCATTTAGTAACATAGAAGTTATTAAACAAAATATTTTGTCAATCGGCAGTGCATACTGTGCACACAGTCTATACGTGTGGACACATACATTCAAATGTGTTCATTATTCTTTGAATTTTATTAGTTAAATCGCAATTTCAGTTGCATTGAAATTCTCGCCGCTGCTACTTTAGTGGCGTCTTTGTCACTAAGATCAATATATGAGTGTGGTGTAATGGTTGGAGATGGCGGCTTGCAAGCGGGGAGTCACAGGTTCAATTCCCGCTGCATTTCTTGTTCAAAATTAAATTTTTATACCCTGAACCCATTGAAAATGGGAAATCAGGGTATAATGGTTTTGCAAAAAGTATGTAACAGGCAGAAGGAGGCGTGGCAGACCCCATAAAGTATATATATTCTTGATCAGGGTGACGAGCTGAGTCGATTTGGCCCTGTCCGTCTGTCTGTCCGTCCGTCTGTCCGTCTGTCCGTATGTATGAACGCGTCGATCTCAGAACATATAAGAGCTAGAGAGTTCAAATTTTGCATGATGGTCTGTGTATACAGCGCGCATATCGAATTTGTTTTAGATATTCGATAAATTTTTCCGTTTCAATGATATCGATTTAAAACGTTATCAAAATTCAGTTTTTTGACCATATCTTTTACATATTTTTAGCTACAGCTACCAAATTTTGTTTTTAGCTTTTTGTAAATAAAATACATTTTCTATTTTTTCATATTTTGGATACCAGCTACACATTTCACAAAAAAAAATTATTATAAAAAAAAATTATCAAGGCCACAATTTAATTTTTTTAAATTTTTTAGTGAAAACCGTATTTTTAGTAAATTAATAGCACTCAATGGAGAAAATTGCATTCAAATCCGTTAAGTAGTACAGAAGTTATTAAAGTTAGTAGTTGTAAAAGCGCGCGGCAGCAGCCTGTACGTGTGCACACATACATTCAAATCAACTACGCAGTAATCGGCGAGCGTGCTTCTGTGTGCATGGTATGTATATGTGTGCATGTGTATCACTGTTGCCAAATCAGCTTTTTTCCCGTCAAATCGGGCTTTTTTGAAAGTGGAATTGCGGGAAAAATTCCAGAACAGCGGATAGCGGGAAATATAGCTTTCTAAAAACTGATTTAGCTGTTTTTAATTTGACTTAATATTTGCATGATTTCTTATAAAATTGAATACAAAATGGTGAAAATTTCAGTACAAATTTTATGACTGCATTATTGAGTACCTTTTTTTTTATTAAGAAAAATTTTGAAGAAAAATTGAAGAATTCAATACATTTTCCTACAAATCATACAAAATTTGCTGCGAAAATTAAGCTTTTTTCCCAGCTTTTTTCTCCGCAAACTTCGCTTTATTTTGGGTCTATTTTTCCTTGATCTAGCTTTTTTTGCTCAACAAAAGTTGGCAACACTGATGTGTATACAAATGTGTGCACGTGTATTTGTGTGCATGTGTATATGCGTGCCTGTGTATATGTGTGCATGTGTATATGCGCGCAGAGGCAATATGTATAGATAAAAGATGTAAGCTAGGTTGTTTAAAACACTGCCTCGGACTTGGTTCAGGGGATCTCGTAGTCGGGCAGCCTCGACTAGAGCGTTCTTACTTGTTTTTTACTGTTGCATTCATATCGTTCTGTATGTTTGTAAAAATGCAAACTCGAACAAAGGTTTAGGGAATCTCGTAGTCGAGCAGTCCCGACTTAAGCGTTCTTAATTGTTGTTGTAATGACTTTGTTATATATAAGTTATATGTTAGTAGTGAACAGCATTTTTATATTTCTTCGCCTGTCAAAAGATGTACCGACCTTAACGTTATCTGCAACTGACATATATGAATTTGTTTGAAGCATAAATCTACTTTGAGTTTAAAGCTTTTGAGAAGGCAAGTTCGGGTAATACCCGATATGTATGTATATTTTAAATATATATTACACAATGACGAAGTTGATGAATACATATAGATTACTGAATGTATTATATGTACATTCCCGCTAAAATTTAGTTAAAATCACTTAAAATATTGATTTTAATATATTCTGTATTCCATGTTTTGATTGTAAGTGTTATATACAAACATACCTAGCAAATATACCTAATTTTAAATTTGCTCAATATGCTCTCTCTCTATCTCTCTCATACCTAGCAAATATACCTAATTTTAAATTTGCTCAATATGCTCTCTCTCTATCTCTCTCTCTCTCTCTCTCTCTTTCTCTCTCTATCTATCCCTCTCTTTCTTTCTCTACCTCTCTCTCCGTTTGTCTCTCCCCTCGATAATGTTATATATACAATATTTATTTTATGAAATACCTTACTAAAAATCCGCTCTCTCTTTAGTGATATGTGTTTATAAAAGTCTATCGCCTTTTATCAAATAATGGCAATAAAATAATCGGCGTGTCAACGAATTTTTAAGTAAGTACATATATTATTATATCTATATATAAAGCATTTTATACAAGGCACGGCTTATTATATACCATTTCTGTTTTAGTTTTGAATGAATTATCTAAATATCACAATGGATGTGCACATTAATTTAGGGCTAATGCAATGATGTAGTTAGTGTATATATGCCACCTAACACTTACAACTACAACTTTGGAAGTTATCTTATAAAATTTGTATGTCTGTATTTTTAGAATTTACAAATATTAGTAAAATGAAAGTGCAATAACCAATTTTAACAATGCTTTTCAGTTTCATTATATTCTTATAGCCACAATTTCGATGTGCACCATTGGCCGCTGATAAGACAGTTAATGCAAGAGTTTTGAAAGCTCACTGATATTATAGGTTATCAGTCGTTTAATATGTATAAGAGTATGTACAGAAATATTGCTTATATAGCTAAGATATTTGTCTAAATATAGCTAACATTAAAAGGTAGAAAGTCTTATGGCGCCCACTACTGGGGCCTGGTTACGAGAAGTCCCGAAACTTTTGTTGTGCCTGACGTAGTGTCAAATACTTGGTCTCTGGCAGATACCAATGACTGAATAAGAAACCTAGCAACATAAACCCGCCAAGGCCGTAGAAATAGATGCCATCACTGTGCACGCTGAGATCCACGTTACAGATAGCTAACTGAATAGTCAACTCCAAGATGTAAGCGATGGCGATGCACATACGCTTGACAGACAGTGGAAAGGCCTCCGAAAGATAGACCGAACTGGGTGCAAATCCAAGTCCCGCAAAGAATTGAAATATTAGTAGCATCCACAACGCCATCTTCAAGTCTGACAGCCTCACAAAATCCACATTGGTAAACCTGGTAGCCAGGCCAATCGATGCAGCGCCACAGACCATGAAACCAATTAGCTGGGTTAACTTCCGACCAAGAGTATCCTGTACAAAGGCACCGCTACAGCTGCCGGCCAAACGCAGCAGTCCAAAGAGCACATAGGGACCGTTGCTGAGGCTATAGATGCTGGTACTGGTCAATGTAAGCGTAAATACCACCAATATGCTTGTGCTCATGGCGTAGAGAGCGCGAAGCAGGCAGAGGCGCAACAGGGCCGGCAGCGCTTGACACCAAGCCTGAGTGTTGCTCAGCATCGAGTTATGAGCTACGTAAGCACTGTGATCAGTTAGCTGATCGTTGGTTTCTGCCGTGACAGCCTTGGGATACTGCAGACGGATCAACGCATCAATGGCCAGCTCCTCCTCGCCCAGGTTTAGCAGCTGTACTGGTGACTCCACACTGAAAACGGTGGCCATGCACAATGCGATGGCGCCATAAATGGTGCAGAGCAAACCCTGCAGCTGTTCCGCAGTCAAATCGTAGTCTGGGCTCCAGCTGACACTGAAAACGATTTGCATGAATATCCCCAGTGTGCAGGACATTTGCTCTGTGGCGGAAACAAAAGTTCCCCGCTTGTAAAACACCGTCAACTCCCCGGCTAAGGACAGCGTGGAAGGCAGCGCGAGTCCATTCGCCAAGCCATTAAGGTAACGTGCAGCCAACATGGCCTCCACATTCAACTGCGTCGCAGTAAACAAAATGCCACCAATGATTGTGAGCAGGCTGTTGAGTTGCTAAAAGACAGGTAAATGACATCTTTATCAGTTAGGTTATCAGCATATGCAGCCATCTACATACCATGAGTAACTTGTAGGTAAGGTACCTGGCGAAAAGAACACCGAGCACAGAACCGATGATGGCTCCAATGAACCAAGAGCTGCGCAGATGCATGCAGATTACCAACTTGTCTGCCAGATTGTCAAAACCAATGCTCCATGCTATGTTCATGCCGCCCGATAGAAAGATCAAAGCAGCTGTAGGAAAAATACGTTGTAATGTAGTTGTAACAGCACTTAATTATGAATAATTGAGTTTGTGTTAATTATCAGTGCACATTACTATATATTACTTTTAAAATAACCCCAAAAAAATATGAGTATACCGGAAATGATTATAAAAACTTTCTTCATTCCTTACCAGCACCCAAAGCATTTGCTTGTGGCTGATTGCGCATATCACGGATGCAACAGCTGGCTGGCTGTTGATATAGAATTTGTCGTCGTGGGAATTGGTCCCGACTTGGCTCTGGCAGTGGTGAGTATCCCACAGTGGACTGTGACGCCGTTCGATGATATTCATGCTTTTGTTCCATGATTATTGTGTGAACGTCCTACTTTGTCGAGGCACAAGAGAGCACTACACGAACCGAAATATTTTGGACTTTAGGTCGAACAGGTTTTCGTTTCACTTATCCATTGGTAAACGTTTCTTATCGTGCTGATTGATAAACGCGTAGAGTCCATAGAATCGGTGGTACTATCGTTATCGCAACGTCCACTACGCAACCTTTTAGCCAGCCACTTATCTATCAATGTTTGTATTGGATTTTGAGCACGTTCAATAGATAGCATATGGTACTCTTCACATAGCTAAATTCGTTTTTGTATATCTGAACAGGTAAAAACTTAGGAAAAATAAAGTTTATTGATGTGAATTCTATATAAGGGATTTATTAGATTTGACACAGACGATTTACTTCACAAACCAAGCAGGCTTCTTACATACAAAATTATATTCTCATTCTCTCCTCCTCTCTCTCATAAATATTCTTACAGCCACTCTTCAGTACTGTTTGGCTATTAATTGTACTCATAAGCTGCCATGAGTCATGTCTATGTCTATTACTAATGCAAAATATGTTGGAATTCCCGTCGTAGTTGTTGTTATTAAAGTACTGAAGGTGACAACTTTTCTATAGAGTATATCTTTTATCAAGGCAATAGGCTTAGTGGAGACACTTATATTTTTTGTTGAGAATATTCAATATATTTTGTTAGAATGTAGCACACTATAATATAAAGTTGCTTCCCAGGAGTATAAATGTACAGTTAATGAAGCGGATATAACTTAATTTTCATTCATTCAGTTTTAGTGATTAGCCGCCATGAAATAAGATTTCATTTTAATACTATATAATAATTACTATAAATAATTACATGAAAAGAGTATAAATGATTATTACTTAAAACATATTTTTATGTAATTATTTACACATTGTGTTTTCCGTGCTTTTAAATTTGACTAAGTTTAAATTTCCATTTTGTATATAATACTTAATTGATTTTATCAAAAGTTCCATAGATTAACAACATCCTGTAAACCTTTTCTGTGATTCGCGTAATGTAGTTATTCGCGTCTCGGGCAGCATCCACAGAGACAGTATAAGGACGACCAAATTGATGCCACCGATAACGTAAAAGAATTCATTAATGACATCACAGTTGGCAAAAATAATAAAGACCAGCAGTTCGATAATGAAGGTAAAGCTAATAAAGTGTTGCTTTACAGTAAGTGGATATGCCTCGGCCAGGTATACAGAGGAAGCAGCAAATGCGAATCCAGCAAACAATTGAAAGAGATGTAACATAATTATAACACCATTGTAGTATGGATAGTAAAATTGACTTGCTATGCCAAATGCCAAACATCCACATACTGCAAGGCCTAGGAGTGTTGACTTCTTGCGCCCAATCGAGTCCATCAAACTGCAGCCAATAAAGGACCCCAACAGGCGACATGCACCAAATATGATATAGGACCATTGCTCGTCCCATACGTTGTAATGGCGGACTGAGCTTATCCACAATGCAAAGAAAATGAAGGTGGATATACTAATGGCATTGAGAGCGCGTAGTACGCAAAGTTTTCCAAAGGCAGGAAGCGCCTGAACAAAGCTCTGCTCAGTTGGCAGCTGTTTGTTTTCGGCAACATAAAGTTTGTGCTCCGCCAGCTGTGCATAAACTTCACTATTAACAACGTAAGGACGTTGCAGGCGGCGCAGCGCATCTGTGGCCTCTAAGTCCCGTCCACTGGCTAACAAAGTCACTGGCGACTCGATGAACAGCAGGGCAGCAAAGCATATTCCAAGAAATCCAAACACTGCGGCAAGAATGCCATGTATCTGCTCGGGATTGTAGTCCTTGGAATGATAAATAGCATTAGTACTACTGCCTGATGTGGTCGATATCAAGATTTGCAAAAAGATGCCAAAGTTAAAGCTCAGCTGCTCAGTGGATGCGCTAATCTTTCCACGCATATAAAATACGGCCAACTCTCCAGTCAGCGCGACTGTAGGAGCAAATGCCAATCCATTGGCAAGGCCATTCAAATACAAGGCAGCCGTCAGAGCATCCAAATTGTGATGGGTGCTGGCATTTACAATTCCACTAATGAGCACCAGCATCGAACAAAATAGCTGTAAGTGGAGCGAAGAGTGAGTTGAGTGGTGTAGTGATGAACGCGTATAAATATGCCTACCGTGATCGCTCTCTTTGGAATTACTGTGGGAAGAAAGCCACTGATTGCCGCTCCAATGATTGCGCCAATGAACCAAGCAACGCGCACATGCATAGTAAGATCATAATATGAGCTTTTTCGAAATCCAATGCTCCAGGCTATGTTCATGCCACCCGAGATGAAAATGAGAGTGGCTGTTAAGGTTACACAACAGATAAGTTTAACTTAAAGTGATTAACCGACTCGAATTAAAATTTAAGATTCAATAAGCTGTAAGCAAATATACTATCGTCATCTTTAGTTGATCAATCTAATCTTTATATTGTCGTTTGGTAAAAATATGCTTTATACTCTTTGAAATAAAAAAATCGATCTATATACATACATTTGTCAATAATTAAGATATATCGAAAGCATCGAAATAGACTCATATGTAAAAGAATATACGTATGTGAAATGTACACACATCGGGTAATTTTGACAGATATTGATAAAAATTGATTAGATAAGTCACAGGCAAAGTCTGACATCCCTCATTTATAACGTCAAAGCACTTAAATGCTCAATGTTTCATGTAAACTTACCTGCAGTTAAAGCATTCATTTGTGGCCTATTGGTTTGAGCCCGGTTAAAGCAGCCACTGGGTCGCACTTGAACCGTGTTCTGCAGCGGCGGTGGTTGTAGATGAGGTTGTCCATAGTTGTGGGTAGGCACTGGTCCGTAGCTCTGTGAAGGTGGTGAATAGTTCTGCGTTGGGTATGCCTGCAGGGGATGTACTGCTGGGGGCTGCGTTTGTTGTGGGAATGCTTGTTGGCCGTGTTGGTAGTAAACGTATTGCGGATTTGCCTGCTGAGAATAACTTGGAGGTTGCTGTTCCAGCGGTGCTTCTGGCGGTGCCGACGAAAAGCCATATGCCGGTGGCTCTGATGGTAAATATTTTTCGTTCTGCATGTTGCGTTTTAGTCGTATCCACAACAATTGTTGTCGGGGTGTGTTTTTCAACTAAAAGCTCTCGGAATTGACCAAAGTGTTATAAGTGTATTCTTGTGGTGCTGATAAAATAGATAAGACCATACGCCTACACACTCTTGGTGATAAGCACTAATACGAAATTATGATAGGGCATTTTATTACCATTCCATATAATTCTCTGGTGTTGAATCGCTCTAGGCTTTTAATACAAATGCTTTGATAACGATAATAAATCAAATATGGCCTCTATCATATTTTAGCTGGCTTGTACTTCCCCTATTGAAATAAGGATCAGTATTTCAAGGGAAAAACTGTGGTGAAGCTGTATTTATAGATGCTGATTCATAATAACTGTTTAACTGTTTCAAAGCTGACAGTTACTGGAGTTAATAATAAAATTGCTGATATTTTGAGTGATTAAATTTATGTTTTATTTTTATTAGCCAATTTGTTTAAAGGTCACAATGCAGAAAATGTTTTGTTATTCAATTAAAAGCCCTTGCCTAGGAAACCCTTAAATTTCTCTTGTGACTCACGTAGCGTAGTGCGTCGTGTCTCTGGTAGACACCAGATCCCCAGCAGAAAACCAATCAAACAAAATGCAGCTAAAAAGCAAAAGAAAATCGCATGACCTGTGAGACTGTAGTCCACAGAGGCAATAATAATAAAGACCAGCATTTCTACAATGAAAGTAGAGCCAATAAAGTGTTGCTTAACTCCCAGTGGATAGGCCTCACTAAGATAGACAGAACTGGCCGTGAAGGCAATACCGGCAAAGAACTGGAAAATACATACTAGCGCAAGTAAGGTATCATAGTCTATATGGGGGACGGCGTAGAGTACGTTTGCAATCGCAATGGCCATGGCACCGGTTCCCAAGAGACCCAGAAGCGTTGGTTTCTTACGACCCAGGGACTCCATGCAAAAGCTGGTGATCAAGGTTCCCAGCCAACGACAGCCGCTGTATACCAAATATTGCCAAGCGAAATAAGATGGAGAATATAGGGGCGTAACGCTGATGATTAGGGCGTAAAACACAAAGGAAGAAAGGCTCATGGCATTGAGAGCGCGTATATAGCAGAGCCGTATAAAAGCTGGTAAGGCCTGGACAATGCTTTGGGTAGTCGACATATCCTTGTTCTGTGCCAGATAACGTTTGTGCTCCTCCAGCTGTTCGTAAGTCTCTGTGGTGATCGTGTAAGGGCGCTGCAGGCGGCGCAGTGCATCTATGGCTTCCTGCTCCTGTCCATTGGCCAGCGATATCACAGGCGACTCAATGGACAGTAGAGCGGCAATGCATATTCCTATCAGTCCATAGACTGCAGCCAGTGCACCGTGCATATTCTCAGCATTAAAGCCGCTGTAGCTGTACGAAGTGGTCCAGGACGTAGTATACACAACCTGAATAAAAAATCCTATCGCATAGCACATCTGCTCAATTGTCGCTGCAATCGTACCACGCATGTAAGGTACTGACACCTCGCCGATCAGTGCCAGCGACGGAGCAAACGCCAATCCATTGGCAATACCATCCAGATAGAGGCTTGCCTCAGTGGCTTGACGGTTGTAAGTTGTGGATGCCATTATAATTCCGCCGATCATCACGAGAAGTGAGCAGAAACACTACAGAATGAGTGATGCTATTAGAAAATTAAGGCATTGTCAAAAATCACTGTGTGCATACCAATACAACTTTCTTTGGTAATTTATTCGCCAGAAAGCAGCTGAGAAGTCCTCCAATAATGGCACCAATAAACCAAGCCAGCCGCGTGTGTAGGGGAGCGACGGAAAAGAAGATACTGCGGAAGCCAATGCTCCAGGCAATATTCATACCTCCCGATATAAAGATGAGAGCAGCTGAAATTATAGAACATTTTTCCAATTAAATTCCAAGCGACAGTGGATCACTAGAAAGCTCAATTTTACGTTGGCCAGCCTCAAGGTTGACTGGCACAGAACATCTTATCTTCAGCTGTGCTTTTTATGTCCAGCTGACTAATTTCAGGTGAATCAGATATACATACCAGCGCCCACAGCATTTGATTGTGGCTTGTTCTTTTGATTACGGTTGTACCAGCCGCCAGGCTGCACCACTATCGTGGTGGGCGGCAGAGTTTGCGGTGGGCATGTTCCGTAGTTTTGTGGGGGTGTGGGTCCATAGACTTGAGGCAGAGGTGGTGATCCATAGTTCTGTGTAGGTGGTGGCCCAAAGTTCGCTGGTGGCTGTCCATAATTCTGCGGAGGATATCCCGGCTGGGGATATGCCTGCTGTGGATATCCTTGATGTGGATATGCTTGTGGTGGGTATCCTTGCGGAGGGTATCCTTGCTGAGGATGTCCTTGTGAGGGATAGCTCTGAGGCCCCTCAGGTGGTGCCGAAGTGAAGCCGTAGGACGGTGGCTGTGGTGCCAAATATTTGTCGTTCATTTTGTTATTGATGAATCACCCTCAACCTTTGTCAAATGCTGGCGGATGGTAACTGAAAGCTCAAGTCCACGGTCAGGTTATTTTTGTTAGAATTTGACGAAACCGATAGTAAAGCTCGATAATCGCTTATCGCAATTCTGATAAGCTTAGAATGCTCGAAATCACAAGCGCATTCTCAAATGCGTATTGGTGACAACAGCGCTTATCAGGCTTTTCATAATATGTAGTAAGACGGGTATGACATATAACCTAAGCTAATGAGAAATCAAAATACTTAAACTATTGCCAATTATATAGATGCGTGTACTGTTTGCTTTTATTATATGCGATTAATTATTATGCGTTTGTTTATATTAGGTCTATTATTTCGACCAAACAAATATTTTGCAACACGAGTGAAAGGAGATATTCGTGATAGGCTTTTAACGCACATTAAAAATACGATCTGTGATTTATTTAAACACAATTTTAAGAAAGTATGACTTTACTTTTCTTTTACTATACTTTTTAACGAACAGCATTTATAACAGCTTACTCTAAAATTAAAACGGCTAGTGGATATGTTGTAATTAGCATAAAATTAAATATATAAAATATTGTAAAATCTTCCTTTAAATAGTTTTTATTCCAATTACATCTCCGATAATGTCTTATAAATATTGTTTTATTTGTTGTGATTTTTGCTCATAAATCAGAAGTCATCATTGAACCACTTTCGAATCTTAAACTGAGCCTTTGTGAGTGTTGTCAGCTTTGTCTCTGGTAAACAAAAGATGCCCAGCAAGAAGAAACTCAGGGATATGCCACCTAGTACATAAAAATAGACCGATATGCCAGTGTGCGTTGGGGTATATATGCAATATCCAATCCTGATCATCAGCTCAATGATGTAGACGAGCGCCACAAAATACGGCTTGACTGTCAATGGAAAAGCCTCTGTCAGGTAGACCGCAGAAGCTGCATACGCCACACCCGAAAAAAACTGTAAGCAAAATAATAGAGACAACGCAGAGATCATTCCAGGCACACGCTCAAACAAAGTGGCGAAAGCGATGGCAAGCATGCCCCCTGCGAATGTTCCAAACAACGAGGGCTTTTTGCGGCCTCCGGAGTCCATTAAGAAGACAACACAAAATGAGCCGCTCCAGCGCAAGGTGCCAAATACCACATAGGGCCACGTGTGAAATCGAGGCGTTAGCTCCACGGCTGTTGCAAATAGAGCGCTCCATGTGATAGGAGTAAGGCTAAGGGCATACAGTATTCGATGTACGACGACTTTCAACAGTGGCACTAGGGCCCGTTGTATGCTTTGACTATAGCTAAGGTCCCGATTGGCAGCTACGTAGCGCTTGAGCTCGTCCAGCAGCAGGAATGTTTCGCAAGTCACTACGGATGGACGTTGCAGGTGACGTAGAGCATCCACCGCAGCTTGCTCATTGCGCCGCAGTAGCAAATACACCGGCGACTCGACGCAGTAGGTTAGTGCCAGGGCCAGGGCTACAACACCATATATAATGCTGAGCAGGCCATGCACCTGGTCGGCCACAATGGTCACGTTCCAGCCGCTATGCCAGATGGCAGTGTAGAATAAAAGGACGAGGATACCGAAATTGCAGCTCAGCTGCTCTACGGCTGCTGACAACACGCCTCGCATCTCACAAACGGATAGCTCGCCAACTGTGGTTAGGGTGGGCACGAAGACCAAGCCATTGGCAAACCCATCTAAGTAGCGAGCTGCAATGATGGCATTTGGTTGCTCGGGCAACGTAAGGAAAAGCACGCCACAGATCAGCACCAGGCAAGAGCTAAGCACCTGTAGGCAAAACCATGTCAATTAGCTAAGTACCCTCGACTACACCACCCGATACTCACATAAACGGGTCGCTGTGGTGTGCGGTGGGTCAATATTGCGCCCAATATGGTGCCAAGAAGCGCTGCTCCATACCAACATATCTGCATATGGAGCGTAAGTGTCAGCAGCTCCATGTGCATGGAATGCGCTGCAAAGCCGGCGCCCCACGCCAAGCTCATGCCACCTGACACAAAGATGAGCGAGCCAGCACCGAGTGCATTCCATTGCGGTTGATTCTTACGACTTCGAGATAGCCAGCTGCGGTCTTCAGGCTTGGGCTTGCTCTGCTGCTCCCGCTCCTGGTGGAAGGAGACTCGCGACGTTGCTGACTTATCGCCTGTCATTGGCGTACTACCAGGAACCCATTGATCCTATTTATATTTATAAGTCACGCACGGGCTGCTCCGCTGTTTGTATATTATCAGCTTATCGCGGGCAATTACCATTCAGTGAAGCCCGTTGCCGTTAAGCTCATCAATCCAAACACAAAAAATCAATATAATACCATATTAAGACTTTTAATTAATAGCTACTATTTCGGTGCCATAAACGTGCATTACTATGCGATAAGCTCTCCGAATTACGCCCTTCTCATTCGCACTGGAATAGCAACTGTACGAGCTCATGCGTAATTGTCATTCTATAATCACGGTTTACAACAATTATGTTCATTTGGTTAATTGACTATTAGAGCTTACAACTAAGACAGTCAAGCAATTTGAGATGTACTTAGTTTACTTATGTTCTATTGTTTACATTTTTAAAAACTTGCTTTTATCAATTATATTCATTTCTTTTGTTAGAAAATAGACAAAAATCAATAGTGACTTACACAAAAACTTTATATCCGATGAGAACCATTTGCTACAGTAACTACTTTGAATACATTTCATGTAAAATATATGTATTTACTTTTTATATCCTGAACCCATTGAAAATGGGAATTCAGGGTATAATGGTTTTGTGACAATGTATGTAACAGGCAGAAGGAGGCGTGGCAGACCCCATAAAGTATATATATTCTTGATCAGGACGACGAGCTGAGTCGATCTAGCCATGTCCGTCTGTCCGTCTGTCCGTCCGTCCGTCTGTCCGTCCGTATGAACGCAGTGATCTCGTAAACCACAAAAGCTAGAGATTTGAGATTTTAGATATATATTCTTGTATACCATACGCAGTACAAGTTTATTTTTTTTTCGATAACTCATCCTATTTCCTTATTATCGATAACAATCGATATTTTGACTTTGTTTTTAAGCTATAACTTATAGACATAAGACATAAGTGGAAAAAACGTATTTCAAATACAAGGGAGTTGGGATTTCGTATATATATACCTCTAGATGTCAATATTATGTCTTGAAAATTTCATTAAGAAAGTAGATCCAGAACCTAAGCTTTTTAACAATGAATTTCTCATAATGCTGCCCAGAATGCAGCCCAAGCGCAGCCGCTAAATTTTGTACGCAGTAAGCGGCGCGCGTGCTTGTGTATGTATATGTGTGCGTGTGTGTGTGCACGCAGAGGGTAATATGTACCGGTAAAAGATGTAAGCTAGATTGTTTAAAACACCGCCTCGAACTTGGTTCAGGGGATCTCGTAGTCGGGCAGACCCGACTAGAGCGTTCTTACTTGTTTTTTATTAAAATAGTATAATGCAATTTTAACATTTTCAGCTTCACTATGCTCATTATATGTAGTGATGATCCTATCATTTTCTGACAACTTTATTACATTGGTATTCCGTTTGTGATTGCACCATGGAGGAAGAGTTATTTTGCTAATGCTCGCTTTGTATCAGCCATGCACCGTCAACTGTCTGGCGGGAGTTGATTAAACTTGTCACGCCCACTTTGTGTTACATTTACCATTGCATTGCATTTGTTAGCTTGTATATGGGATGCATTAGCCAGCTTCATTGCCTGGATGCAGTGGCTTGTCGAGAAGTGTCGGACTCATGCGTTGTCTGACCCATCCTCATTGAAATAGCGCCTGGCACAGCGAAATGCGCACAGGGAATCTGATATAGGGCATGTGGAAAATGGCGCAGAAACTTTTATCGCAGGTGCTTTTCCTGCCTGTGATGTGAAATCTCTCTCATCTTTTACAGCAAATTTAAGCGATTTCCGCCCACAGCTGCTGCAGAGGAAGGATGGGCAAACGTGGCCGGGCATTGGCATCTAAGTTTTCAACGAGCAACTAAGTTCGCGATAATGTTTGACTATGTGAGCACATGATACGCCCACAAGCACTGCCAGTGGCAATGTCCTGGGCGATGTGGGACTCTTATGGGTCGGTGGGGCTCACATTTGGCTGGCGTTAAAATAAATTTAATTTTGTCGCTACATAAATACATTCTCAGAAACAGACAAATACTTGCAGACTGCCTCTTAGTTCGGAGCTTCTGCCAGAACTTGCAACCAATCGACTTTCCGGGTGACACTTCCGTGGAAGTTTCTTGCTTGCTTCTTTTTTGTTTTTGTTTTTTTTTTGTTGACTGTGGCTTGCCAAATTTTTTCATTTATTTACCGAGTTACAGCCATAAATCCTTTAACCGACCTTTAAAGTTAAAGTTTCGTTTATCTTGTAGAAGATTTGTAGATTCCTACATATATATTAATTAGCTAGCACGGAGGACTCATCATATAAATGCGCATCATTTTTATGACTACTCAAATGTAAATAAATGTTTTATTGATCGGCAATGCGCGCCTCTGCGTTTGGGAGTCCATTTTTATGCTAACACAAAATGTCCAATTTGGCGTTTTTAAAAGATTTACGAGGTTGGGCTGAAGTGTATCATAAACATTGCCCAATCGAAAAGCAGTATAAAAACGGAACAGAAAACAGTTTTCTCAAGACTTAAAAACATAAAATTTTTTCAAAAATACAATAATTTGCGGAATTTTTTGTATTTAAAAATCGCCAACATTATTTTGAAAATATGCTCTGATAGCGAGGACTTTCACTCTGATGTGAGTAGTAGTTTAAAAAGTTCAGTCCATGATTACAATATCATCTGAATTTTAAAGTTTCATTGAATGTTGAATGCCAACAAATTCAAGATTTGTTGTTCATGTAACCTTGATTTCAATTTCTTCCATTTCGCATATCATGCTACTGCTTCTTCATTTGTTATCATTATTTAATTATTATTAGGTTTTATTTTCTTACCTCTAGCAATTATTCAGGTAATAATTATGACTTTTAATAAAAAAAACGGGAAAAAGAAGCTTTATTCAAAGAGTCAAAATTAAATCATAAAATGCACACGAATTAAGCCAACTTTATATCTATCAAGTCCAGAGACTTTTGATGTCATAAAGTAGGTCTTAAAATCAATACATATCGATTTTTCGTTTTGACTTTTTGTATACATTAAGTTTTCTCAAATGATTGAATTTGAATCTTCACAAAACCCAAATTCTTTTTTAATAGCAAGTTTGTGTGCTGGCGACCATTGACTGACAAACATACATTCGTCTGCCCACATTCAGCTCCGTCGCGCCATAAGCAATAAATCCAAAATTAATGTACTGAAATAATAATGTTTTTGTAGTTTTCTTTTGTGTCCGTGGGTGTGGGCATATTTTTCTTCTTCTTCTGCCTATCGAGTGCAGAATTTAATGCTTGCCCCGAGCCCTGCTTAATCTGACAGGCTATAGAATTTTTCTGTTTCCTGCTAAGATTTACATGCAACCCACTCCAAATGATATTTATGCAAATTTCAATGGAGTTGCCCAAAGTCAGATCACAAATTAATTTATCTTAAAAAGACAACACAAATCCTGATTAACTTCGAGGCATGGAATATGCGACAGCATGTAATAAAAAAAGGGCAAGAAGTTTGCCCGCCAGGGAAACAAAACAATTGTGAAAGCCATATAAGAACGTTTTCATGTATGTATGTATGTCCTGGTCCTTGCATGGCTGCTATTTGTGCGTGTGTGTTGGTTAATGCGTAATAATAAATTTCAGCAACATTTGTACCTTTTTGTGGGGCGTGCTTTTATTGTTAACACAAGGCGGCGTGATGCCTACGAAATTCCTTAGCGTTCGCCTTTTGTCCTTGCTCCCATTTTTTGTTGTCTTTATTGCCAGCTATGCGGATCGCAGTGACTGTGCCATGCGCCATGTGCCATGCGCCAACGATGCCTGAAAAATGGCAACAATTCATTTGCAGTGCCTCCAGCAGCAGCATTGAGACTCTCTCGTCAAAGCATCATCTAGAGCAGGCGCTCCTTAGCCGGACTCCACTTCCATGTGGCTTATGTACGCATAGTTGATAGTTTACAGGAGCCGGAGCAGCACCCGACCAAGTGATTTGTTTTGCTTCGTTTGGCAACAAATCAGAAGATAAACGACATCGATTGTGGCAAACGACATGCTCGCACCAATCTTAAGTCCGCCCCAAAGGGTTGTTCTTGGGCCTTGAAGGCAAGCGGTTTCTGTTTAGCGCAGATAAATGTCATGGCTTTTAGGTTGGAAGCCGCGCAAATTGTAAATCGCATTTGCAAATGGCAAACAACGTTCAATGTGAAGTGAGTGGACATGCAATTAAAATTGCAGTACGCCACTGGCCAATACTGATGATATTTCAGTTGCCCCACAACTGGCCATTGGCCAATGCTGCACGTAAACATTTTAATAATCCCTTTGCTCCGGACAGACGCTGTTGCTGTTCCATTGTAATTGTTGTTGCTCTAATTTAATTATGCATAACGAGCGACGTGGGCGCCAGGACACCCACAGAGCACGCAGCAGGGCAGCCAAACAGGTTTAGAAATAATTGAAAACAATCGGATTAAAATGTGCACAGCGGTGTGCAAAAATTGAACTGGGCAAAAGAACCGGAAATAAAAAAATAATCAACATTTATATACAAATTAAACAGGTCAAAGTGACTGTGCGCGTGAGGGTCCGTGTGAGGACATTATAATTGTTAAGACCAATGACCCTTGGGATTAGTGAGTAAATGAATGAAGCGATTATGAAAAATGATGAACATTTGCTGCATTACATGAGCACTTGACCCCAGAGACAAGGCGCATTAGCTAATTTCACATTTTGTATTAACATGAGAAATTGCTGAGTAATTTATGAAATTTCTATCCGCCTGGTTGTATATATAATTTGCAAAGCCAACAAGTTCTTCTTCGCCTGTCATTGACATTAAGTTCCCATTTACATAAGCAATAACAAAGTTAAAGCAATAAAGGCTTATACGTTAACACCTCTCTAAAACACCTGCCTTAACTTTGGCTGCATTTTAAAAGAGAGAGACAGAGAGAGAGAGAAACAGGACTAGAGATTGAGAGAGCGCAAGAGTAAATGAATTTTAGTGTAGCATTTGATTTTCAGACGGTGCCCTCTTACGTGGCGTATAAGCAATCTAATTAAATGTTATGTTTATGTTATAAGTTAAATACACACACAGACGCGCAGACACATGGCACATACACGCACACTTTCAATGTTAGTTTGTATGCCTAGTTGAGACTATCATGTGGTTTTGTTTTGGTCTCGCATTTAACGAGGCACTCAAAGTTTTATGTATCGCTGTGAGGCCTAGTACGAGTCATAATTTTTATGAGCACATTGTCTTAAAGTGATGGCTGACATTATGTATGGCTGGCATTGTGGAGAACTTTAATCTTAAGCTACCTGACATTAAGTTCAACTTAGTTGCTCAGTTGCCATGGCTTCAACTAATGGCCAGGACGATGGCACGCGCATAACCCGGCACATAAATCAATCATAATTGTCCTTGTTAACTACAATCATGAATATTACAGCGTGCATAAAGCAAATGACAGTCATCCCATATACATAACCGCACATTCACCGCCCGTCACCCATCCACAAAACGATCCTCCGCCACCCTATCTTGAGCCTTCTCCTACGCCAGACCCATTGTTTAATTCCTGCGTATGTGTGCTTGTGCATTTTGGGTCAATTCTGGGCGGTTGGCCTTCCCCTATGCTTGACGTTTACAGGCTCTAATTCTTGTCCAGACTTATAGTAAATGTCGGACCGTAAGCTTCACAGCTTGTATGACCGAAATACTTGGCAGGCCCAAAGACTCGGCTAAATAGATTTTAATTAATTTCAAGCCCACAAAGCATTTGACAGCCTCACATGTTACAAATGGAGCTCGACCAGGGTCTGGTTGTTGATCTCATTGTTGCTGGTTACACCGCGTGTTTACCTTAGTTAATTGATTTTCTGTCAATGCGCTGATTTGCATAACAATTTGCTGACCGCACCTAACTGAAACTAACCGAATCTCACCCAGCCAAAGCCAAATAAAAAGCGAAAGCACCAAACAACATTTTGCTTGTCAATTCTGTTTAAACTAGTGAGTGCTTCGCATGTGTGGGTGTGCAGGTGCTTATTTTTGACTTCATGGCCTAAAAGGGAAGCCAACCATTGAAAATAAATTGTTTTAAATAGGCTGAAATTAACTTTGCAAATGATTTAGCTCGATTGGTAGTTTGTTTGTGCATTGAACTATGAAAATGTGATTATTAAATACGGCCGTGATTCTGTGTAAATAACGAACTAATGCATAAATAAATGACCTGGCTGTTATGAATTATTGAACTAAGGTAACGTTTATGCTCATATAGGAACAGCCCGACTATTATTTGCCTTGCAAAAAATAATTATAATATTAAAATAATTTTCCTTTCTACTGCCACTTGCACAATATTAAGATAAGTAAAAAGGATTGCTTAAGAAATTTGATTTGAGTTACTAACAAATATTTCAAAATTAAGCTGCCAATAATATTCAATTATCCGCAAAAGCTCCAAAAACTTCTTTAGCTTTTGTATTCCTTGAAATGGAAGTTGTGAAAGACAGTTACATATATTAAGTGATTGCTCTGTTAGATTTGTAAAACCACAATATACTCATTTCAATCATAGGGTATACAAATTAAGTAGCACTCGACTGTAAAATTTAAATTAAAATATTTAAATTTACATTCAAATTAATAAAACTACATAAACTATAAAAAAATGTGAAATATGTATTTAGCATTTTGCTAGAATTAATATGCTTATTTGGGCTTACCTGTTTATAAACATTAATAAAATAAACATAAATGTATATATATGTATATGTATAATAATTATATGTTAAGGTAGCTCAGACCATTTACGGACTTCTTCTCTTCACATACAGGTTTAGGTAAAAATACACTTTATGTTTAGGTATTTCAGACTTTCAACACAGGTCATTCTTTCTTGTGCATATGCCTGTGTGCATCTGATGTGTTTCTGATATCAAAGGGCTTTACCACGTACGCAAGGTGGCACGATTTGCAGCTCATTAGCTCGCAGAGACAGGACACATGTCCAAACTACTAAACTGCGCTCTAAATCACTGGACACGACAGGACTTGACACGAATTGACTGCGATTGCGAGTGGAACTGAGACTGTCAGGGGCTGGGTTGGTTGCTCCTGGCACTGCCATTGCCCGCTTCAATTAGTCAACAATTACCAACGACAATACAAACTGGTCCGGTCACAGTTGGTCTGCAAGAAATCACAACAACAACAAGCAGAACGGAGTCGGAGCTTAGGTTTTTTGTGTGCATGGCCGCCTAATGGCTTATGAGTAGTCACGTGCCATGAACATTTTTGCCGGAGAAGCTTTATGCGTGTGTACACGAGTGTCTATGCCTGATAATGAAGCACGCGAAATCGCGACAACAGCAAAAAGAACAACGACAACAAACACCAAACGTCTGACAAGTTTCTAGCTTAAATTTGAATAATTACACTAAATTAAAAGTGTTGACGGCTAGAGTCGCCTCGTTGGCTAGATGAATGCCGGCAACAGAATGTGTCCCTCCTCTGCGTCCCTACTGATATCTGGCACAACTTGGTAGGCTGTGCCTTTCAAACGACGGCTTAAACTTTCACCAGGCTCGCTCGAGTCCTTAATAAAGTCAAATGAATGCGCTTAATCAACACATGTGGGCGGGAGCAAGAGCTGCATTCTGCCTGCTTCCTGTCTGCCAACAGCGCAACGAGGATGTTCGTACTGCTCCTCGCAATTTCACCTACATAATTTGTTTACATGCTCTTTAAATTTCCCTAACCCGGCCAACGGTGGTGAAAATTAATTAAATTTATTTTTCACACACTTGCCCCAAGCTGCGCCAATATACATCTGACTGAAAAGGATTTCATGCATTTCAAAAATAAATAATATTTTGTTTTTTAAACATTTTTATCTGTTTTCGGCGTACAAACGTAATAAACAAGGAAAATAAAAAAGTTGCGCTTCCAAGAAGCTAAAAAGCTGGCGAGGAGCACAATAGCCGAACTCATTGGCATTAAAAACGCATTATCCTTTGTGCCTCTTTTATTACTTTTCATTTGAAGGGCATTGAGACTAAAAGTGTGGGAGTGTTTGAGTTTTCTGCTTGCGTGTTAATGTGATGTCGAGCTGTAAACGAAACACAGGACGATAATGTATAAAAGGCCAAAAATTATTGCATATGCAAAGCGCGGGAAATGTTTGCCTTATAATAAATTTAGCTGGAAAACGTGGAGATCGACAATAATAAGACACGTTTGCCAAAATGGAAATCAATTGTCTTATGCTGTGAGACAAAGATGGGTAACGGAAGAGCGAAAAATGAGGCCTTAGATGGAAAATATTTGATGGGACTCTTTGTGCTGCCAATTTGGGTGCCCTTTTGCGCTTGGCTGCCAAAGGATTACATTGGATTTTTATTTGATTGTTAAAGTGAAAGCAAAAATACAAAAGAAAAAAATGGTTCACCAGCAGCAAAAGCTCTCGGGAATTGGTGAAGTAGCGAGTAATGATTTACAATCCTGCCAAAATAGAATGTAATCCGAATTCGAGCTATCTGCATCTCTTATCCTAATGGAAATCGGGCTCTGGTGGATTATTAAAGCTCTGTTAAAAACACAGAGTGCACTGGGCTCAGCTCCCTAAAGGACAAAAACAAAAACAAAAAGCGGTTTGAATATAATTATTTAAAACTGGCCATTTTAGTAGTCCGACCTATTTAATTTAGTTTTATAATGTTGCATGTTATGTTAATGTTTATATTTTATAAATATATAATTAGCCAGGGCTTTTTTTATTTATTGTTAACTTGGATGAAGCTTCCATAGAAATTATGTAAAAATAATTTAAAATAGTTTTATTAATTTATTGACAAATGTTTACATCGAAGTTTGTACGAGTTCAATGAACATTAATATCAACGTTTTTTCTATAAGAATTGATTTAAGGACTTTTGTCCCGACAAGTAATTTGATCCTCAATCTTTGTGCTTTTGTCATTTATTTAGTGCAATTGAGACTAAGACACTTATATGGCTTATTGTCTGAAATGGAAGTCGTTGTTTTTATTGTACCCCACTTAGCAGCTGGCACGTGCATTGAACACAGCAAATTAAAAACGGCATAACTAATGGGGCAATATCTGAGGTACGAAAGTGGGTGCAAATGGGGATGGTATGCAGAAAAACGGTTGGAAAGATGCGAAAGAAACTGAATTAATCGGCGACGCATATGAATTTATAATAAAAGCACAAGCGAGAACATTTTGTGCAGCTGACTTTGAAATAAATTTCTACAAAAGACCGAAAAGTTGAGCTGCTCTGTGGGTGTTCTACGTACATGTGTGGGCAAAGATGCCATTCATAATTCACCAGAATAAATTGTATACAGTGGTAGAGACGGGGTCGGTAGACCTCTACCTGTATGAGCACTGGCTTGTTTTTGGCAGCCGTGTGTAAAGGTGCCACGTAAATTTTGGCTAACGATGCACTTTGCACAGGCAATTCGCTTGAGTTTGGGTGCTTGCTGCTGCTGCTGCCTGCTGCCTTCCACAATCAAGTGCGATTCATTTTGTGCCACGTCAGCGCACACATGTGACAAAGCGGCCTTAAAGTCTGACAACAGTTCTTGGCAAGGGACGAAAACAATAGACGCCAACTATTTTTCTTGCGCCTCCAATTGGCCGAGCTGCTGTCGCTCGTTGCAAGGGATTTCATTTTTTCAACTCTTAAAATTGAGTTGATCATTTTTCTTTGCTTTGTTTCCTCATGCTGGAAGCCATGTCAAGTAAATAATTTATTTTATAAATTCTAAAGTAGGATTAACACTGAAATATGCAGATTTTCACAGGCGCAGTCAAGTGTAGCCTGAAAGGGTTAAAGGCAAGACCAACAGCAACAGCAGTAGCAAAAGCAAAACAAAGCATCGGTCAAATCCCAAAAAGGTCAGTTGGACCTTTTGCTAAGCAAAACCTGTTCCTCAAGCAGATTAGCAACCAAACAGTGTTAAGCCTATTTATATAGTTAAAATGGCTGCAAGTTTCTCTCGTGTGGCTGCTTGCGTTCTCCTTCGGCTGTAAACTTATCAGCAAATTAAATTGAGTTTGTTTTCTCATGAATGTAAAAACATTTCCCATCACTTTGCAGAACATCATGTAAAGCACTCACACACTCGCACGGAATCACACATATACAAACTAGTCCCAATACTGTTTAATATTGAGTTGATGTCAAATGTTGGCCAACTTTTTAGACTTGTAAGAGGCTATTGGTATTGAATAAAGTACATATATTGATTTCGTGTTTTATTTGATTTTATCGTTTTTACTCTCGTGTTGCGAGTTTAGATAATTAGTGTTTCATTTAAATGAAGATTTCTTTATAAATAGTAGCTTAAATGGAAGTTTAACACATCTAGTTATTATTACTTTTTTCTTATAATAATTAATAAGAATAATAATAAGTATAAAACCTATTTGAAATGAGTATTCCCTGCAATAGAAAAAAGATATTTTAAAAGTTTCGTTATTGTTTTATTTATTTTTAAAGCTGGATCGATAAGTGAACATTCAAGTGTTGACAATTATCAAGAACTTTAGTTTTTTAGGATACGCTTGAAGCGACCCGATAAAGTAAATTTTTAATTTCTGCTTAAATTTTATCAAGTCTAAAATTTACAGGTAAGTGGACTTAAAATTATTAAATTATTTGATAACCTATTGTGTATATTGCTGCAATGATACTTAATTTAACAGATATAATCTTGAAGCCATTGGCGAATATAACAAGTGTTAGAGAAAATAGAGGGAGTAAACAAGTCAGCAAATAATTTCATTATTGACAAAAGAATTTATATCCATTTCTGCCTCTTTAAGACTGAAGTCACTGGTAATTGTTTGTTTCAGTTTTGGAGCAAATAGTGTGGTATCCAAAATCTAAAATGTTCATAGTCTGTATTTTCATCACAAAAAACATACATAGTAAATTGGCGTCTCTAGCTTATATTGTTTTTAAGTTCTGGCTTAAAAACGAAGTCAAAATATCAATTTTTATCGATATTAAAAAAAAATAATTAAACTTGTACTTCGTATGCAAGAACATACATTTAAAATTTCAAATCACTAGTTTTTTATGGTTTCATACGGACGGACAGATAGACAGACGGACATCAGCTCGTCATCGTGACCAGGAATATATTTACTTTGCGCGGTCTGCAACACCTCCTTCTGCCTGTTACATACATTGTCACAAACCCATTATACCCTAAAAACACATTTTCAATTCCATTTCAACACTTAAATATTTTTGTCATGATAACTAAACAGATACAAATTTGTATACGTTTCTATTCTCTTAAAAAAATACATGAGTCTCGTGCCATGTTTGTCTGTTCTGCGACAAGCCAGGTGTTAATCGGACCAATCGAAAATTCTTTTATCAAGAACTACGATGGTAACAAAAATGTTATTATTTTATCTTATTTTTGAGAGAGTAAAGAGTAAGGAAAGTATAAAGGAACATTTGTCTTGGCATGTGAATTTGTGTTTGGATGATATCTATGAATACAATAAATTAACTGGTGCAAAAAGATTGTAGCAAAAAAATAATGCTGCTGAGATTTTTTATTGCAATTTTGATAAACAATGAATCTGAATTATAACGCCGGTTGCACTGCAAATGCAGTGCGAATAAATAAATTTTCGTAAAAGCAAAATAAACCCGAATAACAGATTACTAAAAGGCCTAATAAATTAAAAAACTTTCTTTACCATAGAGTTTACGCCAAATTAGTGAAACTATCATATTTTTATCTTCGCTTTCTAAATCGAAAGAATTTATTGTTTTTATGTATCTCTGTCTTGTATCTCTGCTTGCTAATAGTTTTCAAAATGAACTGAAGTTATTTTGTGGATATTCAGCCTAGAGGCTTGATATTTGGAGTATATGTATTTGTATTTACTTTTCAGTTTCAGAGCCAATATCAATCAATCAATGACAGTTTTTAGACAGACTCCAAAATTTCTTGCCTTACAAAAAAATCGATTTTTAATCAAGTTAGTTGCCTCTGGACCTAAACAAGTAAAAGAATCAATTGTGTCCGAAAGGGACGCTCTTATATATATATAATTGTTAAAGAGGGGGAAATGGGTGCAATAAAAATATAATCTGTAGAGAAAGCTGTCAGTAGTATAAATGCCAAATGTTGTGAACAATTTTGTCTAATACGCCCATTAATGGTAAAATCATCCGAAACTTTATCTAGTTGTAAAATTAAGTTGATGGCAGTCCTGTTATAGATAGACGGAAGAATATACACCAAATTGGACATTGTCTAATACCATAATGGATAATGGTATTTTATACTAAGTGTGTAAATGCTAAAATAACGACTCTTGCTGTAGAAGATAAGGAAAACATTCTGATTTGCAGTAACATGTGCTTCTGAGCGAAAGCTTACAAGTTTCCATTTCAGACTGATCTGACACATTGACAACAAATACGCAAGGCAAACGTTGGCAACTTTCCGATAGCGTTAAATTAGACATCAACTTGGCAAGAAACATACAAGTCACACGCTCACACCCACACATATCAGCGGGCATTGATACACCGTGGTGCTCGAAGCTTATCAGACAACTCAAGAAGCAACAACTACAACAACAACAAATTCGTAGACAGTTACAACAACATCTCATCATGTTGTTCAGCGCCTTGCAAAAACACAAAATGCAGAGTGCACAACATTTTGTGGGCGTGGTCGCTGACTGCACATGCTAAAGGCGAGTCAGGCGTCACGTCTGCGCCATGGCCACGCCCACCGCTCGTTTCGCCACACGCCTCGTTTGCATATCCAAGTGGCTTGCATTCATATGCCATTATCTTAGCCAAGGCATCTCAAACGCTTAAAACAAACAATGGTTCCCATTACTCAGCTCGAATGTATGACCAGAAGTCGTTTACGACTCAGTATGTGTCTCTGTGTGTGTATGTACTTGGTCATACACACATATGTATATACTACACTGGCAATATTATGCTTCTAGTCTATCTATCGCAGTGCGGCACAGATCTCGTTTAAGATGCTTAGCTTTAGGCAAATGGCTGAACGCACGTCAAAAGCACGAGATACGCACATATTTATCTATAACTACTGCAAACATATGGCTGAAGAGATAAGTCGACTTTTTGTAAATAGTTTCTACCACTTGTTTTATACGACTTAAGGGTTTTGAAATAAGACCATTAAAATACCCCTTAATGTGTCTGTTCTGTGTTGTTATATTGTAAACATTATTATCGAAGGCAGAGTTTTGAAGTAAAAATGTATATGATAAATGGAATCCCATTAGTTTTTATTTCCTATTTTGAAATTTCATTAAAAAACTGAGACAGTGTCATGCATTTATTTATATTTAATTATTACCAACTACTACTTAGGTAAAGTATTAAAAAACTGCTCCCTGGAATTTTTTTTCCATGAGTTTTTTCAAATCTTTTACCGACCTTAAAAATATACGTATTTTTGGCAGTCATCACAGTCACAGTCTGCGTGTTGCTGGCTGGAAGCTCAAATTAAATTTTGAGTCAACGCGTTGACGAGTGGCGGAGGAGGCGAGCAAAAAAGGGATGAACAGCAACATCGGCAGGAATAAAACTTTTGCTGTTTTTATAAATGTTTATTTAGCAGAAAAGAAAAAAAAAAGGTGGAATATAAAAAGTAAAATGGGCGAGAGCCCAAAAGGTGAACACAGCAAGAACAATGAGCTGTCTTTTTGTGTTTTTTGTTTTTTGTTCGTCCTAATGCCAAGGTCAGCGGCATTGGCTAGTGCTTCTTGGATGCTTTTTGCCTGTTTGTTTCGCTCAGTTTCGTCGATTTTGCTCTTTCAACAATAATTGTGCTACTTAAACGGATTTTTGTATTTGTGTATCAACGTTTTATTCGCTGACAGGTGTAAAATTGTTTTTGCAGTCTTTTCAACTGTTTGTCCACGTACAATCATTGTCTATTGCTTTTCTTGCAGGCGTTTCGCCTGGATAATTGCCAAGTAAAAAGGAACAAAAGCGATTAGCTTAATAGTTTGCCATTAATGTTGTTGCCTTGGCTATCAATTCGTATGCGTTGTATCCTGTATCTATATGTATTGTACATTAACCATACGCCGTATTGGTTATTGTTTGTATCAATCAAAGACAGACTTGCGCAACACATTCGAACGGACACATCAATTTTACATATACAGACAATAAATAATGTTTGGTTCTGTTTTGCGCGTTGCACATTTTCAAATATCCTGAATATTTTACACATTTCTGCAAGTCCAGTGCGTTGCAAGCTTTGCCATCGAAATCAGTAAGTCTCTTCTTGGGACTCTTCCTTGACTTGGAATATGTGTAGTGCTGGCAATTTTCCCGTATTTGCTTTTGGCATGCACGCGCAATTTTTTCTTCCATTTCCTATCAAAAATGTTTTGATAAATATGCACATCTTGAGTTATGAAAACGCGAGTGTGACAGAGAGTTTGGCGTATGCTCTTCAAATTGTATATATTGCACGGCGATGTTTGCGAAATTTGATTGCACAAAGTTGGTTTGGCCCTATGCAATTTCAGCGCAGACAGTCAGAAAAATTGTGTTAGATTCTTGTTTGTCCAATGTCCATAATGAACATATCAATAAGAATAAGAGAACATCTTTGATTTCATATTTCATGCTTGACGTTTATATCTTTTGAGCAGGACTCTTCAGCATGTCTTTTGATGTCTACATCATTTCCGATGCATTACGTTTATTGTAAATGAACACACTATCAAACATGACAAGCATATATTTCTGACACTCTACGATAGAAGCCACGTCGCTTTAAAATGTCATTAAATGTGGGCATCAACAAATTATTATGCTAATGAAAAAGGGATAGATCAGCGCCGAACAATCTTAATAAAATCCAAAGCAGTACATAATTTGACTGAAATAATAAAATTAAATTAAATTCATTACTGATTGCCGCTGCGTAGCCCAAAAGAAGCCGAAGAGCCAGCGCGAAAGCAGAGTGAAAGCATTTCCGCCGAGTGTTTATTTAAAAGAAAAAAAATAAATTACATTTTAAAAGCATCATAATTCAACGAAAACATTGCCAAGGCAAGGAAGTGGAAGACATCCAGCCAGGCGAATAGGCAGACTTTTGGCCACGCAGGCGGCCAGGACCAAAAGCTGGAGGGGCCACGCTTCTGCTCCAGTGCAAATTCATTAAGCATGTTATAAATGCTGGAAATTTATAAGTAATTGTAAAGGTTTATGCGGTTTGCTATAGCTGGAACGTGTCTATCCTCACAAGGCAGCGCTGAAACCAAAAGCAAGCCACATAATTTATTTAAGGACCAAATAAAGCGTCGTCAGTGGCACTCGAACTGACTTTGGCCATGGGCGCAAAACGTTTAACACAAATAATTGTGAACAAATATTTACTGAGTAGCTAACCAACGGCAAAACTCAGATGGCGGTTAAAGCACAGAGCACTTGTAATAGTTTTCATTTTCTTTATCTTCTTTTTAGGCTATTTAAGAGGGTTTTGCGTCAATACAGATATGTTCAGTATATTCATGTCCTATTCCACACAAACTTCAAAGCAAAAAACTGGCATTCATGCATTGCGGCTTTTAATTACATTAAAGGGGCTACGTCCGGAGTTCTTAATACCAGACGGAAATGCGAGTCAAATGCTGACTCAAATAAACACACACATACACAAACACTCACAAATTAAATAGTGTAAGCACATATGCACATGGAGTGGAGTATTGGTTTGCTAAATTTCAAATCAAAATATCAATATTTACTTGCCAGACTGTATTGTAACTATCGCTCCTATGTGGCCTACGTGTTGTTGCTGTTCAGCTGTTATCAAACTATTTGCTTATTTATGAATGTACTTAGGCGCAGGTGTGTATGTATGTGTGTGCTCATATGTGAAAGTGTGTTTTGGCTATGCTGCAAAACTCATCAGATGATGTTGTGTTCTGTTTTGATCTGCGGTTTCCATTAAGCGAATGTCTTCTATCGAATAGAAAGTTCGAAGTTTATTTACTCTTTAAGCGAAATGATAGTGAATTTAGACTGAATTAATATTATGTATTAAACATGCAATTTGCATTATTGATTGAAGACAATTTGGAATATTGCAAAATATTGATGATTTTTAGTTTCAGATGTAGTTAAGTAAAGTAAAAGAGCCAGACGGAGTCAAAAGAGCCGGCTCGTTTCTAAGGAAGTGAAAGGCATGTGAGTCAATGCCAACAAATAATTCACAAAGCGTTTGGCACAAATTAATGGCGTTACTTTTGAAACCTTTTATACACGCCAGCAAGGCAGAAAAAACAAAGAAAATGCCCACGCAAAGCAAAGCTCGTAAATTTGTTGGCCATAAAAATCAATATGTTAATGGGCAAAAGTTTGCTACATTTCTTTGTGTGTATACGTCTGCTCTTGTCTGTGTGTGTGTGTGTTAGTGTGCTAGTGCATGTGAGTGAGGAGTGACACTGCTGAAACATAAATCCTACTGTCAACAATGGCCAGCAGCATTGACATGCGACGACGAGCGACGATGGCGGCGACATTGCCGAAGGACGAAGAGGATGCGGCGCGGCAGTGTGGCGAGCGGCTGGATTGACCGCACCGCAGTATTACAATAAATACAATAAATACACATGCTGACATATGAATATATACACATATACCCGCAGATGTGAGTATTGCAAAACCTCATTAAACTGTTAAATCTTTTGACAGGGCTGATGTCGAAGGACGGTTGACGGAACGAATTCAGCCATTCAAAGGCAGACATCCAGAGAGTCGTGGGCACTGCGCATTTAATATATGCAAGCGCACATAAAAAAGCAAATAGAAAAAAACGAATGTATAAAATTAAAATTGCAATTAAGCGTGGGAAATATGCGCAAAGTGTTGAAATACGAACTGACGGCTTCAAATTGAAACTATTGACCAAGCAAATATTCTGCGGCTCGTTTCTGGTGCCACAACCGCCAACGTGAGCAAATATGCCAAGGATATCTGTTAAATTTATGTAAAGATATGCGAAAACAAACCCCCTCAAAAGTCGATCCCTCCACCACTCCTGCCACTCGTCACTTTCATTTTGTGGAAGACACTCGTTGCGCTCACGGCTCTCGACTCAGCACAACTCGACTCGATTCAACACGAATCAACTAAAATTGATTTATGGATATTTTTAGAGAAGAAGCGAGCCGCAAATGGGTAAAAGTTTAAAGCGTGTTGCGTGTCAAGAGCAAATATCAAAAATCGACATTCGACATTCGGGGCGTGGTCGTAAAACCGCTCGAAAATTATAGCTTTCAGGTTTCGCGCGAATTGTAATAAATTTAGAAAACTTATATACACATCGCGAAGAACTTGGCCATTTTTATAAAGTTTACTGGCAACTGCAGCTTAACGCCCCCATCCCGTAACGCTCTCTAGTTGATTGTCCCGCCCCCACAGTTGGGCAGCAAACGAGTTTCAACTAGCAAAGGTCGTTAACAGCTGGGAAGGCTTAAACCCGCCCGACTGAAAAAAGTTCGTAGGTGCCAACAAGCGTGGAATAGAGCGGCTAGAGAAATAAAAAAGTAAAGCGGCAAGGATGTGGCAGAAAGTGCTTGACCTCGACCATGCCACACACTGCAACGTTAATAAAAAAAGCTGTTATGCGAATATTATGACACTTAAATCGAAGGGGCGTACATCGATATAGTTACGAACGGAGAGTAGATGCTGGCTTTCCATCTTAAAATTAAACTCGAGACAGCATATAACATATTTATTTTGCATAAGAGAGGAATTTTGATATATTTTATGGATGGGTGCGAGCAAAACAAAAGAATAAATAAACTGAGGCCTATCTAAGGGTGCAAAGCAACAAATCAGTTTCAGTCGGTAAGCAAAATCACAGACTGTCTATTTACAATCGAGAAATTTACTTTGGCAAATTTATTTATAGAAGTTGTCAAACTTAAGAGTCTCGTTGCATAGCTGGACACAAAATTGTAATACCCTTTTAATCCTCAACATACTGCAGGGCATCAACAACAACTTGCCTAAGTAGTAAGAGAAAACTTTCAGGCGACTTAACACGCAATCCAAAAGGGGCTTAAAGGTTAAGCATTATAATTTCGAGTACCTTTTTTGCCCTTCTTGGCATCGGGTGCTGTGCTTGTTGTTGTTGTTACTGTTGAGAGTATAATATTTTTTACTCTATCAATTGAAAAAGTTAAAAATAGTTTAAAAGTTAGCCGTTGGCTGATGCTTTGAACAATTGAATTTTTGTTGTTTTTTTTGTTGCAGACCAATTAAAGCGTGCCAATGCAAAAATGTGTCTAATGCCTGTTAGCCTCCCACAATGAATGGAATGAGCGTTAATTTATGGGCCTCCACCCAACATGAACATGAATTTTGCGATTGTATTGCTGGGTTATTTATTGTAAAATACCCGCGCTCTCCAAAAACTGTTAGATCGATAAGGCGCAATCAATGGGTAATGGTTGGGGTTGCGTGGCTGGAGAGGATGGGGAACTGATTGCGAACTGGTCGTATTTAATAATAATTTCTACATTTATTTATGCTGTTTGGCGTCATTGTAATTGTTGCCAAGGCGGGATCGGGGCCAACAGAAATGCTCAAGCTGTCGCTTCGGATTTGTAAATTCCAGGCCTGCCAAATTGTGTAGCTGGTTAGCTGGGTAGCTGGGTAGCTGGGTTGCTTTAGGGCATTGGCGTGCCAAGCAAAAATATTTAACACTTGTGCTATAAACTATTGTCAGCTGGTCTCAGGGGAGACCTCGTTTAGCCATTCAGCTGTTATGTATGTTGTGCTTTAGCATTTAAAGCTAAAAAAATACAATATTTTTAACAGTTGCTTGAAATTTACGCTTGAATTATTTGATCATAGCAATAAAAATTGTCATTATTTGCTGAGAGCTGCAAATAAAAAATAAACAATCATTTTCAAAAGTCGTCCCCAGACTACTGATAGCCGGGTTCTCTCTCTATTTATTAATTTGAAAATATTATTATTGTAGGCACACACAACATTTTTACATAATATGAATACCTGCGTTTTTTCAGAATACATATTCTTTTTCATTTATACATATGTTTGGACCGACTGGGTAATTTTAAGGTTGTATAGTTTTCAACAAATTCTTCATAATATATAATGTTAGAAACTTTTTGTTCAAAATTGGAAAATAAGAAATGTACAAAGAACTTGGAAGTGTAGCATATAAATTCACTGTGCTATCTGAATAGATATACAAAAGTTGCATATTTATACCCTTGCAAAAAGGGTATATTAATTTTGGTCAGGAGTTTGCAACGCAGAGAAGGAAGCATCTCCGACCCTATAAAGTATATATATTCTTGATCAGCAAGACGAGCTGAATTAATATAGCCATGTCCGTCTGTCTGTCTGTCCGTCTGTCCGTGTGTCTGGATCAACGCAATCTCCTCTGAGACTATAAGAGCTACAGAACTGAATGTGCTGCAGGCATTGTATATCTCGGAATCATCCGGATCGGATGACTATATCCTATAGCTTCCATAGGACAGATCGGTTTTAAGAAATGTTTTAGTGGGATAACCACGATGTTATTAAAGTCAGAGACTTGAAATTTGGAATATATACTCCTGAGTTGCACTCAAATACAAAAAGATATAGATTATATAGCTCCGCCCTTTGGGGGCTTGGCAAATCGGATAAAACTACATCTTCTACAGTTCTGAAGCTAGACCATCCAAATTTGGAAAGTAATATACTTTTGGCCTCCCCTTCAGATTGATTAAAATGTTTTATATCCACTCCTACTTGGGGCGTGGCAAATCGGGAAAGTCTATTTAGTGATTAACATAAATCCTTCAATATTTTGGACGCTGTTAAAGCCAGAGACTTGAAACCTAAAACATATATTTCTATCAACCACCCCTAGAAAAAAACATAAAGAATATATATCTACGATCATTAGGGGCGTGGCAAATCGGAAAAAGCTATATCTTCTACAATTTTACACCTAGAGTTCCAACAATTGACACAGGCTTTGCGCTTGACCGTTTCGACAAGATTATGGAAAATTATATATATCCGCCTCTTGGGGGCGTGGCAAATCAGAGAAAACTATATCTTCCAAAGTGTTAAAGGTACAGCTTCAAAATTTGATATATAGGTTACTGTTGCCCTGTTCTATAGATTGCCAAAAAATTATATATATCCAATTAATGGGGGCGTAGCAAATCAGAAAAAACGGTATCTATATGATTTGCAATTGCAAAGTTTTAATTTAATTTTGGTGTAAAATTGTAAAAGATAAAGCTTTTACCGTTTTGTGACGCTAATAATACTGTATCTTTTTTTTACGCATACAAATGTGTGTTTTAAGTTTCCAGACTATGGCTGTAAAGCTCCCTATATATTAGAGTACTTATGGAATGCACTTTATGTCTATATAGTTTGCCGCGATCCTACTGGACGTGGATATATAACTCGTTGACCGATCTTAAGGAGAGGTCAACAGTAGCCTACTTGCCAAATTTGGATGTATTCAAACTCTTAAACTTTAGAATATACAGTTACACCCGATTTGTCGCGCTCCCAAAGTTTTCGTCTGTAGTACATGATGACTGCCTAGTCAATACCCTCAATTTAGCTCTTAACTTTCGTTATTGACATAAATCAAGAGTATTTCGGAGAGTAAAGATCTTGTATTATTCTTTCCGCTAAACAGATATAAGAGAAATTTTTAAGTCTCTTTATCCCCTAATCTTCTTTATATTAATAACAATAAAAGCCCATAATTGTTTGATTACAAACGCAATGTGGCTCGTTCTGAAGAACTAATGAAATATATTTTTCAATTCTTACAGATAGTCAAGCAAAAAGTGAAAAATAAGTAAGTTGAGTTGGATGTTGAAAGTGATCAAAAATATATAGACGTCATATGGGTTCGGAATTGTTTAATTATGTGTGTTACAAAAAAATGCACAGCTGCAACATACCATTATTTACCATTGTTAATTGGCTGTGAGTACACAAACTCCATATATATATATATATGCGTGTTTATACGGGAACTTTTTTAAACAGCATATTTCATTGGGCGACTTACTCATTTGGCTGCACACAAAGCAGGCAACATTTTTTTAATGACTGCGATAAGCATACCAAGGAAAAACAAGTACGATGCAATCAGGTGAAATCAACTATGAAGTACTCTGTTCTGAGCCAATCACAATTAATTATTTATTCATGAAGTGAATAAATCACTATTTGTTTCAGTTTTCCCTACATGTAGTGATTTATTTACAGAGCTCGATAATGATATTCCTTAAGTTTTAATTTATAATATACAAATAATTGAATAAATAATTTAGTTGAGCGAATATCTCCTGTTTATTTAGTGAACAGAGTAGCAAGCGAGTGACTAAAGAAAATAAATGTAGCTTCATGATAATTGTTTTTTTGAGTTTTCTATTATCATCCAAGGAGTTGGTCAGAGAATAATCAAACGTATCTTATCCCACCTATAAAAAGACATTGCTTGATGAGAAAACTGCAAAAGAACTTGCCGTTACAGAGAACCCTTCATGATGAGCTTTTGGCAGACGGGCGATACGCGATTAATTATACGCCACGTGGTTCGCATTGGCCGCAAAATGGCGGCGATGCAGCCCCAGAAAACGAGCGAAAACAACTGGAACCACAATCATAATGAGATAATCTGTACAACGGCCGCATACGCAGGCAGTGAACGAAGACCTCTCTATATCTCTCTCTCTCTCTCTATCTTTCGCTCTCTTTCTCCATTTGTCATTCTCTTTGGTCTGTTCTTTTCAGACAAAAAAAAAAGCATAGGCGAAAAATCATGCGAAGTGAACTTTTGGCTTTAATGGTACTATGCGCTGTTTTTAATTAGCAGAGAGTGTGAAAAAATGGAAGAGCAACAATATGAAACCAAGAGCATGCCGCAAATGCAACACTTTATATGCAGTTTTTCTTTTAATTTTCATTTTTATATGCGGAGGCTGCAACGACGACGTTTCTCAGCCTGCAACGAATGTAGGTTGGCGTTTCTTGTGGCACACTCTCTCACTTGCAACAGACATATCCAGTACCATGGAAGTAAGTGTTGGCAAGGATGTGGCCGCTGCGCCAGACTTTTGTTATTGTGTTAGTGTTAGTGCAAGTGCATATAACTTGTAATTAGAGTGGAAAAAACACGCAATTACCATTATGTACGCCGAATTTCTCTTTACGATTCGACCGTACACTAAAAGCCATGTAACAGTGGCAACAACAACGACAACCACGACAACAACTGCAACACAAACTGCAACGATAATACCCGCTCTGTCTCTCAGTTGACCTCAATTTATTTTAAATCCAAGGCGCTTAGCTAAAAACACGCGCTCTATACTGACAGGATATTGTACTATTTGCCAGAGCTTTGTTCTTCCTTCTTTCGCATGCAGCGGTCTGTTGTGTCCTTGTTCGTGGTGACACTTGCACAGACAACAATATCTATAAAAGTAGGCATTGTGTATTATATGCAGTCATTATATTAATTGATATTTAATAAATGTGGCACAGTATTAAATTGCCAATGAAATGAATATAAACTATGTGTTAACTTGTTGTTAGCTTAAAACCACAACATTTAATTTGCAAAGAGATTAAGACTAATGTAATATTTATATTATTTTATAAATACATTCAAATAGATTTACATTTTAAAGAAATCTTTTGGTTAAAATTTCAGTTTACTTCTATAAATATATAAAAAATAATAATATCATTTAATTTTTCCTTCTTGCAAAATTATTAAATGTTGAAATGTCTTTCAAAGCCACAGCTTAAAAGTCATTGCCTAAGGCTGGGTTTTTTTGACTAAGACTTTTTGTGTTTCCCATTTATATCTATCGGCTTATGCTTTGTTTGATATTTTTAGCCAGCAGCTATTAATGGTCAAGTCAAAGTCCACAACTACCAGAAATAAATTACTCAAGGTGAATATGCAACTGACTCTTATATGGATTTAGTTGCTGATGATAGCTGGTCAAGCCCAGAAGTCCTAAAATGAACTCCACCAAGCCGAAGGTCAAGTAGTGACAGACATTTATGGGGCTGGCATACGCCGGGAAACGGCAACATTTCACATCCCACATTCCACATGCTTAACAATTCAGCACATGGTTTCGCTTATGCTGATACGCAATATTACCGAGCGAGCTTCAAGTGGCACAGAGAAGCTGTGCATAAAAATGTCTCAGTGTGGTCCAGAAATCGCACACAAAATCCACCGCAACTATTTTTTGGCCACATGCTGAGCAATAAAAGTGTCCCGGCTGGCCGGAGACAGTTTTACAGTCCATGTCTATCCTATAAAAAGGGGCACATGCTCTAAATCCATGCCACACACACACACACAGTACACACTTGCAAGTTGAGGTTCAGGACACAGCTGTGTGTCTGGCCAGACTTACGTACTTAGCCAACTGAATGTGTGTGCCTCACTAGCTAGACTGACAATTTGGGTTACAAGAAATGCTGGCCAGCTCGGTAGATGCAGCAAAACAACGAAGTTGGAGGACTTCAGTCCTGCCGCCTGCTAAGCCGTTTTTGTGGGTTTGCGGTTGCAAGGATAATATGTTAGCTAAAGTTTTCAGCTACAACCAGCGCAATAAATTGCTTAAAAGACTTTGTGGCAACAAGCGAGCAATGAGTGGCGTTGAAAGCCGAAGTATGAGTGCATAATTGTCAAGGATGTAAAATACAGATGCTAAGAACTACTTAAAGTAAGTCCTTAGCGAGTTACTAATTCATAACAAGAGGTGAATGTATTTACCGTTATGAAAACAACAAATTTGTTGTAATTTGATAAGCGCATATTCAAATATCTAACCAACAGCTGCTTCTATTCGACACGTAACATGATGATGTGGCTCCCCTCTGGTCAAAGTCTAGTCACATTTAAGAGATGTAGCATATTGCTACTGCCCGCAGATACCATAGTGTTGAGCTGCAGTGTCCCCTTTGCATATTTGCATATAAAACTCAGCATTAGCAGTCTTATTGCCATTGGCAAAACTCAAGTTTGTGGCACAATAATTATGCTAATTTCGAACAAAGTTGTGTATGCCCGCTCCTCGATGCTGGCTGCTGACTGAGTGTTGCCCTGTGGGCTGTTGTGTTAGCATTGCAAAATTATGAGTATAAAATAGAAAAAGTTTCAATCATCCATGTTGCATCCAGGTTGCACAGTTTTGCAGTTTGCGGCTTGGGTGAGTTACGCTCGCAAAGTTGCCAGTTGGCAGCTTTGAAGTTGCAACTTCAACGCCCAACATCGCTCAAAGTTGAACTCATTTCTGTGCAGCAATAAAACGCTTGAAATGTTTTTTAATATGCAATAACTTAACCCAAATCGTGCCTAGCCGAACGCCACTTGACCCAAACTTTTAAGCAGATAGTGCTACGACCCGGGCAAATTCAAGCGACGGAGGGTCCAATCTTTGACTGATTGATTGATTAGACGCAGCTAATGCTAATTCCTACGAGCTGCACCTTAATCGCACTTCCGTGAAGATACGAGTGTGGCACAATTTCTTAATTCCATGCAACCCAGTGGCACTTGAAGCGCCAAAGTTGCCACTTTATTACCCAGCCAACACGGGCGTTGCCGTTCATTATAATTGAGTACAAAATTATGCATCGAATTCACCGAGCCACAGCCATGCGCTGCACTCGGCCCACTTCGTCCAGCTGATAGCATCGTGTGCCCATAAAACAACTAATAGCTGGGCTACCCGGTTACCACTAGGTGGCAACAGTGGCCTGACCATACTATAAACAATGCTGCTGGGCTAACGATAACATAGGCGACAAGAATAAAAACAACAACAACAGCTCAACAACAATAATGGCTAATAACTGCCAACAATGTGATAAGGCATATGCAGTCGGTAGGTTTGTGTGTGTGTGTCTATGTCGATGTGTGTGCTTAATTTTAGTTTCATTTTAACTTTAGTAAAGCTTAGGAATGCTTGCAGGATTTATTTATGTACATATTTACTAAATATTCACCTAGTTTGAGTTTGAATATGTATGCATACTTGCAGGCGTTGGCCAAAAGCGGACTTTAAGTCTTTAAGCAGCGCTGCGCCGCGGACAGTTCTCATAATGCAATTCATTTTGTAATGCTCCTCGGGGCACAATTTTTTGGTAAACGCTAAAGATTAAGCAGCAATCGTGTCAAAGGCAAAGCTAAAAAGCAATAAAAAGTTACCACACACAAAGCCACAATAGAAGCGGGGAAAAATGGTCTTAGGCATAGACTTTGTGAAAAGCCAAGAGCCAAGAGCCAGATAGCGCGGCATTGTGGCACGTTCACTAAGCCAACATTTACAGGCTCATTGCGCAATGGTTGTCGCTATAAAATTGCAATTATATCTCACAACTGGCGTATACGTTATAATTGAAGCATACTAAAATTTCGCCAAGTTAAACAGGAGTTATTTAGCCAATTAGCCGACTGAAGAAACAAAAATTTACGAGACCAAGAAGCTGGAGCTCAAAACTTTTACCTGGTAGGTAAACGGCTAAGAGTTGTTGCCAACTGCTTTGCAATTATTACAGCTGTAAAGTGCGCTACAATTTATTCAGTTCGCGAGTAGTCTTCAGCATTGTTGCTTCTGTAGCGTAATATTTATATTGTTTGCTTTGCACTTTTGAGCTTTGCCAAAGATTTGCATTTTCAATTCGCGTTTTCCAGCTTTTGCTGCTTACTTTGCGCACTGATTGTAAAGGGCTAAAGGCTCAGTGGGTTGACTTGCTTTTCAAATACACTGCACGCAAACGGAGCGGCGAGTGAATGAATCTCTGATGCAATGTCGTAAAGTCAAACTTTATATTTATTATAATTTATGTTATACTCGCCTTGCGTATACTGCCTATATTAACCAGTCAGACATTCCAATTCAGTCCAATTCACATTTACGAGAAGACATAAATGAATCTTTACTAAATACCCTTGTTAATACAGGGCTTTAATTTGCAATGCATCAAATCTATAAAAATTGTTTAGTAAAATCTAATAAACTTTCAAGCATAGGAGCATAAAAAGGACAAAGCCTAATCAACTTTTCTGATACTGATCAAGAATATACACATATAATTTGCGAAACTACCCACGTTTTCAGCCATGGGTTACACATCATGCAATGAAACTCTATTAACCTCAATAAGGGTATAAAAATCATGTAAAAACTGAGCATTCCAATGGAAAATCATCTTAAGATTGTCTTGCCAATTGCTTGAATCTTATCGGCATTTGGCATTTGGCATTTGGCATTGGCATTGGTAGCCCTTTTTTTTTTTCTGCTGTTAATTCTTTTTGAACTTGGGCGTAATGGCATTCTAAGCTCGTCTAAGCTGAGACATTTTGCTTACTATTTTGAAAAGAACACGAATTTTCTGGCTGCCTTTCTCAATCCTCCCCAATTCCATTGTTTGGCATTAGGCATACAAATTGACATGTTATGCCAAAAATAAATTGCGTAATTTGATGGAATCGTTGGGACACATCTAGAAAAAAAAACATTACAAAGTGCAATTCAGATTCGATAAAAGGAAAATGTAAAACGTTTTCTTTTTATTAGGTTTGGTAATATGTTGTTGTTTTTGGGGCTGTTGTGCTGCTATGCTTACATGTAACCTGATGCTTATGTTGATTTTAAGAGAATTGTGCCAGAGTCCGGGCATCTCAGCACGTGTATGTGTCTGGGTGTTTGCTTGTGTGCCTTGCCACTTTGCTGCACTAAATTGCATTTAATTTTCAGATTTGCGTTGTGTTTGCATGTTGCTCTATTTCATTTTTTTAGTCCTGTTTTGTTGTTGCTGCTTTTTGGAATGTGCATGGCCTTCACCCAAATAAAGCTGTTGCTGCTTATGTGCATTTGCATATGTGTGTGTTGGTGTGTATGTTTTCAAAAGTGTTGATGTGCGCTAGCCTAAAATATATGTGCAAGAACAATGCATTCGCATACAAATATACTTTCCTCACTCTGAATGCGACAAATAACACTAAAATTTGCATATTTCGCGCAGCTTTAAGCCTCGTGTATATGAATAGAAAAAAAAATAATTAAAAAAAAATATTAACATAATTATGCTTTAAAATAAATGTATCTAAGTTTCTTAAATTAGGCAACTAACAGATAAATAAGGAAAAAATACTGTGGTAATGTAAGTTCTGCATTAGTGCTGCATTACAATGAGAAACTGCACGTAATAAATAGAATTTATATCTCTGACATCCCTGCATCGTTTAAGATCAGAAAAGTTCGGTAAAAGAAGAAATTGTTTCTTCAACCTGTTCTATCTTTTGCATACATATGCAATGGGTATGAATTCAAAAAAGCATCTTGGTAATTATTTTTCAGGAGCAATAACTAATAATTAATTAAGGTGTCGTGAGGATTGTAGGGTGTAAAGTAACCGAAGGTACTTGGTGCTTATTGTAGGACAGGTTTAAGTCAGTCTTGGGGTAGGTGACATTTGAGTCTGATTCTATATTAATTTCGGGCTATAGTAATTCTTTGGGCAGCAACATGTTGTCGATCAGCCACACTTTTTGGGTGAGAGGTCAGTCTCTCAAAGCATTTTTTGGCAACCTCCTATGTTCTGTGTCCAATTTTTGGCACCCTGAGGTCTCATTTGATGTCTCTGGTTCTCTCCTCAGCGTTTTCACTTGAGGAACTCGAAGTTAATTTATTTGCATTTCGACTGCAATTTTTTACCCGGATGGCATTGAAGAGACCTAGACCAAAAACTCTCTTGGGGATTCTGACCAAGTTGTCCAGAGCTTGTTTCGTGATCAGAAAAGTTCGGCAGATGTAGCAATTCCTTCTTTTATCTATTCTACCTGTTTTTATAAATGTTCAAAGGGTACCAATACAAAAAACAAATATTGATAATCATTGAAGAAAACGTGTTTATTTCAATAATGTGTCAAAAGAATAAGTTTTTATTTCCATTAATTAATTTAATTTCAGTTACAGGCTTCCTAAGCTGAACATGATTTGAAAAAATGAGTTAAAAGTTGAAACGTTAAGAGTGTAATGCACAGCATTTTTTATGTTTACGACTGCGGAGTTCTTTAACGTCGGGACTAGGAGCTATATTTTCTTTGAGTTAAGTTGAGAGTATCTCAGCGTAGTTGACACATTTTTTGTCATGCAGGACACGAACAAGTTTTTCACGGCGATGCTTAAAAACTTTCCGAACGACTTGCGGAGCGGATTGCGCGAGCTAAGCTCATCACGAGGGCCATGGCGGGAGGCAGGGGGTAGGAGGCATTGTGGGTATTTGGCAGCGGTTACTTTGACGAGATTTGCATAAAATTAAGGCTTATTGTAACAGGATTCGGTGAATTGCGAGAAATATTAAACTTTATGTGCATATTGATGGGCCAGCGACAGCTTCTGCTCAAAGTCAAACTAAAGCCCAATCCTTTGACAAGGGTATCCTGAAATACGCAATGTGTTTGCATCAATTTTATTAGGCAAATATTAGCGTAAGCCAATTTAATTTATTGCGACCTGTCCAAACAATAAATCAGCTTAAACAATGGACCTTTACAACAATGCCATTCAGCTTGATTATTCAATTGCAAAATTCAGACAGCGGCAATTTCGAGGAAATGCGAAGATGCATTGCCCAGATCTCAGAGGGCACTGAATGCAGCTCCATCTGCATCCTTTGACTTAATAATGACATTATAAATGCACACCGTTAACATGATTAAATGCACGATAACAATGGCCGTACTTTGAACTGCCATTTGGTCTCCCAGAATTTATGTGGCCAGCAGAAATATGCAAACTAAAAAGCATAAAACTGCAAAGCTCAAAGTAAACCACGTTTGCTTCTCTATTAAAAATGAATTATATACAAAGTAAAAAAAATTGTATTGGGGTTACGTATTAAGCCATAAATTTGCCAACCAAAACTGACTTTATGGCCCTAGACTAGCAATGGGGATCTGGTGAGATGGGCAACAGGCAACAGGTGCAGCGCATGCCTGGGGCGTCGGCTTCAGATATTTCTGATTCCAGCTATGGTTCTGCTTTCCGGATGGCTCTGAATGTCCAGAGGCTGGCCCTTGTCTGTTGTTTAATGCATGCCCCTTCACATGACTCGCCCTAAACAATAAATCACACAAAAATGTTGTGCCCTTCGTTTATCTTTTTTTGCATTAAAATTTACAACCTACTAAACAAGGCAACGCAACCAGAACTTGACGGGTGCACGCGCAAGTTTCCCTATATGAATAATTATGCATAATTTTAGCATTTATCTTTCCATGGAGCAACTGCGTAGCCTTAAGTCAAGCAATGGACTCACTCGGAAAATAACGATACGGACTGCTCGAGCAGCCATGTCTAATTAAGCCGGCTTGGGTAAAACCAATTAGACAAATCAGCTGCTGAGCATCAGTTGCCGTTGTTAGACAATTACTGTAATCGTCGATGAGGCTGCCTGTGCCAAGGACCTTTGGTCTAATCAATTGTGCAATATTGAGTTATTAACGTTGAAGTCTTCCGTGAAAATGTTGTGCGCTTGTCTTTACATTCATGAAGTGTCTCTTGATGTTGCCCAGTGCCAACCTTACAGACAGTCGCTGAACCAAGCGCAGAAACATAGATGCTGCCAGCTCAAGCACTCAATCATTAAGACCGGCAGCAATGCAGATAACAACAACATCAGCAAAGATTGTGGCAGCTTTGCGATAGTAACATCAAAATGAAAATGGTCTGTGGAAGCACATTTTACTAGTATTTGCGGGCAATTCGATTGGCAAATTAAGACAAATAATTAGAAGCGATTAAAAACGTTGTAGACTTAACACTCTACTATCATATCACAGAACTTAAATATATAAATTACTCGTTGTTATGTACTTCAATCTACTTAGTTAAATAATACAAAAAAACTAAAATTTACTTTAAAATTACTTTTATGCCAAAGAAATAGTTTTATTTTTTCGAATGCAAATTTATAGCTATAATTTATATTCATGTTCATATAACCATGGATTTATTCTAGTAAATTATTATGGTCACATTCATATTACCTATGTAATAGTATGTAATAGTACCTATGTAACAGTCAAAATGATGAATGGCAGATTCCAAAAAGTATATATATTCTTTGCTAAGCTGATTGCATCCAACCTTATCAGTCTGTCAGTCAGTATGATCGCATCAATCTCGTAAACCACAAAAACTAAACACTTGAAGCTTTAAATATATATTCTTGTATGGCATACGCAGTTCAAATTTACCTTTTTTATTCAATAACTAATCCCATTTTCATATAATCGACAAAAATAGATTATTTTTCTTGGTTTTTAAACCAACGACCGTATTATCTATTGGCCAGAAATTCCTAATGCCTTACATCCTGATGAGTACATATATTGTAGACATTTCTAATTTTGAATACCTCCCCAATTCCTCCCAAATCTGAAAAAAAAACTCTTCAAATACTGGAGACTTGAAGACATGTACAAACATCGTTATGACATTATGACGCTGACAAAATATATTTAAGAAAGTATATAACCGATGCTATTCAATTACTAATTTCCAACTGTACACAAAGACCCAAGCGAAGCGGCTGATTAAAATGGATAAATATGTGTGCTTGTGTATGTGTGTTTATAATAACCATAGAATAATAATAACTGCAGCTCTGGGCAAGGCTCAGGGTATCTCTTCGTCAGGCACTCCCGACTAGAGTACCATTTCTTGTTTTGTTGTTAAAACTGTATATTCTCAACTTGGCAGGCAATGATTGGAAAATTAGCTTAATCATCGACTAAAACAGGCTTTAGAAATTGCAAATGTTAACCAACTGACAACTGCTTTGGAACACAGTCCATGTTCAGTTGCGCTGCAGAAACTGTCAGCGCTGCTAGCCTATAAAATAGCCAAGTAAGTAGTTATTGAGTAACTGTTCCATTTAGTTAGTGAATCAAGATGAATGTGCTGCTTTTGTTCCCACTAATGCTTTGTACAATGTACTTGCTGCTGACAGCTGCACAGGAGGTGCTACCGACAGGACCCAGCAGTCCCTATTGCGTGCAGCAGCTCTGTCCCCGGGGCAAGCGTCATGTGGCCTGTGAAAAGCCGCCGAACGTAAGTGTTGCACTTTAAGAACAGGTCAAGTGTTAGATATTTTTGCGAATTTCAGGACATCAACAAATCGTGCAATTTTCAACAAAGCCAGCTAGTGAATCTCACTAACTATCTTGAGAATATTCTCAAAGCTCACAACGAGTACCGCCAGCGCTTGGGCAATGGCAAGAATATGACTCTGCCAAGAGCTGCGCGTTTGGTTGTGATGCAGTGGAGCGAGGAGTTGGCCACGTTGGCTAGCTACAATGTACGAATGTGCAAGGCAAAGCACGACGATTGCCACAACACGGCCAACTACAAGACCTCTGGTCAAAACATCATTGTAAGTAAGGAATATAGTCAAAATATGGATTGATCATGAAATGTTGGTTCTCATAGATGTTTAACATGACGCGTTTAGTGGAAGATGAACTCATGGAGAAGATGTATCCGCAACTAATTACTATCGGCACTCGTACTTGGTGGTCGGAGCACACCAACAGCAGCCGAATGATGACCGCAGAGGATGTAGAGCACAATCCATGCTCCGCTTTAAAGACCAACAAGTACCAGTAAGTGACCAGTCTCTTCATTGAAATTACCCACTTTATCCGTTCGACTATTGTCACAGACCATTTCGCCATTTTGCGGTGATGGCCGTGGAAAACAACACGCATGTTGGCTGCGCTGGGTTGCGATATGTGGCCAAAGATATAACCTACTTCAAGCTGACCTGCAACTATGCCGAGAACTATATGTGCGGCAGGCCGATCTATCATTTCCGCGCCGGGGGCTGCACCAGTGGGGCCAACACACAGTACAAAGCCCTCTGCTCTAAAAAGGAAATATTTTCCTAAATGCTTCACAGCTTAAATAGCCGTACAGCTAAATATACATATATATAGCCCAATAACAAACCACAAATAAAATTAAATGAGCATCCGCTTGGCGTGCTGGATTGTTAAATTAACGCCATCCATATTTATACCATTTGAAAGGCTATTTCTACGGCGCGTGCCGCGCCTTTCATTCGCAATAGATAAATTCCGCATAACAGCAGCCGTTGAGACGGTCTCCCTGCAAAATGAAATCATTACGCATGCAAAATTCAAATGGCGCAGCATCGAAATGGAATTTCTGCAAATTTCCTGCCTATTGCAATATACTTTGCACGCAGCACAGCTGCCGGGGATACCCTGGAATGATGGGTGGGGTTATGGGCTATGGGTGCAAGCCTTGGTCTGCCTAGCAGGAAGTGAGAAATTTTCGCTGTTGTGTCATGAAGCAATTACCTGAACAAAAGCGTCCAGCCAGTCAATATTATGTGCAGAGGAAGATATAATTTATGATTGCATAATTGTGTGGAATTCCAAACGATTTGCAATAGAGAGCGGACATAAAAGAATTAAAAATAATATGCCTGCAGTGGATAAAGTCAGCGGCTTTTGAGGCCTGTCGCGATTTTTGCATATACTAATAGCCAAATATATTAAATTTTTCATTGGATATATTTGAATGAAACTATTTTAAGTATAATCAGATATTATACTATTATTATTAGTTCGATTTTGGTGTTTTGGGTCGTTTTTTGCTTAATAATTGCCGTAAAGTATCCTCAAATAGTTAAGCACTTTAAGACCGAAAGAGAAAACTCTTAACGGAATCTGCGGTGCCATTCTAAAGCTTAATCGATAATTGAAATGTGTTACACTGCAGTCAAACTGCGTCGCATATAGGGCAAATGGGGATACCGTATATATGCATAATTCTATGCCTGTTATGAGTTAGAGTCCACTCAAAGTCGTTTATAGTCGTCCAGGTAACTGTAATTCCACATAAGTTAATCTATTGCAATATTAACTGTGCAGCTTGTTTCAGGTTTCAGGTTTCAGCACCTGTGAATTGATTAATTAAGGTGCTAAGGGAAATCCGATTAGCACTTGAATTGCAATTCAATTTTATTATTTGATACGACTTCATTTGATTGCAATGCATGGGAAATGCGCTTCGGTTAAGTGTGAGTTTTGATGAAAGCGAATTAAAAACAAAATGCGAAAGCGCTCCGAGATCTGACTTTTAAATCGCCTTTTCCTGAGCCAGCGAAAAGCGCATTTGGATTGCATTTGAGTTGCCGCCAGGAGAGGTTTCTGCAACTCTCTCCCACTTCATACTGCCTTGGAGTCTCTCAGCACCTGGAAAAAACTAAAAGTCGCTATTTCCGCAGCACATAAATTTGAAGCGTTGCTTGTTTTTAAGGTTTCCTGCAGCCCAAATAGAAAAAGAAAAATAGAAAATACTTGGAAGCATTGCCTGCTCGACTAAAAAATACCCTTTACTGTCTAAGTCTATATACCAAATACTACCAGGACAACCTTAAGGTACAATCAAGGTATAAAAATTAATTATTTCAACTTATAAATTAGCTATGGTCTTTTAATTGAAGTTCAGCTGTTAGAATAAATGAATGTATTTTAATTAGTTCTGTACTACATTTTTTGAAAAAGCAAGCGAATATAAGCTTGTAGCTATATATAGTCCACATAATGCAGTAACACACATATATGATGGGTATAGGACAAGCAGTCGACTGAATGGTGTGGTATAGTTTAACTAGTTCCCCAACAACATATGCCAATAAGATGTTGCTTAGGTCAGTCCCTAATTGTTTGGCTCTTGCTTGGATTACATTTGTTGCTCTTGTACTCCTAGAGCGTCTCAAGTAAGAGCTTTCAGTTTGTTTGGCTGTTAATAGTCAAACAGTTTATCATAATTTATGATCAACTACAAATGCTTCACCTCACACACACACACACACATATCCACACATAAATATCTATTAAAGCGTACCAGTAAGATGCAAGTGAAGATTTACGAGTCTTGTAGGGCAGCTTTTGATAATGGTGCATTAGCGTGAAACGCTTTAGAATGCACTTTTGTCTACTCGCAACTGGGCATGGAACGGGGCTGAAGTTGGGAAACTGTTAGAATTAGAGAACGTCTGTCAACGATAAGTCGCAAGTCGTTTCATCCTTTTGCTGTTTCTCACAAAGGCATCCAGACGTTCACCCAGCATCATTATCATTGTAGAGCAACACGTCACGTTTATACGCCGGGTGCTCGCATGTCTGCTCAACGCGGTTGGTGGTTTCCTTTTGCATTTGGCCTTTGACCCACACAACTCACATTACGTATACGTAATGCGTAATACGTAAAGTTGCGCTAAAGCGGGCAAATACTTTTTGCCAGCCACTTGGCCCCATTTGCTTTTTATGGTCTGCAGCCAGCGGGTATTGGAGAGTGTATAAAATGTAATGGCTCAGACTCCTTCGAGCCCAAAAGAACATTTATACCATTGCTACTGCAGATTAGCTTTGCCAGCGTGCTCCAACATCACAAAAAATAAAGTGCATTTTGAGGTGTATTAATACCTAAATAGAAGAAGGTGGGCTGCTAATTGGGGAAGTTACTTATACTAAAAAGAAGGTCAATTAATCTCATTGAAATTAATGATATTTTTGATTGCTTTTTAAAATTCTCTCCTGCTAAGATGTTGCCTGGTTCGTGCGAAGAGCATTACTAAGCTGGCACAGAGCTGTTTATTTTTTTTTTATGGCCAGCTTCATGATGGCGCAAGGTTTACGTTTATTAGCATACTTCTAGACGCAAGGTGCGTTTAATGGCACACACGGACATCTAGTTGTCGACGGCTCTTTATGACTTCATTAGGAGCGCATTTACGAGGTTTCGAGCCCCTCTCTCACTCTCTCCCTTTCGGTCTTTCTGTTCACATCATTCTTTACGGGAGCACTGAAAGCCAATTGATTTCACATAAAATTCTATTCGGGAAAACAATGGGACAGCTAAGAAAGCCCTCAGCTAAAATCTAATGAAATTTATGCAGGGGCTGCAATGCGGCTGCACATGAATGGCAACTACAGGACATGTAGACCTCGCACACACACATACGCATTCATATACACAACACGGCGGTAACTTTTACCTGTCGTTGGCCACAATTTACAATGCGGCGCCATTTGGCTTGTGTGTGTAAGAGTTTTTGTGTGTTTGCTGCTGACCTACTTCAGGGGCACAGGACGCGGAACGCTTTCACTTTGGCTTTGGAAGTGGGCCTCGTCTATGGCTTCGAACATTTTATGAACACTTTGGGACCACCTTTGTCTTGGCTCTTAGTTAAAACTGCATTGATGGCCAGCTGGAGTCCGTCCTCAGCCCCATTCACGTCTCTCCATCTCCGTGCTCGTCCTTGCTCAGCGCGCGCGCATGTGGAAGTAACAGTTTAACGCTTAAACATGCACAAGCTTCGCTCAACTCAAGTGCACAACAGCACACACGCACACACATACGACTGTGCATAAGTGTGTGTGTGTGTTTGGTTTTTACTTTTGTAAACTAAATTTGCGCAAATTTTGCAGCACACTTTCGAAGTTTTTGGGAAAACAAATACAATTTGTACCGCACCCAACTACTTGAAATAAGAAAAGGAAAAAGCAACATTGAAAAAAGGCAGCTGTTTAAACTGCTGCGGCACTTGGACTAAATGAGAGAACGGGATAGCCGACAGTAGACTGCTTTAGTCGGAGATGGAAAAGGCTGCGGTGCTGGTCTTAGGTGTCAGTCGCCTGCCAACAGGAAGGAAGCTTTTCAAATGCCAAATGATAAATGCATTTTTAATGGAGCGTCGGTGAAGAGAGGCGTGCGGCGCCAAAAGCAGACAGTGTCTGAGTTTAACAAACAACTTCCTTGGCGCTACTTCTGAAAGCCTGGCTAAACGGCAGGATGCGCAAACGAGCGCCTCTAAGCGTATCCTAATGGGTAGCCTAAAGCCAAGAGTTGTCCAGTTGGGAGTCGCGAGTCGAACGTCGAGCGTTGAGCGTTGAGCGTTGAGCGTCGAGAGTCGGGTGCCCCCAAAAATGATTTAGTCAATGTTTTATTCGTTCATCATTTAACTTTAAACTCAACACATTTTCGCCTAATTATACACGCATTTCGCATTCTCGCCAGCTTCAAAACAAATTGGCTCACTTTGCGCAAAACAAATAACGGACACATGTTAAATAGATTGCCAGAAAATGCGACTCCTGAATTGGCGTAATTGTTTAAGCATTTATGTGAACAATCAGCATTAAAAGCTAGCTTCCAATTGGTATCCATTTCAATTTTAGATTTTTGCTGCCCTTTGTTTCGAGGCAGCGCTTCAGTTTAATCAATATTCCAAACACAAACACCGCTAACAAATATTTCATACGCCAAGCCCTCTTCGAATTAAACAAAACTAAATGCCATACAAACATAGACAACACACACACACACACACATATATATATATATATACACATATATACACACACACACAAAAGAGTAATATAAATTGATGTAAATGGAAAGGATATGGAACGTGCGCACCTAAAAGCATGCCTCGCAAATTGAAAATACTCGTGAAGGCTTTTGAAAGGAAAACAAAAAAACGCCCCAATGACCATTTTAATTTAGTAAGTTTTGATAATGATTAAATATACATACATATATGAAACCTAAAAAAAGAAAAATAAAATTACAACAGCAACTTTGCTGTAAATTTCAGAAATTGAAATGAAAAATTGCTGGCCCGAGGTTTCAGCTCACATGGTACTAGCGAATGCGCTCCACTGAGGTGTTGCGGTAGTGTGTTAGATAGTTATTGATATTATGTGGCCATCCTGAGAGCCTGCAGGCAATGTAATCCATTCAAATTGTAAGCGAGCTAGCCAACGGGGCTCAAAATTTATGAGCAGCTGGCAACCACGTTAGAAAGGTTTACCGTACAAAAGCAACAAAGGACCCCCATTAAGTTGAACCATTTTACAGAAAATGAATAAGTGGCATAAAGAGCAGCAGGATGTAGATAGACACCGAAGCGAATCAAATAAACGGTGAATTGGTTTGCTTCTAAGCCATCAAAAAAAGATATGCTTGTGAAATTTCTATAAAACAAAACGATATTGTAAAATGAGTATTGTGGGCCTTTCAACAAAATGTATTATTTGAATTTTGGTTTGATTATAGCTTTAGCTGAAAATCATCTTTTTACAATTACATTTTAGTTTTTGCGTTGATAATTTGCATTTCAGTTTATTCTTCCATTTGAAAAGATATTGCTCATTTATGGCAATAAACAAAGAGAGAAGTTATTAATTCATTTTTCTTTTGTTCGTAATTGTTTGTTTGATTGGCGAAAGCAATAAATTCTTTTAATTGCAATTTAAGCAAACAGAAAATGATTAATTACGAATTCAATTCTCTATTGAAAGTAATAAAGAATAGCAATCAAAGATTTAATATGCTTGAATACATGAGCAACATTTTAAATATTATTTTGTTGGGTTCAGGGACTAAGAAGATAAGTGAAAGAGGGAGAACATATCGAATATTTCAAAGCATTGGACTGTAATTGTTAGTTAATATCTAAATGGTATAACAAGAACATAACAATTTCTATTCAGCACATAGAATACCCTACTTCAAGTGACACACATTATAAACATATTTTGCAGGTCTGTTATATAGCTTTAATAGACACAACAATAGACAAAAGATCTAACATAAAGGAGCAGGCACAGGTCCAATTGGGCCAGAATAGATGACGTTGATAAAATGCAATTGAATACAACATGGAGGTGGGACAAAAAACAGACTCGCGTCCATTGTTGCAGTCGTCTGACACATATAGACAATGGCTGGTGATGACTACGTCCCGACAATCCTGTGTCAGACTAAGACAAAGCCTCTACAAACCCGGCAGCTAATGTTGAATGTTCTATTCTGATTGCAGCTTTTTGGCTCTGCAGCAGACGCGGATTTTTTTAAGAATGTGTTTTTGTGTCGACAATTTTTAGCCAATGGTATGTTGCTTGTTTACAGCATTTGTTGGTATTTAGTACAGTAATGGGGCAATGAAGCAATGACAAAAATTTTCCGTTTTTTTCTCTTAAATAAAAAGTTATTTGTTTAATAAATTATCTTAGTATATATACATCAAATGTTTTCAAAACTTTAATAAACTTTAATTTATTTTGATACTTAAAATAAATTTAGATATATGATTCTATAGGCCACAAGTTGTTCATGCTCTCAAGGTTTGATCATCCCAAGAAGTTTTCATATCCTTGCAAAAAGGGTATATTCATTTTGGTCAGAAGCTTCGATCACATAAACTATATATACTCATGATCAGGACGAAGAGCTGAGTTGATATAGCAATGTCCGTCCGTCCGTCTGTCTTGATCAACGCAAACTCCTCCTAGAGTATTAGACCTTTACTGCTCAAATTTCGCAAAAAGGCTGTATCCCGGAATCATCAGGATCGGACGATTACATCCTATGGCTCCCATAGGATAGATTTGTTTTAAGAATTGTTTAAGTAGGGAGAACTTCGGAGCCATTAAAGTTAAGGACTTAAAATTTGGAATACATATTCGTGTATCCCACCCCCCACCAAATTATATGGTATATATAGCTTTGGGGGTATGACAAATCCGTAAAGCCTGTATCTTCTACAATTTTTCACCTACAGACTGAAATATTAACAAATACGTTAATCTTGATCTCGTCTTGGCAAATTAGAGAAAACTTTATCTATATCCTTTAAACATATGAATTACCCAACTCCATCCCTCTAGTTTTTTAAACTTCTTAACATAAAAACCGATCAAATGTAGTTTGGTTCAATATAAGGTACATGATGGTTGACTATCTTAACAAAGATTTCTTCCTTATTTAGCTTCCTAAGTATGTTTCCAATGTAACCAACTGTGCACACGATATTTAAAGATCATTGTAACAGTACTTAGGTAACTTAAGCAATGAAATCGACATAAGGAGTATTAAGTAACCTTAACCTGAACTGTCTGCATTTTATACCTTTTAAATATTGCATTAAATGTGCACACTTGCAAATATATATATGTCTGAATTTCTGAGCAGAAATGTAAACTATTTGAGGCGTTAGGTTAAGTAACGATTGCGACATTATTCCAACTCTTGCACTTGCAGGACTTTCGTTTATTGCCGCGGCAAAACCAAAAACGAGGTTAACGCGTGCACTTAACGACTCGAGGGTCGCTGCTGTCGCTGTCGCTGCCGCTGCCGCTATCGCTGTCGAGGACAACATTATAAATCCGAGCCAGGCATTTGCAAGTGGCAGTCATTCCGAACCTCTGCCGCCTGCCTAAGCGCATTGCCAACTGTTATTTTTGGAATGTTTTCTCCGGCTTACAACTCAATTTAGTCAGTTTTTAATGAGCAACTGTGGGGCACATGTTGTGGCATTGGGTGTGGCGTGGGGCGTCACCTTATTTGCATTTGCTAAGCGGTTTTGTCTGTGCCTGTCGTCTCCAAAGGCATTTGCCCGTTGTCTTTCATGTCATTTATTACCGTTTGCATCGTGGCTGCTATTGTATGCCCCTCGGTGCGACTCCCAGCCCCGCATCGTTGCCTTCCGTTTCATTCAATCGTTAGATATTTCCGGTGCGCTGTCCTTTTTAGAGCGACGCTCTGTTCGTCCTTTGTGTGTACTGTCCATTGCCTGTCCGGTCTGTCCCGCTCTGTCCTGCCCTGGCCCGGCCTTTGCTCTGTTGTTTCTGTAATCGTATGAAGATGGCTCAATAACAACATGACGAAATCGGAATGAGGCTGAATGGATCGTTCTTTTGGTTTGGCTGGGTTGAGATGTGCCATCAATTTGTGGGTCAAATTGAATTTCTATTGTGCCGAGCTGCACAAAATTGATTGAAACATTTGCGTGAATTTATGTCCTTGAAATGATTGGCCATATCTCTGAGCCCTACGTCCACTACAGCCACTGACCGAACAGCCATCGACCATCACAACGAGCATCTCCGGCCGTGCAGCGCTCAATGCTGTCTCCGAGCACGCCTGGCAAGGAAAGCCAACCGGCTGCTGGCTTTGCATTATTTATGGGATTAGTGGCTTGGCTACATACTTGCCACGTGCCCAACTTGTTGGCCTAAAAACTGATTAGGTTCAATGAAATTTTCGGTCTGCCGGTCCCCAAGCACGTAGCTCTGCCTGGATGACTGCTGACCGGCTTCATTCATTTTCATGCAACTTGCGTTGCCAAATAAAACAAATTTACACTTTAATATGGATGCGTTAACCTTGAGCTACTGTAAATAATACAGAAGCAGACAACAAATCCTCTTATCAGGCAACAAGTTGTTCAGCCTGTTTTCGTGTAGGTTAGTAATGTGTGTTTTTCACTTTTTTCCTTTTTACAAATCAGGCTACGCATTGCATAAAAACACCACACAGCATGATTTAGTACTTGAGCACAATCAATTTATCCTATCCAACATAATAAATAACAGAACATAATTACATTGGCATAGAATAATAATTTGTGTTGTGTTAGATAAAAATTAAATTATAGCTAAGAGAGGAAAAAGCCGAATTTGTAATACATACGATATACATTTGAAATAAACCTAGCGAAATTTACATTAACTCAGTTTTTGCTACAGGTTCTAAAGGGGTCAAAAGATGAAAATGTCAAAGGATTGTTTTATATAAAAAATATTATTACCTATTATTTAAAGTTTCTCTGTACGCTTAACAAAAAAAATAAATAAAAATTTAAATAAAATATGCCCAATCGATACGAATGGAAAAAAGCTTGACATCAACGACAAAAGTTAGTAAGTATTTAAATTTTTAATCTTTATTGCTTTAAGCTTAATTATGTTGTTAAGTGTTGGGTGTGTGTAATGAAGCCAATGCCATGCTTCAGTATATTTTTTAATTTATAAAATGGCATATTCACATAGTCATTCTACACAAGCACACGCCCATACATCCACACACACACAATCGCACACAGACACGTAAACAAACAGAAGAGTCAGACACACGCAGTTGTGCGCAAAACAGTTCGTTTAATTCGTGTAAGTGCTTATGCGGCGTATGCGTAATACGATGACTGTAACCTGCGCCAGAATGTAGGCTGCAACTGCAAATTTCAATTATAAAATGTTAGACAAGCCGCAGATAGCAGGAACTGTACAGTAACAAACAACAGCCACAATAAGAAGTGCAACAACATCAGTTTGACATTCTGAGCTGTCGGCTGCTTTATCAAGATGTTTGTTCAAATACATATATCTTTATATGTGTGTGCTTTATCATTGTCGTTGTAAAACAAGACAATTAACGCACATACATATGTACATGAACATCTGTACATACATATATGCACGCACACTCGAAAGAAGTTAAATTTGATGCTTTTGTTCTCAGTTGTAAAACAATGGCCGCAATTGTATCTTTGTATGTGTGTGCTTGAATGTATCTTGTATCTTTTTGTGTTAGCTCAAGTCAATTGTTTCACATGTGTGTCGCCCCATAACTGTATGTGTGTGTCTTATCTTGGCCCAAGGCACGCCCAGCACTCTGTTGTTGTTTCTCTTATTGTCACTTGTCTGCCTATTGCACACTGATTGTTTGCATAAATTACCATAATTAAGCAAGGTTAAATGACGCTTCAACTCTCGGGCCTCAGTCGAAAATCTTAAACAAGTACAAGCAATTGTCTTGAAGACCGCGCCAATTGCCATACAAACATCCATGCAGCTGTCGAAGCAATTGCGTAACTTTTTTTTTACATTTTCGGGCCCTACAACGCGACCTTTGCGCGCGTGACCAGAACTGCAAAAAAGCTGAGGACAACGGACAGCAGAGGCAATGCAAAAGTAGAAAAATAACGAGAAACAAAGACGGCAGTACAGGGCGTATACGCAATGCCATAACCAGGAGCCATTGTCGCCGGCAGTCGTCGCCTTGTTAGCCTTTTACCATTGCGCCATTCATTTCCATTTTGTATGCGTTGCTGGTTGCCATTATTTGGCTTTAATTGCTGCATGCATGCCGCCACGCCCAACTGCCCCTCTGTCTCTCGGTGTCTTGGCGTTCCGATTGTACGTGTTTTAATTAAAATACAAAATACGCCATACACCAAAACCGAGAAAACCTTTCGCTGAACTGATAAGTTTGCCAACGTTCACTTTGATAAGGCGTACAAATTCAGCTGCGAGCGCGTGGCCTAATAAGCCAAATTAACTGTAAATATGTACGTTATTATTCGCAATACATTAGTTGCGTGTGACAATCAAAAGGCAACATGTCAAATGTCAGCAAGGAGTGCTCGTATCCGCTAATTCATTTCGCAGCTCTCCTGGCAAATAAAGAAAATTTATGCGTACATGGCGGCAGGTGGGGCATGCGTAATTAGCTCGCCAGGTGGCCAGATGGCTAGGTGGCCAGCGCTGGGGGCAGTCAGTAATAAATAAATTAACATAAAACAAACAAAAATTAATGAATGAATAAATGATTGGCCTGGCAACGACTCAAGCGCAAGACGAGCCCAAAGGCAAGTCCATAAATTATTTCAATCCAGCGCAGAAATGGCAACTGTCGATCAACGTCAATAACGAACTCTGTTGTCGGCATTTTTATTTTCGTTCATTTCGTTAGACGCTTCCCAGAAAATCCTGTTTCCGGCCCTCTATATTATAAGCAAATCAATCAGCCAACAGCTGCTGAGCTAGCCACCCCTACCCCCTCCCTGAGGGGTCCACGATTTACAGTCATGATTTATTAAGAAACACATTTCAAATTTCAAATGTACAAATATATAACTTCACAGAATTGCTGGATGCTCAACAAACGGCGTTTGTATTGATTTTCCAGGAAATACCATATAATGTTGTGCTTCAGCTTATTAATGTTAGCGATACGGCGAAAAGTGCAAATGACAACAACGTTGGCATTCGCCATGTATTTATTAGGGGGCAAAAGTGGGCGAACGGTTCATTGCAATTAAACAGAGTTTATGTCAAAATTTGAGCAAACTGCATGCATATTTTATGACAGCATCTTTACTCTTTCCCTCTCTATCTCCCGCTCTCACAATCTCTATTTCTCCTGCCACGAAAATACATCACGCATAATACAATAAATAAAACTTACAGCCTCAGCGGAAATAATTAACACTGCGAGCGGAAACAAAAGGGCGATGTAAGCGTTTTCTTAGTTGTTTCTGAATTCCTGTAATGATGAAGATCATGATGAAGATGATGATGATGATGACGCTGATGGAAGGGAATGTGGAAATAGCTAGAGCAATGGCCGGCGTACATTTCACTGTCAGCAGTTTTTCACACTGCAATAATAATAGCAAATAATAATAATTAAACGCAATTAATTGATTTGTGGCTGTTCCCACCTGGAAATGTGCAAAATTATTTAAGGCGTCTAAAGGCTGCATGGGCACAAGAAGCAACAAAAACAAGAACAATATTAACTGTCACAGCAAGCCGTCATTCAATTTGTAATGTAATTGTAAATTGTATCTCATATTTTATTGTTCATTATTAATTGACGGCGCACAGTAGGCCCTCATTAATGCTGCAGCTGTCCAAGTAAAGAGCAATTAAAGTAATTTAATTTATTATTTGCCATTGATCAACAAGCTCGCGCAGCATAAATCAATGCGAAATTATATTTATTTTTCTTTTTCGTTATTATGTGGAGTAGCATGCATAACTGCTGACTGCTGACTTTTATTTTTTGCAATGCAGAGTATACCGGGGTTAATAGAATTGAGCCTATTTAATGGCCCTTAGGAAACGACAAGCATTTAAAAGGGTCAACCAGACCAGGGAGAGGCATAGAGAATGGGACTAACATTTTCGAATTTCGAACTAAAGACTAAAATACTTAGTAGTGCCTGAACTCCACAGCGGATACTATGAATGTTGCAAGTTTCAACACTGATTCCATAATCCAAAAAAAATGTCATGAAAGAAAATGGTTGATACTTAATTGATGAGTAGATTGAATATCTAACTAAGAAATTAATGACATAAGTGACAAGCTATCTAGAAATAAATAAATCGTATTCTAAACCTTTTTTAGCTCAAAGATACCTAATTAGCTAAACAAAAAAGAGCTTGAACTTGTTCGTCTCTACTTGACTGCAGTGCCCAGTTTCTTGATTTCGAGTGACCCATAATGTTAATCCAATATGAAAGTGTGCAAAGTGATTATTTAAGAGATACTTGTCTAAAACGAACAGAAACTTTTATGTTTCGCCATCAGTTGTCATCTGTTACCTGAGCTAGGGTATGCACCTATCAACTATCATCATCAATTCTCTTATATTAATTTGTTGTCAGTGCCTTATATTAATTACGAAAACATTCCCCACCCACTAGACGACAGGTAAAATGAGTTATGCAACAACAGACGCAATATATGGATATTTATGACTGGACCAAGATATACAGCCAGTGATATGGAAAGGCCTACGCTTCAATGTCAGCAGAAAGCTCTCGGTAGTCGGCATTTTAATTATTTTTTTAATAAGCAGTTAGGAAAATGGTAACATCAACTAATCGCCGCTTAACATCTTATGGAATAAAGTACGTTATGTTTTTCTCTCCACTGAAGTTGTTGCCAACAACATAGCCAACAAACATTTAATAACTTAATGCATGTATGTGTACAAATCCTAAAAGTCATTTACGTTTACGGTTTCGTTGACGTTTTCAGTTCTGCGAATTTAATAAGCTTAATGTTCTGCTGCCGGAACGGAGCTGAGCGTAGCAAACACCAAGAAATTAGATGAATTTCCCAAGATATGCTGGGACACACCCGTAAGACACACACACGCAAATACAAATACACACACGCAGACAGGCGACTTGTGCGCTCAACAAATGCAATTAATTATAATTTTTAATTAGCTCACCAGGCAGCAGCTGAAAGCAACAACAAGACCAACAATTGGAACAGAATACAAATACAATGTTGAACAATAAAAAAAAAACAACTAGTAGTATTATAGAAATAACATTGTACGACATGCAAATACCCTGCAACCAGAATTGATTAAGTGCTCAAATACATTTTTCAAATACATTTTTTTTACTTATCTAAAATTATTGCTGACTAAGTATTAATATAAAATATGTTAAAAGCTAAAGCACATTGTCGGATTTTCCTTAACCCCTTATTGTCACTTATTAGACTCTGTTCCCAAAGGGAAAAAGAGTCTATTGGATTTGTGCAATGTCCGTCTTGCTGTCTGTCCGTCTGTCCGTCTGTCTGTATGAACGCGCAGCATTTGGACACTATAGAAGCTAGAGACTTGTAATTTGGAATATATACTCGTGTGTATCCGCGTCAGATCAAGTTTGAGTATTTTTCCGATACGCCCACAGGGGGCGTGGCAAATCGGGAAATGCTATATCTATTAAGACTAAAACGCTGTTATTTTAGTCAATATTGCAGTCTAAGAAATGGGATTTAGAATATATATTCGTGTACACCACGCGGACGTTTTAAGATATAGATTATATATCTACGCCCATTGTGGGCGTGGCAAATCGGATAAAACTATATATTCTACAGCTTTGAAGCTAGAGCATCCAAATTTGGCATGTGGGTTACTGTTGACCTTCCCTTAAGTTACATCAAAAAGTTATATACCCACGCCCCCTGGGGGCGTACCAAATCGGGAATATATATATAGCGATTTGTATAAATCTTATAATATTTTGAGCGTATTAAGAGCTAGAGACTTAAATTTGGAATACATGTGCAAGTAGATCACTCGGAATCAAAAATATATATTATAGATATTTACGCCCATTAAGGGCGTGGCAAATCGGATAAAACTGTATCTCCTACAGTTTTGGAGCTAGAGCGTCCAAATTGCATGTGGGATACTGTTGACCTCCTCTTAAGATAAGTCAAAAGTTATGTATCCACGTCTTCTGGGGGCGTGGCAAATCGGGAATTACTATATCTTTTACTAAAACCGTGATAATTTCGGCAATATTTCCGTCAGAGAGTTGGGACTTGGAATATATATACTAGTATCCTACCTCTACCCAAAAATGTATGTTATATATAGCTACGCCCATTTGGGGCGTGGCAAATAGGGTAAAACTGTATCTCCTTCAGTCTTAGACGTAGAGCATCCAAATTTGACATGTGGGTTACTGTTCATGAAATTAAAATTTACGAAAAAAAAAAATAATAATAATCATAATGTAAGCCTCCGTAAAACAAATTCTAGTTGACGTAACTGGGGATTGAAGCAGGGTCTTCGCTACCACAGCGCAAGTCTGTTTAACCAAATCAAAACACTTCCAAACTCAGTTTGGCACATAGCCACGCAAGAGACGCCGTGGTGTTGTGGGTAGAGTGGTGGCATGCGAAGCGCGTGACCTAGGTTCGATTCCCAGCGCTGACGAGTGATATTATCATTTAATAAAATTTTTTTTTTTTTATTTTTTTTATAACTTCTATGTTATTTAATGGATTTGATAAAATTTTCAGCATAAATCCTTATATTTATTAAAACAAATTCTAGTTGACCTAACTGGGGCAAGTCTGTTTAACCAAATCAACACACCAAACTCAATTTGGCGCAACAGACGCCGTAGTGTAGTGGGTAGAGTCGGTGGCATGCGAAGCGCGTGACCCAGGTTCTATTCCCATCGCTGCCGCGTGATTTTATCATTTATTAAAATGTTTTTTTTTTTTTTATAACTTCTATGTTACTTAATGGATTTTGATAAAACTTTCTGCATAAATCCTTATATTTTATTAAAAATACGGTTTTACCTAAAAAATTAAAAAAATGTAAATGTGGCTTTATTTGCAACTAAACTTTTATTAAATTGATTTTGTGAAATGTGGAGCCAGTATCCAAAATATATAATAAAAACCAAAATAGTATTTTATTTTAAAAAAGCTATATGTAAAATTGTATGACTGTAGCTAAATTGATGTAAAAGACATGCTCAAAAAAGGAATCTCAATAATCTCGCATTCAAACATACGGAAAGACGGACGGACGGTCTACATATTTATTGAGCCTACACACCTTTAACAGGAACAGAGTCTGACGCAGTCGGTGGCGCCCGACTGCAACGTTCTTACTTGTTTTTAATAGGTACATTTAGTGAAAACGAAAACAAAGAAAGCGACTTAAACTCTGCTTAATAAAACGAACGCATGAAACTCGACACGCGATTAATGACATATGGGAGCCGGACATGAAATGTGCTTAGTCTGAAAGATACTCTGTATTTTGCAATGAAATTTCTTTAGTTGGTGCGTACATACAAACTAAATTCATATGAAAAGTTATATTTAGAATAGACTTAATATATTTAGTCTGCAGTCCATTTTTTACTATATCAAACAAATATGTATTTGTATAACCCTATTATACCCTTTGTTTTAAGTATTTTCAATTGTTATAGGGTATAAACAGGACACAGCCAAGTGGTGGGCGGGATTCGGTGGGCGTGTTCCTGACAGCACGTGAAAGGTATTTAGTCACGCGGAAAGAAATGTTTTCTTTTATTCAACACAGCACGATATTGAGAGCCCAAATGGGAAGAACATGCTTCACCGAGCTGGACCTGGATTAGCAGCCAGTCTAGCCAGCGTGGGCGTGGCAAAATAGGTGGGGGGGGGGTCCGCCACTCAATGCGTTGTTTACGTGCGAATATGAAATTCTCGTTGCTGTTATGCTTACGCATGCTAGATACTCCTCAAAGGATTATGAATACAGAAGCGAGTCAGAGAGTCAACTCTCTAATATATCACTCGAGGTGGCCGCGCGGGAGTGCCAGCACTTTGTCGTAGCTAATGCTTCAAGTTAAGGCTACTAAAACAATTTCAAGGTCACAAACGCTTGCTGGCTCTGTTTTCTTATGCTTGGCCCCAGCAAGGACCGAGTGCATGGTATGGCTCAAATTAGATTTTGGACGAACGCCTGTGACTCAAAGGCAGAAAGTATTGGGATGGAGAAAGGGCGGGGTTAGACAATACGGACGAAACGGGTCATTGTTTGTTGCTAATTAGGCAAAAATTACATTTTAAAAGGCTTTCAAGCGTAAAATGGAAAAAGTTGTAGCCAAAATCTCATCTGTCTCTCATTTGCCCCACATACAACACGTTTTCTGCCCCCAAATCCCTGCTGCATGTACATATACACACACACCATGGGGTCATCAGGCGGAGTGCAGACAACTTTTTGCGCCGGCAACTGCATCGTCTCCTGTGATAAATATGACAGAAACGTGACGCTGCATATTTTCGGAGTGCTTATTAAGGCATCTATCCTTGACACTGATGGGTAGATAGAGTGTTCAGAGTAGTGCATAATTTGTAGATCTATGAGGTGTTGAATGAATATATGCTATAATTTATTTATTACTGCTTTAAATATGGCTTGCAAATTATTTCTTCACTTAATTTAGTCGTCTTCGCAGGGCTTTCACAGCTTTATTACAGTAGACCCAACAAATAACCCCACATAATCAAAGAGAACAAGTAAGAACGTTGCAGTCGGGCGTCACCGACTGCGTGATACTCTGTTCCTATTAAAGGAGTATATTCTCATATGTAGACCGTCAGTCCGTCTGTCCGTATGTTTGAGAGCGAGATTATTGAGATTCCGTTTTTGAGCATGTCTTTTACATCAATTTAACTACAGTCATCAAATTTTACACTTACCTTTTTAAAAAAAATACAGTTTTGGTTTTTTATATTTTCGATACCGGCTCCACATTTCACAAAATCAATTTGATATAAATTTAGTTGGAAATAAAGCCACATATAAATTTTTTTTAAGTTTTTTTACCTGGGTCACACGCTTCGCATGGCACGGACTCTACCCACTACACCACTGCGTCTCTTTTACGACGACGGCTTGCGTTGTGGTAGCGAAGACCCAGGTTCAATGCCCGGTGAGGTAAACTAGAATTTGTTTTACGGTGGCTTACATTATAATTATAGAATTATAGAACAGTAACCCACATGTCAAATTTGGATGCTCTATTTGCCACGCCCCAAATGGGCGTAGCTATATAAAACATATCTTTTTTGGTAGAGGTAGGATGTATATATATTCAAAATCCCAACTCTTTAACGGCAATATTGCCGAAATTAACCACGCCCCAGAGAACGTGGATACATAAATTTTGATTTATCTTAAGAGGAGGTCAACAGTATCCCACATGCAAAATTTGGACGCTCTAGCTCCAAAACTGTAAGAGATACAGTTTTATTCGATTTGCCACGCCATCAATTTGCGTTAATATCTATAATATATATTTTTGATTCCGGGTGATCTACTTGCACATGTATTCAAAATTTCAAGTCTCTAGCTCTTATAACGCTCTAAATATTATAGGATTTATACAAATCACTATATATTTATTCCCGATTTGGCACACCCCCAGGAGGCGTGAGTATATAACTTTTTGATCTAACTTAAGGGAAGGTCAACAGTAAGCCACATTTCAAATTTTAATGCTCTAGCTTCAAAATTATAGTAGATATAGTTTTATCCGATTTTCCACGCCCACAGTGGGCGTAGATATATAAACTATATCTTTTAATGTTCGCGTGGTGTACACGAGCATATATTCTAAATCCCAGTTCTTAGACTGCAATATTGACGAAAATAACAGCGTTTTAGTCTTAATAGATATAGCATTTCCCGATTTGCCCCGCCCCCTGTGGGCGTATCGGAAAAATACTCAAACTTGATCTGACGCGGATACACACGAGTATATATTCCAAATTACAAGTCTCTAGCTTCTATAGTGTCCAAATGCTGCGCGTTCATACAGACAGACGGACAGACGGACAGACAGCAAGACGGACATTGCACAAATCCAATATACTCTTTTTCCCTTTGGGAACAGTGTATAAAAATAGAATGACTAGTGTTCAAAATTCCAGTTCACTTTCAAAAGCGATTGACGAACAAAGCTGCAAGAATAAGAGAAAGGAAAATAAAGTAAAGTGTCTGTAATGTTGGAGGCAGTCAACTATTTGTGGCATATTTTACACGCCTCTCTGTTTCATTTACACGCACGAACAAGAAGAAAACACTTCGCACTCGTTCCAATGTTGATCCTACAGCGCCTTATACGCTATGCATAGAATACATCGAAAATATTTGATATGTATGAGTGCGCATATAAAGTGAAAACATTTACACATGTTTGATTTATGGGTCAAGTGTGTGATAAAACTACAAAAGCAAGCAAAGCAGCTCCCACAGTGCTCGCTGACACACACACACACACACTCGCACTGGCGCCTGGTAGACAGATGAGTGTATAATCCTAGAACGTGCCGGGCAGTGCGGAAAATCTGTATAGCTCATAAATAATATCGCGCGAATATTCCAACAAATTATTCAGTCAAAAGAATGTCACAAATTGTGCTTTAAGCCCAGTGCAATGCTGAGAAAAATATAATACATATAGAAGCAAATGAAACGAAGCTCCCAGTGCTTGATTAACCGACAGTCAGACTGACCAAGCCGTAATAATTGGAAATCAATGCTGATGAAAAAGTGAGTTTAAAATTTTAAGATGAATACTCTGCCAACGCAAGCCCGGTAAGGCAGGGCTGTGGATATTTTATATGCAAAGGCAGACAACATTGTTTGTATTTATGTACGAATATGAGTTGGACGGCTCTCATATACCAAACGCAGATCAAATTTTTTTTCCCTTGTTGAAAGCTCCCTCTGCCTTTCTTCATTTAAAAAGCCCAACACATTTTTTAGTGTCTTAATTATGTGAGTCTTATGACTGTTAGTGAGACCTAAATACTTTCAGAATTTAAGTTGTTTGCAATCTGGTAAACTCTTATTGCTTCTATAGATTTAGATTTTAAGATCTTTCAATCAGTCTCATTTCTGGCGGTATTTAAAACTAGTATTATATCGTATATATGAGACCAACTACCATTCATAACTTACATGTGTATATACATTTTGTGAGACAAATCATTTTTTTTAATTTTATTTTTTAATGAAAACAACTTATAACGTGTGATGGTTACGTGGATAAAAAATCTTTAGTATTGAATGATCCCAGAATTGTATCATAAATCATGATATTAATTGTTTTTTATTTGCGCACGTTTAATTTTGTAGATAAATCTTATACTGTCTCCCAGATAGACAAATTTAAAAAAAAAACTAGAGGGATGGGATAACTTCGGCCATGCCGAAGTTTGGTAATACCCATGCAATTGCAAAGGATACAGATGCAGTTTTTTCTGATTTGCTACGCCCCATCGATTGGATATATATAATCTTTGGGCAATCTATTTAGCAGGACAACAATAACATGTATGTCAAATTTTGAAGCTGTACCTATAAGACTTTGGAAGATATAGTTTTCTGCGATTTAGCACGCCCCCAAGAGACGGATATATATAATTTTTCATAATTTTGTCGAAACGGTAAAGCCTAACGTCTGTGCCAATTTGTGGAAGTCTAGGTGTAAAATTGTAGAAGATATAGATTTTTCCGATTTGCCACGCCCCTAATGGGGTGGTTGATACAGGGGTGGGTGGTTGATACAAATATGTGTTTGAGGTTTCAAGCCTCTGGCTCTAACAGCATCCAAAATATTAGAAAATTTATGTTAAGCACTATATAGACTTTCCCGATTTGCTACGCCCCCAACAATTGGATATATATCATTTTCGGGCAAGCTATTGAGCAGGGCAACAATAAACCATATGTCAAATTTTGAAGCTGTACCTATAAGACTTTGCAAGATATAGTTTTCTCCGATTTGCCACGCCCCCATGAGGCGGATATATATAATTTTTTATAATTTTGTCGAAACGGTTAAGCGTAACGTCTGTGCTAGTTTGTGGAAGTCTAGGTGTAAAATTGTAGAAGATATAGTTTTATCCGATTTGTCACGCCCCCAAAAGGCGCAGTTATATAATCTATATATTTTTGTATTTGGAAGCAACTCAGGAGTTTATATTCCAAATTTCAAGTCTCTGACTTTAATAACATCAAAGTTATCCCACTAAAACATTTCTTAAAACCGATCTGTCCTATGGGAGCTATAGAATATAGTCATCCGATCCGGATGATTCCGAGATATACAATGCCTGCAGCACATTCCAGCCTATGTGCAAAATTTCAGTTCCGTAGCTCTTATAGTCTCGGAGGAGATTGCGTTGATCCAGACAGACGGACAGACAGACAGACCGACAGACGGACATGGCTATATCAACTCAGCTCGTCTTGCTGATCAAGAATATATATACTTTATATGATCGGAGATGCTTCCTTTTCTGCGTTGCAAACTCCTGACCAAAATTAATATACCCTTTTTGCAAGGGTATAAAAAACAGGGCAGAAGGCAGATCATAAAGACAAGCCCGTTTCTGAAACGTTCTTATTGTGATCGGGGTATGTACCCGAATGTGTCATGTCATCCTATCTTATATTTTCATATATGTTGCCAAGCGTATATGACCTATAAAACTGTATTTTACTGAAGTGGCCAACAGCGAAAAGAGTACAATGGCATAGGGCAGTGTAGTGGGCGCAGTCATTACAAATTATATTAAGGGCATGCCAATTTATTAAAAGTAATTGCATTTTATGCATCTCAACAGCAAGCTCATCGACTGCAACGACTGAGGTCAAGTCAATGGACCAATTTGCCGACGCACGGATAAAGATGAAAGTTTTTGAACAATCTTGTATAAAAAAAATAAACAATTTGCATGTAATTTATTGAGCCAATAGTATATTTTTACTGTAGTTTAAATGGAGCCTTGATTTATGGCGTCCAAATGCCAGAAAATTCCATTTCGAACAAAAACCAGTGAGCTCAAATTGAAAATGACAAATTGCATTAGGGCTCTAGTCCAACAAGAGTAACAACGAGGCAAGGATGACCGCAAAAGTGACAGTGCAAAGAGTGCAAAAAGTAAGCAACAATTTTCGGTCTGAGGGCCCATTTGTGGCTATGCATGAAGACGACAAAGGCAGCAACAAACACAACTGCAATTGCAACACCAGCAGCAATTGCAACAAAAATAATAACGAGGCCAGCAACAACAATGTTGCACATTTTCAAAATCCCATTCTAGGCAGAAGGATTTGTGCAGCTGTGTGTGTGTGTGTTAATCCTGATGCTAACGCACATACAAATAGGTTTTCGGCAAATAACAAACATATGCAACCATAAACTTAACAACGACAACAGTTTTAAAACGATTTTCTTATCAAAGCACATTACTCTACAACACAGAGTCATCTCATACATTGTTTTATCAATGCACATCACGTGTGCAAATTTAATCATACGCAAACCAAACAGTTATGTTTGAAATATGTTGAATAGGTATGACAGCAAAAGATAAAGTGGACTCCTCGAATTATATCGTACATACTCTGGTTCAGTACTAAAAGGCGAATATATATGTAGGTATATATATATTTATACATGTTCAACTCTTAGAGCACGAACGTGCTAGTAGATCCAAAAAAAAATCTAGAAACACAAATAGTTGAATATTATTTAGAATTACTGGAGGTACGAACTAGTTCCTTTTTTTAGCAACAATTATAACTGGAAAGTTTTTCACTCTTGTAATTATTTCTTTCCCCTGTTGGTATTCTGTAAGCTTATTTCTTGTGTGTAACTCGCAGAGTAGAAGCATCTAAGAAGTAATTTAATTTCACTCTGCGAGTTACACACAAGAAATAAGCTTACAGAATACCAATAGGGGAAAGAAATAATATATATATATATACATATATATATAATATAGCAAACATGGTACCTAATTAATGCATAAAATTCCCAACTATTTTGTCTACATACCTCCTAGTCGATCGGCAAATGTGAAAGGTTGTATACAGCTATTTTAATCCCTGAACTGCTCTTAATAAACTAGAATGTATCTTATTTTGTTGATATTAAGAAATTGAGAAAATGGCTTAAAATTAGAGAAATATGCGAATGGTATCAGTGAACTTACATTCCTTGCTTATTGTCTCTGGCTTTAATATACCGTACCACATTTGTAGACCAATACTGACAGACAAACTGATGAAAAACGTACAGTCCAAATCAAATGCCGAGCAAGAATATATATTTCATCTTTTCTGCTACATGTAGAGCTTAAAAAGCAAAAGCGCAAAATATATGGCATATTGGTGTGTATGTCGATGATACATGCACGAACAACCCCAGAAATTTCATTACATGAGTAAATTATTTACAAAAGAATTTGGCCAAATTTAAATGTTATAAAAATGTAGGAGGAGTGTAGCAGCATTGCTCTGACAGTAGCTAAAATAATTATTTTTACTTCTATACGCTCAACTCATTAAAAATGCGAAAAAATAGGTATAATAATTGAAATGAACTCGCATGTTAGCTACATGCAGAAAGAAGATTCTTCGATACAGTAAAATGTTTATCGTCATATACAATTTCTTTCTTCATATCTCATGATAGCTTAAAGAGTTCTAGTCGTCAGGGCACAACTTTTACATTCCATATACTCAGCTGCGAGCATCTATAACATAAATTGCAACTTATTTCAATACACAGGACTCGCAAAAAAACATATTCATACACACTCAAGCGCACACACGCGCATTTACAGCAGTCTTAAGTCTTCAGCACAACTCTATTGAAATTTCAATCATTGTGTTTATTGCGGTAATGTTCGCTATGAAGTGTTCTGAGATAAAATATCTTTATGTGGCATTTACCATTTTAAATGTAATTTAACTTAGAAAACAATGGATTTAAGCCGTTCAACAAGAAAAATCTGTTTAATCAAGACATGTGCATGCATTTGGTATCTTTAGCTGTTAAACGAGAAATTGCATGTATATTTATAGAAGTTTAGAATAGAATAGAAAAACAATTATTGACAGTCTACTTTTAATCTCAGCATGCAAAAAGAAAACCAAAAGGAGAAAAAAAGTAAAGTTTCTGGCTCTTATAATATCTGAGCGTCGATATTCATATAGTTAATATACCTTTTCTGGTCGGAGATGGTGTCCGATGCATATAACATGCATTTGTCCAAAGTCATTATACCGTTTTTTTACCCATTTTCAAAAGGGACATGGTATAAAAATATAAATCTGTTCAGACATGCCTTGAATCATTTAGATAAACCGCTTTGTGGATGCATCGAAATGTCTATTGCAGCAGTTAAGCGCTGTGGAGCATACAATGGTCGGACGCCACAGGCTTTTGCTTTGACAACTAACTGGATGACTTCACAGATCCGCCAGCTAGCGAGCCAGCCAAGCACATACAGTTACGGAGACAGTCACAAATATGGCACCATATTCCAAATGGCAGCTGGAGGACGAGCTACATTTGGCAGCCCGTCACACAGTACTTGCCAGGGAGCACTTCAATGGCATGTCAATAAATTATGTAGTGGATTTTCAGCGACACACAAACATTAAAGCAAAACCTGTGCTCGCGCATAAGAGTATGTTTATGTTGTTGTTGTTTTACATGTGGCACATAAGTCGTCTGATTTATGTTCAATATATGGGCACGGCTCAAAAGGGAATCAAAGTCGAATGCTGTGGCCTTGGCAGCAGCTCCAATAAATTGTAGATTGTGAGGGACAAATGCAAAGAAATAAATGTAAAAAATCAAATCATATTTCTTCACATTAAAAATACATACAACAGTAATAAGAGCACAGACACAGCACATTGCCAGCCATAAAAAAAACGCATCACTTTGCTGTCGCAGGCACCCAATATACTCCGGCCATTTGCAAGCCAGGCACCAAAGCAAATTCCTCGCCAAATTGCCTTCTTCTTTTTTATTGGGTGCGCCCAGCACCTCAAAGGTGCACAAATTGTAGTGTGCTTTTAAGCGACGACGCATTTCGTCGCAAAAAATGTGACTCAAAGCAAATTACGCTGACAAATGAAAATGTCACAATGATGATAATTTATTTTGCCTTTGTCAATCGCACCAGCCGCTCGCCGCTCGCACCAGCTGGCGAAAATTCCTCAGACATTCTAGCTTTCATCTGAAATTGCCAGACCGTACATATGCCAGCTGGTGACTAGCAGCTTCTCTGATGAGAACCATAAGCCCTGTGCAATTAAAAGCAAGGCTGGGCAATTCCCTAGCCAGAGTCTGTTCTGAGTCCTAACATGGCAGTATCCTGGATATTGGCTTTAAGTGTGTACAAAGACTCATCGAAATATTTCTATATATCAATTCTGAGGGCCTGAGGGCCATAGGACCTTGATATTAAGTTAACTTTTTCATAAATTCATGAGTATTCATAAAAAATATATTATATAAATGAAATTTGAATTTATTTAAGTCTCTTTATATGAGAAAAAAGACAGAAAATTCGGAAAAATGAAGAACTAGAAAGAATCGTATAGTTGACTTATATTGATTTACTATGTCGTCCTTCTCAGATTAGCTTCAGTTTGCCTCTCACACATGCACATTTACTTATTGTTCTCTGAAAACAAACATTTAATTTAAAACCTTTTCTGCATACCTTATTGAAAATAATAAGGAAAATTTAAAGGTAATTTAAAGGTAAATAAAACATACAAAATAAGTTTACTTAAAAAAATATATATTTTTTTATAAATGAAAAAAAAAATAGTTTTTGAAAGTCATCCTATAGTCACCGTTTCTTTGTGCGTTGTGGCAAGTTTACGCTTCATATGCGCTGAGTGTTCTTGCCTGTGCCTTACGTTTTCCACCCAATTCGCCTTGACGCGTCTTGCGCTATTAAACTTTTCGGCATGATATTGCCGTTATTTGCCTTGTGGAGCTCGGCTCGCCTCGGCTCGGCACATAGCTGAATACAAATATATGTGCTTACTTGTCATATAATAAACTTTTATGCTAACGGCTTTTGATGTCTTACCGGTAGGGCGCACACATGGCCTGAGCAGGAAATACCGGGGACAGCATTTTATGCGCATTCTGCATCGTCCTGGACTCCGGCATCCCGTTGAGTCCAGCCGAAACTTTACATTCTTTTCGGTTGTTACTTTATTAGGCTGAAAAATGAAAATGGCTTCGCAACAGGACCTCCTCTCCTGTTTCAGTTTGTCTATTATGTGCAGCCCGTTAAGATGTCTGTGTGCCAAATATTTGCATAAATCTTTTTCACTGTGTCTGCGCATCCCTTCCCAACTTTGTGTACATATATTACCCGTACGCAAAATGGATGTAATTTATTATAACTTTTAAGCCATACGATCAGAATGCCAGTGGAATTATAAAAAGGCAGTTCGTTTGCTGTATTTACCATTCTCGTAATAACTAAAAACTTTATTTAAATATTTGCGGTTTTTATTTATAAACATAGTTAATACTAATGCATGTTAACGCTCAGCTGGCGCTACTCACTTAAACATTAAAACAACTTTATAATCCATTATAATGTGTTCTCATTTTGTTTGTAACAAAATATCGTTGACACCACCATTAGCTGTGACATTTATATACATGCTCATAATTTTACTTTGTGTTGTTATTGCTATTATTATTATGTCTGATTATAATACTCAATTTTACTTTTATACATAAACATATACAATGATTATATGTACTGAATGCTCTTTACTGCGTATAATGTTTTGTTTATATTTTAGGGTTTCGTTATCATTCTGGCTTTTGCTTTTATGTTTATAGCAACACTTGCATTTACTCATTAAACATTCCTTTAAATGATGCGACAAATTTCACTGGCGCACATTTATAATTTTTTTAATTATTAATATTAATATTAATGACTGCAATTGGTTTTTCTTTTGGAAAGTACACACATGTATATATATATATATATATATACTACCACATGTTGTAAAATAAAGCAGCTTTAATTTATTCGAATATATATGCGTTTTTATTTACAACTTTGAACAGTTAAATGCCCTTGCCTTGCGAACGGTCATAACATTTAATAGTCGACCGGCCATTAAAGCGGACAGTCGCATGCATTTTTAAATGTGACACATTAAGTGACGCCAAGCATTGGGGAATAGCCTGGAGGCGGCACGAAACAGCTATCCTGGGAAAAGAAGTACCTGGGCAACCATGTGCAATCGACCCTGGCAGAAAACCGGGCAAAATGCTTTCAGACAAGCAGAAGTCTTGGGTGCTACATTTCAACGGGCAGCTTGGCAAATATATATGCAAATATTTTGTTGACAGCCATTGGCAAAGTGACTTGCAGCTTTCTTCGGAAATACAACCGGACATGATGAAGTTGTTGCTTCAAATTCAGCTCCAACTGTTAAGAAACAAACTGCAGACACATTCCTAAAACTTTATGGGATACTCAAGACAGGCGAATGACGACATTTTGCAGGTAAGAGATATGAGTTATGCATTATTCCAAATAAACCCAACAGACGGCTTGAAAACTTACTAAACTATGTACACACTCAGTTAATATAATATATGGTTTATCGTGAAGGAAACTTATGATCTTACGACTTAAGGCGGAAGAGGTAAAGCCTAATGAATTTGTACTGTTGGGCTATTGAAATTTTGAAAGGTTTACAAGTTATCTTGCTAAGGAAAAGCGTTCAAAATGCAAACCTGGTAATAGGAACATTATGAAATCATATAAGTACACACAATTTAAAAAATCATTATTAGCCTTCGCAAACTGCAGCTCATTAACTACGGGCAGTAGCTGTAAATATTGACATTGCTTATTAGGTAGGTCTATAAATATATACAAGTGATTATCATGAAACATATCTAAACTACTGCTAATAATAAACTGCAAAAAAATTCCTCTAAACAAACGTATATACAACGAAAATAAGCATTTAGTTTATGTAATCTTTCCAGTATTAACTTATATATTGCCACACGTCTTAAAACTGACAATTATATGGTATATATTTGTTTTTCGTTTGGAGAGCTTTCTTTATAAGTAAGTAGCATATATGATTTTTACATTATTTAAGTTTGTTTTTAAGTTTTCTGCATTTATTTCTTTATCTATTCAACTAATGTCTCTCGTGCTGTCATATAAGTTAGGTAAGACTACTATGTACATAGCTGCCCCCGTCTCAGCTAGTCCCAGCCCACTAAATTATATACGCACTTACTTACAACTTAGAGAGTATACCAGGAGCAGTACCTGTATCAGCCCAGCAGCAGTAGATGATGAATCATATACAGCAGCTCATCATTAGTGTAATTAGCTTACGTTTTCAAGTTTTAGTTTTAGTATATGCTTTACTGCTGCTGCCGCTGACACCGGTGCAGCTACTGCTGCATTGCATCATTTGCGGGACAGCCAAGCTTCACATCTCGATTGCTCTCCAGTGGGCAGTCCACTTAGTTGAATTCTCTAGCTTGGCTGGCGCATTGGCGGTGGCATTTCTGTGGCGCTTCTAACCGTGCAGCTTTAATTTATCACCGAGCAGTTGTCCTCCTCTTATTGACATGGTTGGCCGAAGTTGACGTCGTCTGCTGGCCACCATGCTCGCGGTTACCGCTGTTGCTGTTCGCGTTTGCCCGCGCCGTTTGACTCTGCTCTGGTGGTACTCTGTCTTCTTCTCCGCCCCCATCAGCGCCGCCTCCTCCTCCATCTGCTCCCTGGAGCAGCAGTGTGCAGCAGGCTTCCAACAATACAAATGCGGCGACCATTGTGCTAATTACTTTGACTGCCTGCGTTGCTTGTTTCGTGTGGCAGGCCCAGGCCAGAGCGACAGCAGCTGGTGCCGCATTCGTTTGCATGGCTTCGGGTCGCTCGCCTGGGCAAAATAAGCAAACACAGAAGAAAAATTAATGCAGACATGGCATAAATGAGTTACAATTTGTTGGACCCTTTCACAAACCCAGACCCTACATAGACATCGCCCTGACCCCGCTCACAACTCTCACAGGCCATCAAGTGGAACCGAAATACTTATTCCTGTTGTGGTTAGGTCACTAAAATGTTTGTGGAAAACTACATAAAGTTTGTTGGACTTGGAATAAAGTGTGCAGCAATTCTGAGTATGTCCTCCATCCTGCAGTTGCATATGTATATGGGCGAAAAGGTCAAGTAGCTGCAAATACTTTCAATGCCATCATCATACTCGAAAGCCCTTCAACTGCATCTGCAGGTAACGGGCTTCAGTTCAATTGAATTTCTTGTTGATTTGCTAACCGGTTCCATCCACTTATTCGGCATTTAAAGTTGTTTAATGCAGTTGCCCCACATATGTTCATATGTATTACAACGAATGCCCCACCTCCACCCACAAATATCATTTCTACTCACCCTGCAGAACGTGGACGCGTATGCTGGCAATTTCTGTATTTGATGGATAGCAGGAGTATTTGCCGGAGTGCAATAAATCCGCATCGTAGATAAGCAAAATTGATTTGGTCTCCTCCGATTTAATGGTCTTAAATTTTAACCGACCACCCGCAGTCTCCTCGCTGAGCACCTGTGTGTATAAATGTGTGTTTTTAAAATATTTTCACTGGCAATTTTGCCTTGAAAAGAAATTTGTGCAGGCTACAAGCAGCCGCCCGTCTGCCAGCCAGCTAAATGCAAAAGCATGTTTTCTCATAATCATAAAAGCTAAAATTAAATACGTTACGTATACGCAGCGTAAACAAAAGCGCGAACACAAGTCGAGCCCAGCGCTCGTAAAAGTTGAAACGTTTAGCCAGCGGCAATTGGCTGGGCCTTGAGCTTAAGTATTTGTATGAAGAACAGTTTGAGTTTGAGTGCCTTGGCTCTGAAATGTGGGCGGGGACACTGTGAGTTTTTAGCGCCGCTGCGTGCGAGGGCAAAACTCAATTATTGTACGATAATTTGATGCGCACACAAGAATTTAAATTTATCCTTAAAGCATGTTTTTTTCTCTTTTGATTTTAATAAATTGATTGTAGAACGCTTACCTTATCCTGATGATACCAGAAGATGTGTGTTGGTGGCTCCGGGCTGAATTTAATGATGCATGTTAGATTTATGGTACTGCCCCTGTCCACATAGAGATCGGGTCCGCCGAGAATCGTTGCAGTGGGCACTGCAAAAGAGGTAATTGACAAGTTTCGTCAGTGACAGCAAAGGGAAATAAAAGCGAAATGGGCAGCGCAACTGAATCGGCAAATAACCGACCAAATTTCCCAAGCCACGTGACTGTTTCCAATCAGTAAACTACACAAACAACAAAGAAACAAACGTCGAGTTTGATAGCACCTGTCCCTGGTTGATTCAGCCCAGCTGAATCGATGGCTCAGTGTACTAGTTAAACTGGCAGCTGGTCATTTGGTTGCAACAAAAGAACTTTGTTTGATGTCACCCAACGTCATTCTCTTGCTTATAGCTCGTACTCATTGTTGTGGATACCACTTATGCAAGCTGTCCCTGTTCTCCTATTCGTTGCAATCAGTACTCTCCATGGGTCTGCGTATGAGATGAGAATAAAACACCTCAGCAAAATTCACTTGCCTCGCTAGCAAACAAAGAAATGAGCAAGAAGCGAATCGGATGACAAAAGTACCCTCTACAACGTAAATGTGGACTAATTGGTATTGATACTACATTTTGTCTAGCAGTAACTTCCGGACACAGCAAGAAAATAATGCTCTGAATAAGCCATTCAAAAGCGCCGAAATTCCCAATGACAGAATTAATCAGTCCTTGCCAACGTGTGGGCGATTAACATATCTTTTAGTCATCAAAAGTTTTATAAAAACTGTATAAAAACAAAATATTTCGATTTAGAACGTTCTTGATTCTTAATAATTACATTAATAAATTTAATTTGAAACCTTTTTGATACCATATTAAATTAAACTTTTATACTTTTACTTTGAAAGTCATCTGATATTTGGCTACATGTGTATTGCTAGTGTTTCATCCATCCAATTCAACCTCTACAATCGAAACAAGTAAGCACGCTCTAGTCGAGTCTGCCCGACTACGAGATCCCCTGAACCAAGTCCGAGGCGGTGTTTTAAACAATCTAGTTTACATATTTTATCTGTAGCCTACGTAGACCAGTGGGGTATGCGTAGGCACATAAGTTATCAGAAATAGGGTTCGAACCCTACTGACTTCGTATATAATACGACTAATTATCAACTAATTCGCTTGATGTCCTCATACAACAGTAGCAAATAAAGAGCAAAAAAAAATAAAAAAATTAAAAAAAAGGAAGAACGTTCTAGTCGGGTCTGTCCGACTACGAGATCCCCTGAACCAAGTCCGAAGCGGTGTTTTAAACAATCTAGCTAACATCTTTTATCTGTACATATTACCCTCTGCGCGCACACACAACACACGCACACATATACATACACAAGCATGCGCGCCGCTTACTGCAAAGATGATTTAGCTGCTGCGCTTGGTCTGCATTCTGGGCAGCATTATGAGAAATTGATTGTTAAATAATAGGTTCTAGATCTACTTTCTTAATTAAATTTTCAGTACATAATATTGACATCTAAAGGTGTATATATGCGAAATCCCAACTCCCTAGCATTTGAAATACTACGTTTTTTCCACTTAAGGGGCCAATGGGGGGAGGTATCCAAAATGTATTATCTGTATTTGCATCACAGAAACCTACAAAGTCAATTTGGTATCTCTAGGTAATATTGTTTTTAAGTTAAAGCTTAAAAACAAAGTCAAAATATCGATTGTTATCGATAATAAGGAAATAGGTTGAGTTATCGAAAAAAAAAATAAACTTATACTATGGTATACAAGAATATATATCTAAAATTTCAAATATCTAGCTTTTGTGGTTTACGAGATCACTGCGTTCATGCGGACGGACGGACGGACAGACGGACATGACTATATCGACTCAGCTCGTCGCACTGATCAAGATTATATATACTCTATTATAAATACCCTGTTACATACATTGTCACAAAACCATTATACCCTGAAATCCCATTTTCAATGGGTTCAGGGTATGAAAAAACTTGGTCTTTAATGAATCATATATTTTCAATATAAGCCACTGTAGCTCGCCGTATAGCTTCAGTAGGTTTGCGGTCACAGAATGCAGAGAATGCAACTTATATTTGTTTTGTTTGTCATTTGCTGGAGCAAATGTCTGGCGATAGACTTCTGTAATATGACTGAATGCAACGGGTTGCACCATTTGGGTTGCGAAAATAATATGGTAAGAACTTGAATCTGTTAAGCACTTATTATTTTGCTCTCTTTTAGACCTTTCATCACAGCTGCTTGCGTACCCGTATTCTGCTCAACATGCAAGTATATAGGGACTACCTGCTCAAGCTACACAATAAATATCGGGAAGATTTGGCAACTGGAGAGATCAGTGGATTGGCGAAGGCCAGTCACATGCCCGAGCTGATATGGCATTCAAAACTAGCTCTGATTGCCGACTATCATGTAAAGCGCTGTCTGCAGCACCTCAATTACTGCATGGCGGTTTCTACGTTTGTCAATCCAGCGTTAAACTATGGCATGAATTGGCTAGATGTAAGGTCGCTCCCCAACTACTCGCCCTCTACGAATTCCGAGAAACTGACTGTCCAAACGGAACAGTGGATGCACCAGGTATACAGGCTGGCACTGGACGAACTCGATAAGGAAGAAGTCAATGAGATAAGAAATATTCTAAACGATAATAACAGCTACGTGGGCTGTGCGGCGGCTGAGGATTTTAACCGGGAGGCCAGTCGCTTTGTTCTCATCTGTTACTATAATAATCAACTGCATCCATCGTCACCAATATATACGAAGGGCACATTTGTGGCCGAGAACTGCCCTCAGGGTGTCAGTGATGACTATCCACATCTTTGTAAGACACTTCCTGATAAATTCGACTAATAAACAAATAATTAGAGAAAAAAAACATTTCTTTCTAAGCAAACCGCGTCCACACTGCTGGGTGCCTAATTAAATGGGACGGGTACTGGAGAAATAAAGAAAATGTGTGCCATAATATTTTGAATGAAAATTGTTGGGAGCCTAGATAAAATATGTATGGTAAAATGTGGAAAATAACAAACTGACAAAGTTAGTCTGGAAAAGTATTTTCCAAAGCAATTTGTTCGTTAGGAGCCAGAAAAGCGTTGCCCTAGCCAAAAGAGCTTGACTCGTCGTCTCTACAGCACTTCTACTTCCACCCGACTGGAGGACTTGGCTGAAAAGTGCACATAACTGACACGAAATTTAAATAAAAAAAAATATTAAAAATATAATATATGCACATGCTTGTCAGCTCCTAGTTCTCAGCTTCTCCATCTGTGCACGGCAACTCTTAACTAACGCATGTTCTGGCTGCACATAAACTTGTCAGGCAGCTGTCCTTAAGAGTTTGCACTGCTTATGTCTCATTTCTTTACAAACCGGCTACTGTCTGAATGGGGCCAAACATGCCCGCAAACTCGTCGTCGCTGGATTGATAAACCCGATCTGCGGCTATGTAGAAGGCATCGTCGTTGTAGTATTGCTGCATCAGACTGCTCGTCTCCTCGTCGATAAGATCTTAAAGGTGATAATACAGCCAAAACAATGAAAATAAATAAAAAGAAAATAGGGAGTTGAATTTAATAAATTAATAAAAAATGATTTTAAAAAAAAATTCAACTTATAATTGAATAAAAAACGTAGAACATTATGAGATACAAATAAAATAATTTTTTAATAATGAAATTAAAATATAATATAAGAATTAAGTAATTTCAAATAATAATTTAAATAAATAAAATTAATATGGTGGAGCTGAAATATTTTTTCTAACTCTTTTAAAATATAATAATTTATATCTGTGTACCCTTTCTTTTAATAAAAATGTATCAACAAAAAATGGAAGATTAACACTTGAAACAAAATATTTGCTGCAGAAGAAACATGTTGAAATAGTAAAGAGTGAAAGAAATTCTTTATTTCGAACACACGTCGATATGTACAATATCATCAAATAAATCACTGAAAAAGCTCAACTGAAAATATTATACAGGAGATGCACACTCAACAAAAAATAAACACAAATTAATTTAATTGAAATCAAAAGATTTTATCCGTATGACTTTATCCCGTACATGTTATGTGGGGGAAAAAATAAGCTATGGTATTTAATTTCTGTTGTGGCCAGTTTCGAAATTTTCTCTCATTTTTTTGCTCGCACGACAACTTTCCACATATTTTTTGGGAATTCGAGCAAAGTTGTAACCCATCTTCGCCTCCGATCAACATATATATTGTTGCAGCTGTGTTATGAGAATATTGCTTTTTCGAGTGCTGTTGACCGTCTGTAGTAAAGAGACTTTAAGTATGTAAAAAATCTTGAGTTGCAAGTAATTTAAAACAATTTTTTCATTAACTCCCTATTGAACTCACAAAAAATTTCTTTTGGACCAAGCTATTTTAAAGAAAGAAACCACTCTGTTGATTTCTGCAGTGTACTTAAACAGAGTATTGCACAGTCAGTTGTTTTCAACTGAAATTATGTATCTTGTTTTTATTATTTTTGTGTGTTTTTGTAGCGATATTGCCAAGTGTGCATAATTTACACTTTTGCAAATTGCATGAATATGCAAATAAGAAAAAATGTGAAAATCCCTCGTAACGTCCTCTTTTTTTGGACGTGTCGAGATATTACGTATAAGCTGGCAGAAGCAACTGAAGTTGAAATATGCAAAAGCCCAACGGCTAAAGCTTCGTCAGCTGCACGGATATATAAATGTTTGGCATTATATATGTATATACATACGTCTGTTTGTATGGATAGGGAACACATCCTGACACAGTTTTTGGTTTTAACTCACCCACAATGTTCAAGTTGACCGAATAGCTGCGCACCGGCTGCGTCGATATTTGACATTCATAGACGCCAGCATCCCGCTGCTGAGCCCATTTAATTTGCAATGTCCATTCGTCAATATCGCGGTGATAGGAGGTTTGGAAACGCTGATCCGTCGTATAGGTATACGTGCCCACAGTGAGTATATGCAGATCGCGATGACGTATCCAAGCGACCTGTCAAAAAGAAGAGACGAGAAGAAGAGAAGAGAGATAGTTTCACTATATCAAATAATTGAGTTTAGCTGAATATAATTACAAAGTTTTTGAAAAACGAGTAACAAGTAATGTGCTTAGCAGCGAAAGTTTTAAATTAATTACGTAATACCTTAATTTGTTCAAAATATAATGGATATAGGGAATTTGATTGAATATATGTAGTAATTGTAATAATTGTTTATAAAAATAATAGGTATATTCTTGTCGTTCTCTCCCTGGTTTACGAAAGATCCACAAGTGCAAACCATCCATTATTAAAAATATAATTTATTTTCTCTTTATCATTCGTTTAATTATACAAACAGCAATTAATTTATTTAAATATGTCTGAAAACAGATCTGAGTATATGCACATAATTCAATTTAAGAGTGCTTTTCAGAATCCTAACCACAGACTATTTAAAGAGCCAGAAAAACCAAAAATAAATACATTAGAATTTTTTTTTTTGTGGTATTTGTGCGTCCCACGCTGATTTGCATTTTGATTGAGCAGAGCAAAAACTTGTGTCAATTTGCTGGCTAATGCTTAGGTCAGCCTTGGTCCCAGCTTTAGCCCGAGTGTCCGTCATAGCCAGAGGCCGAAAATGTATGCAGCTCGCAATCTAAATATTAAATAACTAAAAATTAGTGTGCGCCACGCATGACAGCTCCGGAAAATGATACTTCCGTGCTCTCAGCTTCGACATTCCTTTTCCGCATTGGCCACTACATTTTGTAAATTTTTGATGTTAAATATTTTTTATTTTCGCTGCCGCTGTTTTGGCAAGTTTTTGGGCGCCTTTTTATGCGGTAGCCAACTGCTATAGTAACAAATGCACACACACACACACAGATAAAATCACACACTCATGCAGACGTTGGCAGACATAGAAGCAGACGGACAGACAGGCAGGCACATAGACAGACACTGCGTCAGAGTCAGCCAACTGTGCCAGGCATCCATCTGTGCAGTTCCAGTTGCCGTCTGTCTAATTCGGCAATAACAGTCCAGGCCTGCAAAAAAAACTTTTTTCCGTCAGAGTTTTTGCCGCACTGCCAACATAAATTTACCGTTGGCCAGAAACGAGCCGCCAGTTAACTAGAGAAGCTTGCATAACCCCCAGCTCTCCCTCTTTCTCTCTCTCTCTCTCTCTCTCTCTCTCTCTCTCTCTCTCTGGCTGTCTGCATGTGTGTGTAGTTTACTGATTGCGGAAGCGGATTTGGTTATGTGGAAATCTATAACCCCCGTCCAGGGTGCCAAGACCGACGCTAAATCGCTTAACGTAATCAACGCTAGAGCATTTATAACTTTTGGCCCAAAACGAGGAGCACCTGCAAAGTTTCTCACGATTGCATGCAGGCCACATGTGCACATCCGCAATGCTGAAGTGTGAATGTGAACTATTTGGCTATGTGTTTGGGTCTGTTTAATTGTTAAATCTCACCGTAAATTACGTTTAATGATTCTCCGCATCAGATTGTGCTGCAGTGACAGCTACAGCAGACATTGACAGCATGTCTGAATAACTTGGCCAAATCCCGGGTTGATGAACTAACTGAACGGCCAGCTAACATTTCAGCCGTATTGAAGTTATGGCAACCAGTTTAATTGGCTTGCTGAAATTCAATACTTTGTTAAACAATTTTGCAAAAGCAGCCTTCGAGCGAGCTAGTGCTAAAGTTTAAGTGCTGCTGTTCCTGGGGGCAGTCAAAGCTAGGAAGACGAGATATTAATTGCCTAGAAGAAAATATAACCATGGAGCCACGCACCGAATACCCACCATGTCTCATATGGCAAATGGTCAAAGTTTTTTTTAGGCCATTGAAAATCAAGTGACGCCATAAAAATAATGATAATATCTGGACAGGGTACATGGACAACATGTGTTGCCTTGTGGTTTGTGCCTCAACTTCGGTTCATTGTTTCAACGTCACGTAGTACATAATAAACTGACAGTAAATTTAATAAGCGTCTGCTATTATGGCACACGCAGGCACACGCACGCAAACTACCAACACATGAGTCCTATACCAATATCATATAGCAACTATCTGAGATGGTCGGCATATTGCCAACACTTGTCGCTACATTTTTGTTTATTAAATGTAAATAAAAATAAACATTATTAAAACAGACGCCCCCGCAGCAACAGTCGAGCTGTTGTTTTGGTTACCCAATCTGGTTTTCTATGATTTCTGTATATATTCTTTTTCATTCTACGTTATCTTACTTGAGCAGGCAGCTTTTGTGGCTAGTACTTACAACAAAAAAGATAGCCATCTATCTCATGATATGTATTTATGCTTATCTGTGTCTTTGCACGAGCCGTACTCACCGTCTTGTTGCCCAGATGCTTGACACGACAGCCCAAATATGCGGATTTGCCCACGAGGGATGTTATATTCCTTGGCATTGTCAAATCGAAATACGGCTCATTCCATTTGTGGCCATGCGGATAATGTAATGGTGGCAGATGTGTTGGCTTTGCATCTACATTATTGTGGTTGTTGTTGTTGTTCACAGATTGCCGTTGGTAGCACAATGTTAGCCCTGTGAAACAGAAATAAAAAGACACAAATCAAAATACGTATTATATTTTGTATATGTTGTATAATAATAAAATGTATTTCATTTTTCGGGTCTTGGCATTGACGTCCGCTAGTGTTGTGTAACGCGCTACTTAACCTCAATTTTAGCCATGCTTATACTATTAATTCATAATATCAGTTAAGCCACCTGAAGGACAACGTCACTTGGCATTTACCTACTTACCAAGGACATTGCTTTGGGTTCAAACTGGGCAGTGACTTGAAGTATGATGCAAGCCGGAAACAGGAAATGGCACAACCAAAATTCTACCTTAATTCATACTAATTGCTGAATTGAAAGGATGACACAACTCTGGCACATGCTCACATACAAGAACCCAGCTGTTGTGGGTTGCTGTGCGCCTTGTGTAACTAAAACTTAAATTGCGCAAATGACAAACTCATTGTGCCGGGGCTCAAGTGTCGGTGGCAGCTGCATGTGCCTCGCTGGCTCGTCAAGTGCGGCCCTAGCGGAGTGCCAGTAGTTGTTGTTGTTGTTGCTGTTGTTTTTGGTGCTGCTGGTTGTTGTGCATTTCATTTATGGGCCGCTGGCAGGGGCTAATTTTCTAATTACCCGACGCGTCGACTTTCTATGACTTCGCCGGCATTCGCGAAATGAGAACGCAATGCTTTTTATGATGTACCGAAAGTCCTGACTATGAAGTGTTCGGATGTTTATACTGTGCTACAAAACTGTGTTGGAGTACTCTTAATGAGACTGATCGAATCGAAGATACCGTTTGACCAGTTGTAGTAGCATATATTACAATAATTGTAAAAATACATAGAAGTAGACTTTAGAGACTTAACTAGATCACTGGATCTATGATGGCTTTTCACAAAAGAGATATGTATGTATATACCATATGTGAAACAGAAAATTTACTAGTTCCTATATTTTTGATATTCGAGCAATTCAAGTATACATACAGAATGTTTGGCTCTCTTTTATAAGTTTAAAGACTAAAAGGTAGCTCCTATCTTCTACCTACTCTTATTCATAACCAATATACCCTATTTTTTATCTAATTTTAATGCGAATAGGGTACTAAGAGGAAATGGCAACAGAAAGCTCTAAACAGCAAATTTTCGCCCAAAGGCAAAGAATGGCAACAAAAAGAGAAAAACTGGCTGCCAATTTGAGAGCCTCATAAAAAAGCCCATGTCAAATTGAGAGGCGTCGTAAAAAAGCAAAAACAGTGTAAAAGTTTTTTAGAGCTGAAGTAATGTAAGCAACAATCATAACATCGACAGCAACAGCAAGCGTAACAAATGAACAAAACTTTTAAGAGTTGACAATTGAAAATCCAGAAACTAAAACCTGCAAAGGAAATAACAATTTACCACAAATGTATAAACTGCGAGCTGAAGGCTTCGAAATAAATATTCATGTCTTTAAATCATTGAAAGATATTTCATCAATTCAATCTAACACTCAAATTGCATTTCTTTCAAGAGACGAATGGTAGACGGACTTAAAGCGAAGCATATCTGTAGTCCAATGCCAATCAAATTTGTGCTACTTGCCTGCATCAACTGTTTTGTTTACTCATGCAGCCAAGTGTCGTTTAGCCAACGAACCTGAGGCAACTCGTTGCACTACTAAATTCCATGAAACTTTAAGAGAACTGGCCCCGAAGCACTACAACCGCTTTTGACAGGATTAAAATGTGCTGGCGAGCCAGACGAGTGTGCCGCACACGAGTGGGCGAGCCAACGAATGGGCAGGCAAACACTGCAACGAAGTGAATGCAAATAGGAGCGCTCGAGTGGCTTGTTGGGCATATGCATATTGCTTTTATAAAAGGCAGGTGGCACAGCGCCTACGACCCCTGCTACGCAAATTGAAATGCACTAACAGCAACCTGCGGCAATGGCAACGGGGCCATTGACTATGTTCAGCTTTTGCTTGGCAGGTCAAAGGTGCTGAAAAATAGGCTTTTCGATAAGTTCGGATAAAATTAAAGTGATGCACCAAACTATGCCAGCTATGTTACCAATAGTATAAATTGCAACAACTGCAGTTCGAATTTTACGCATACGACATTGACAGAAAATGCATCCGTGACAATTTATGATTGATTCGATATGTGAGAGAAACCAACAACAGAGCGAGAGAGAGTACGAACAACCATAACACAACACAGTAGCGTAGTCATTGCTCATTTGCATATGCCGTGTTGTGCAGCTTGTGGCTAACCCCTCTACCCTATGACTTCTAATGAATTATTGGCCCACAGCTAGGGGACCCATTTTACGCAAAATTAGCCTTGGTATCCGCTGCAGACGTCTAGCGACAAAACGATTCTCGTTCACTGCAAGATGCACACGGTTTCAAAAGGGCTCGGATCTGAGCTTACACACAATCATATAACCTAAACCGAGCACAAAGACCCCACCAGGCAACAATGACCATAAAACGCTTAGTGCACTGCTTGTGTGTGTGCGTGCCTGTGGGTGTATCTAAACGGTTGTCTGCTTAATGGTCTTCAATATTTATAAAGCAAACGCAAACCCATTTCAAATGTAAAACGCAAAAAGCAAACGGATGAAGTGAATGTGAGCAATGTAAAAATAATACTGTTTATTGTAACAAATTATAAATATTCTTTTTATAACCTGAACCCATTGAAAATGGGAAATCAGGGTGTAATGGTTTTGCAAAAAGTATGTAACAGGCAGAAGGAGGCGTGGTAGACCCCATAAAGTATATATATTCTTGATCAGGGCGACAAGCTGAGTCGATTTGGCCCTGTCCGTATGTCTGTCCGTCTGTCCGTATGTATGAACGCGTCGATCTCGGACCATATATGAACTAGAGACTTCAAATTTTGCACGATGGTCTGTGTATACAGCGCGCATATCGAGTTTGTTTTTGATATTTTAAGCTACACTTATTAAATTTTGCAGTTAGATTTTTGTAATTAAAAATACATTTTCTTTTTATACCCTGAACCCATTGAAAATGGGAATTCAGGGTATAATGGTTTTGTGACAATGTATGTAATAGGCAGAAGGAGGCGTGGCAGACCCCACAAAGTATATATATTCTTCATCAGGGCGACGAGCTGAGTGGATTTAGCTGTCTGTCTGTCCGTCTGCCTGTCCGCTTGTATGAACGTGTCGATCTCAGAACCTATAAGAGCTAGAGACTAGAGACTGCAATTTTGCACGATGATCCATGTATACAGCACGCATATCAAGTTTGTTTTAGATATTTGATAACTATTCCTGTTTCACTGATATCGATTAAAAACGTCATCAAAATTCAGTTTTCGACCATATCTTTTACATCTTTTTAGCTACAGTTACCAAATTTTGCATTAAGCTTTTTGGAAATAATATACATTATATATTTTTATAAACTGAACCCATTGAAAATGGGAAATCAGGGTATAATGGTTTTGCAAAAAGTATGTAACAGGCAGAAGGAGGCGTGGCAGACCCCACAAAGTATATATATTCTTGATCTTTGAATTTTGTTTGTTCAATCGCAATTTCAGTTTCATTGTAATTCTCTCCGCTGCTACTTTAGTTGCGTATTTGTCATCAAGAACAATATGAAGAGTGTGGTGTAATGGTTAGAGATGGCGGCTTGCAAGCGGAAGTAACAGGTTCAATTCCTGCTGCTGTTCAAAAAAGAACAAAATATTTTTTACTGTTGCATTCATATCGTTCTGTATGTATGTAAAAATGCAAACTCGAACAAAGGTTCAGGGGATCTCGTAGTCGCGCAGTTTTTACTTGTTTTGCTCTAAAAGAGAGCAGTAATTGCAAGCCCGTAACATAAAGTGCAAAGTTGAGTGAATATTTTTATACCCTTGTTTACAATGGTATATTAATTTTGGTTAGAAGTTTGCAATGCAGAGAAGGAAGCATCTACGACCATATTAAGTATATATATTCTTGATCAGCAAGACGAGCTGAGTTGATATAGCCATGTCCGTCTGTCCGTCTGTTTGTTTGTCTGTCAACGGATCAACGCAATCTCCTCCGAGACTATTACAGCTACAGAGCTGAAATTTTGCACATAGGCTCCAATCTGCTGCAGGCATTTTATAAGGATAACTTCGGCGCTATTGGAGTCTAAGACTTGAAATTTGGAATATATACTCAAGAATCGCACCCCCATACAAAAATATATAGCATATATAGCTACGCCCTTTGGGGGCGTGGCAAATCGGGTAAAACTATATCTTCTACAGTTTCGAAGCTAGAGTATCCAAATTTGGAAAGTAATATGCTTTTGAAAAAAAAAGTTAATTATATATATTTGGGGCGTGGTAAATCGGGAAAGTCTATATAGTGCTTAACATAAATGCTCCAATATTTTGGATGCTGTTAGAGCCAAACCTCAAACATATATTTCTATCAACCAACCGTAGAAAATAAGTTAAAGAATATATATATATATACGCCCATTAGGGGCGTATATTCTTCTACAATTTTATACCTAGAGTCCCAAAAATTGACAAAAACTGTTAGGCTTCACCGTTCCAACAACATAAGGAAAAATTATATATATCCGCTTCTTTAGGGCGTGACAAATAGGAGCTTTATAATTTGATATATAGGTTGCTGTTGCCTTGCTCAATAGATCGATCTAATATTATATATATCCACTTGTTGGGGGCCTGCCAAATCAGAGAAAACTATATCTATATTCTTTTATAATTGCAAGGGTATTACCAAACTTCGGCATGGCCGAAGTTAGCCCATCCCTTTAGTTTTATGATTGTGTATATATGAAATTATAGGAAAATTCTAGAATATTTTAAGCTTCCTTAGGCTCTGTGCATCTCAGAGTCCAGCACACTTGACTGCTTTGTTAGTTGACTAAAGCTCGTATTTCCTGCATAAATCTCTTCAATGTCCCTTTATAAATAATAAGACTAAGACTTCGCATTGTTGGCGAATTAGTAAAGTCAGCCTCATAAAAAACAAAACGTAAGAATGAGGCAGGGTAAAATTATTCTGAGTTAAGTGTAGCGTAAAAAAGAAAGCTTTCAGCTGATCTCAGGAAAATGTTACCTCAATTAAAGATAAGTATCAAAGTGCATAATAATCAAAAGGCAGCCAGGCGAAAGACGGGCAATGAGTAACTCGGTGGCAGGTGGCAGGTGGTAGGTGGCCAGGGCCAGACAGCGTCTAGGTTAAGGCGGAGCAGAATGTAAACACAGTTGCTGCTGCTACTACTGCTGCTTCTGGCTTGTCAAAATGATTGTCTTACATGCATTACACGTCGCTCGCCTCACAGCATTCTCGGGCCATGGGCGCACCTGACGTATGCGCAATTTTTCACCTGCTCTTTCTGTGTTACTTTTGTTGCACATCGTTTTTCATAGACAGAAAAAACAACAGCAACATCAACAACAAATATCAACGACAACATGGCTAGTTATTTTCGTGCCGTTTTCACTACAATTTATGCAGAGTGGAATCCAGGCCAGAAGCCAGGAGCCAGAGGGGAGGGAACAGCAACAAAGCGTAGTCCAAATCCACGCCAGGCCTGCCCTCTTTTGGTCATTGCCTGTTAACACACCCAATGGGAGTTATTAATGTTTGCGGGGCTTTATTTACGGCTTGCTAGCAGGCAGGCATCGGCATCGGCATCGAGTCGATTTTTTACCACCGGTCCCGACGGCAGCAGAGCTCGCTGACAAGGAGCAACTACGATGCCAGCTCTAGTGGGTCTCCACGCAGTTGATTTAAATTTGGCGTAGTTAATTTTTAACCCAATTTCAGCGCTTTTATTTATGTGAAACGCCCATTTAATGTTGCATTTTTTATTGCCAGCAGGCATATCAACTCGTTAAGCTCCCAAATTAAAGACTTATAAATCTGATGCACTGCACAAATACCAACAGTTGATTATGTGGACAATTAACAGCATATATTCCCTTATGGACGACTTGTTGAAACGAAAGAACAATTTGTATAAAAATACAAGAGACTTTACGAAAAGCTCCTTAAGTAACATTTGTAATCTAGTTGAGTGCAATATAAAATCTTCATGTTCTTCGTCTACGACTTTTCAGCTTGAGATAGTTGTTTCCTGAATCATTTGCAAATCTAATTCCGCTGTATGCATTCTTGCCACAGAAAGTTACCTCACATCAAAGCAAATAATAGTATACTGGCGATTGTATAAAAATGTTGCGAAACAGGTTCTGTGTATTGAATGTAAGTTGTATTGGAATGTAATTGAAATTCAATTTGAATTTCTTAACGTTTGTGAAACTTAGCATATGATATGTTATTAAATTACCTGTTTGTGCGTTTTACTGCCAATATATGTCAAGTATGTAAAAAATCAATACGCAAACCATTTCCAGGAACTTGAAGCCTAATAAAATATGCATAACTACCAATACAAAGCCTCCCAACGCATTGTCTGTGAGTCGTTGGGGATGTCGATGACCAGGGATCGGTGATTATTAAGTGCATGCAACGGAGCTGGTCACAACAGCACGACAACATGTGAATAATGTGCAGTGGCAACGAACGGAAACGGAAGTGAATGTTGAGGGCAGCCAGGCAGCCAGCGTTCCGCCCCCAAGTTAAGTTTGCTGCGCTGTCGCGGCGTGTGCGCTTCATTGCATGTCGAGCTTTAAAGCGAAAATTTCCCTAATTTTGTTGTCCTCCTTTACCCGGTGATGTTTATTAATGTACTTTCGTTGTCGTATTTATTTAAACAATTATTATGTCAACTATTGCATCTGGGGGCGTGGCAGCGGCAACAGAAACGCCAATTAATTTTTACAATTACCCGAGCATGAAGGTGATTCGATACTGAGCAGATACTATAAAATTGATACTAATTAAAACTCAATATTTGCTCGATACGTCACAATGTGATGCAGCAGCAATCACAATCTATTATATTTCATATTAAAACTAAATAAAATGCTAATACAACAATAATTATGAAGTGCAAATAATACTTTCGCAATAAATGCCAATAGATACAATATATCATATATTAGTTTTAAAATATAATTAGAGTACGTAACAAAAATACGCATGCTTGCTTAAATTCAACAAACAAAAATATACGTGAGAGAAAATGTTGAAAATATTTAAACTATTAAAATAAACTATTAAAATAACGTTACAAAATCAATTTTTTTACCACAAAAATATGAAATTAATTGCAACCTTTTCAAGTATAAGTACCTATTCGCGAATTCCAAATTCAATATTTCCACAGTTTTTCATTGTATATTTTTCACTGCCCTATCTATAAGAAATACAATAACTAAATAACATTTAACTAACGTTTAAGTCTAATGAAATATGAGTTTTTGTTCATTTTATAATTGGCAACAAAAAAGATTGATTTTTAGAGTCTTTAGAGTCTGCAACGAACGGGCTACTGATTATGACATACAAATATAGATATGGGGTCGGGTATGCTTTCTTCTGCATTTGCACAAAGCCATTTCACTGTTTTGGGGCTGTTCCCTCTGGTTCAGGGTATAAAGCGAAAGAGAGAGACCGATATAGTTAAAGAGGAAAACAGACGAAAAAGTTAAAAGCGTCAAGTATTTTCTGTTTGATGTTGTGCGGCGGCGGAAATTGCAAAATTGTAAAGCGCCACTTTCCGGCCATTCGGCGTTGCCCAAACCCAGAGATTGGTAGTCAATCAGCCCAACCAGTGGCCCCACGCTTGTTCGTGTTTGTGAGTGTATACAGTTTCGAGTGTGATATGTTTGTGTGTGTGTGTATGTGTATGCTTGATGTGCATCCACTGACCAGGCGTTAATTGAATTATGTTTGCCGCACAATTGGCGCTACTAGCGCTCGTAAAACAAAAACAGATGAAATGAATCACAGCAAGCGAATCAAACATGAAAGTGGCCTTTGGCATGTAAAATCGAAGTGAGTCCAATCTAAAAGGGTTGAATGCCTGACGTTAGCGAGTTTTTGGAAAATAACAAGGCCTAAAGCAAGAAATTAGCAAATGCAACACTTCAAAGATAATAAGTTAAAAATATAAATAGAAATCAATATTAATTTACCAAATAAAAATAGATTGTTTTTCAATTGACATAGATTCTATATATGTATATGTATATATATTATATTCTATAGCCGTTTGACCCAGTATTTAAGCTAAAAATAACTAATTTGTAATTTTCATTTGTAGCATAACAAGTAGATTAAGAACAAGTAAGAACCCCTGAACCAGGTCCGATGTGATGTTTTAAACAACCTAGCTTACACATTTTATCTATACATATTACCCTCTGCGCGCATATACACATATTCACATTAACACATATATCCATCCTCACACAAGCACACGTATAGAGCAAATGTTATGTTGCTGCCGCATGCTTTTGTCAATTGACAAAATGTTTTCTTTTAATAACTTCTGTATTACTTAACGGATTTAAATTAAATTTTCATTATTAAATGATTTTATTTGATAGAAAATACGGTTTTTGCTAAAAAATTTAAAAAATTTAAATTTAATTGTGGATTTGATAATTTTGTTTTAATAAATTGATTTTGTAAATATGAAGGCGGTATAAAAAATATGAAAAAAAAGAAAATGTATTTTATTTACAAAAAGATAATCGCAAAATTTGGTGACTGTAGCTGAAAAGATGTAAAAGATATGGTCCAAAAATTTAATCTTGATAACGTTTTTAATCGATATCAGTGAAACAGGAAAAGTTAATGTATATCTAAAATAAACTCGATATGCGCGCTGTATACATGGACCATTTGAAGTCCTAGCTCTTATAGGTTCTGAGATCGACACGTTCATACATACGGAGAGACGGACGGACAGACAGACGGACTGGGCTAAGTCGACTCAGCTCGTCACCCTGATCAAGAATATATATACTTTATGGGGTCTGCCACGCCTCCTTCTGCCTGTTATATACTTTTACCCTTCAGGGTATAAAAAGTTAGAGATCGATCGATAAAAACACATTATTCCTGTGAATTTTCTATAGCTTTCCTTCAAGCTTCTGCATTAGGGTGGCATTTAGAATATAACAGCCCACACTTTTATTTATGAATAGATATAAACAATAGACTATTTAATTAGGTTGTCAGACTTAATTGCCATAATTGGAATCGGCGTTTTCACCACATTTTCTTGTGAATTTTAAATTATTATATTCAGTACTTTTATTTATGCTAACGTCATGGTAATATACTACCTATTGTGGGAACCCAATCAAGATCTTATTCGCCCCCACAGCAATGTTTTATTCATTTGCTTAGTAGGCCGTGCACACAGCTCATTACAAACAATCAAATATCGATAGGAAAGGCTGAATTACACAGGCCACGGCACAACGGAACAAATTTACAAGACGAGTCATTGCGGAGACCCTCAAAGTGAACAGCCCAGAAACTAACAGTCAGCCCGAGTGGCAAATATATATGAAACAGTAAAACTTAATTTGCTGTTTATGCCAGAGCCTAATGACAACTGTCGACAACCAAATGGCAACTGGCGGTCACAGCTAGGGTTTAGTCTTGGCGCCTGCTCCTCTGAGGATTTAAGGATTAATAAGCCAACTTTCGGGCGGCGCTAATGAACTGTGCGCTAAGACCCCCGAAATGAACTGACGAACTGCAAATGAGCGAATGACTGGACGTACAACGGGTCGTATGTGTGATGGGCAACTTAGGCGGCCATTTGACATTTCCCGCACGCATACAAATCCTCGCACACACTCCTACAATCTCACATACATGGAGAGAAAATTGTTTGGGCAAATAAACGTAACATTTGCGTTGATTGCCAAATGCCGTCGGCTGTTGTTGGTCTATGATCCAGCTGCATATAAAATATAATGAAGAATAATAACTTAAAGCGACGCTGCCATAAAATAAATGAGGCAGCAATGGGAAGTTTTGTGGCTCAAATGGCATGTTTGTGGACACATGCTAACATGTGTAGAAGTGATAGGTATCCTTATGTGATAAGGCTAGGCGAAAATTTCTTTGGTAATTTGCATTGCCAAAAAGTTATAGGATAAAAAGGCTTGACAATCCTTTTTGCTGATCGAGGGCTTTGCAAAAGTTTTATTTGGCTTATTTATTATGCCCTATATGACGTTTGCATGGGTGGCCAAAAAACATTTGCGGCCACTTTAATGTCGCACCATACAGTGTATACCAACTGAATGATAAATCAAAGCCCCTTACGGCCTTTATTGGACTTGTTTGGGAATTTGTTTACGATATGGCTCTAACAACAAATGTCATCAAATGGTATTTGTATTTTTAGCGTAAATTTCATAAATCAAAACTTTTGCTGTCCTCCCAAATTCTTTGGGCAACTTTTGATTGCCTTTTTAGACATTTGTAGACATGTTCTTTTTGTGCCTATGGCTTAGATACTTTTCGCATAGCTGGCCAGCAGCTTCAAGTATATATCGTTGCTAGCTTAAAAGTTATGAGACCTCACTTTTCATTCCACTCTGCGTATTCTGACGGCATGTCCGACTCATAATTAAATAAATTTTCATTTAGCCTGTTGACACATTTGACTGCTCATTAAACATTTAAATGGCGTTGATTCCGTCCATACTAAATCATACATGCTTTGTTCTCAGCTCTATGCACGCTTCTGTAATTTATGCTCGTTTCCATCTAATATTATATTGGACTAACTTGTTTAAACTCAACCACATTTCACGCAGCAAAAAGCCAAAATAGAACCAATGCCATATTTTGTTGGCTATAATTCGCGCATTAATTTGTATTTTACGACCAGGCGAAGCAGAGGCCCCAAATAATATGTCAACAATAAAAAGTGAGAGGCGTCGAGGGACCCCTATTTAAAATATATAATTTTAGTTTTTCCATCGCATTTGTTGTTTACGCATACCATTTGCCTAATGACGACTGTGGCATATTTGAGAGAAATATATGTATATGAAAACATTTTTGCCTATTTATAAACAATAAATTTACGTATAATATCGGAAAGTTACTCTATAATGGTGTCGAGATCCATACCCAAGTCTGGATGTGGTAATGACTTATTATTAACATTTTATTTTATTGTATATATTATAAACAAAATTTTGTAATTAAGTAATATATATTATATTAATTAATAATAAATAATAAAGTTTTCATTAACAACCCAACCTTTAAATATAATATGTAATATGGCACACAATATTTGTTATGACATTATACTTTTTTTAAAAAAATTTAAAAAATTTGGGTCGTTGTAAGGGTTATTGCCTTCAACGGTCAACTAGAAAGAATTTAAAATCCACAAATTCCTTTGAAGCAAAAAAAGATTGATATATGTTGATCAATCTCTCTTTGCTTGAAAGAGATCCAAGTAATGTTGTTGAGTGTGAATATGTTTAAGCAGAGTATCATGCAGTCGGTTGCAATCCAGCAGAGCATCAAACAGCCGGTTGCTACCAAGCGTATCCCTTCATTTGTTTTTATACCCTGAACCCATTGAAAATGGGAAATCAGGGTATAATGGTTTTGCAAAAAGTATGTAACAGGCAGAAGGAGGCGTGGCAGACCCCATAAAGTATATATATTCTTGATCAGGGTGACGAGCTGAGTCGATTTAGCCCTGTCCGTCTGTCTGTCCGTCCGTCCGTCCGTCTGTCCGTCTGTCCGTCTGTCCGTCTGTCCGTCTGTCCGTCTGTCCGTCTGTCCGTATGTATGAACGCGTCGATCTCAGAACCTATAAGAGCTAGAGACTTCAAATTTTGCATGATGGTCTGTGTATACAGCGAAAATATCGAGTTTGTTTTAGATATTCGATAAATTTTTCCGTTTCAATGTTATCGATTTAAAACGTTATCAAGATTCAGTTTTTTGACCATATCTTTTACATATTTTTAGCTACAGCTACCAAATTTTGTTTTTAGCTTTCTGTAAATAAAATACATTTTCTATTTTTTCATATTTTGGATACCAGCTCCACATTTCACAAAAAAAAATTATAAAAAAAAAAAATTATCAAAGCCACAATTTAATTTTTTCAAATTTTTTAGTGAAAACCGTATTTTCAATAAATTAATAGCATTCAATGCAGAAAATTGCATTCAAATCCGTTAAGTAATACAGAAGTTATTAAAGGAAACATTGTAAAAGCACGCGGCAGCAGCCTGTACGTGTGCACACATACATTCAAATCAACTACGCAGTAATCGGCGCGCGTGCTTCTGTGTGCATGGTATGTATATGTGTGCATGTGTATACAAATGTGTGCATGTGTATATGTGTGCACGTGTTTATGTGTGCATGTGTATATGTGTGCATGTGTATATGCGTGCCTGTTTGTATGTGTGCATGTGTATATGCGCGCAGAGGTAATATGTATAGATAAAAGATGTAAGCTAGGTTGTTTAAAACATCAGCTCGGACTTGGGTCAGGGGATCTCGTAGTCGGGCTGTGACCCGACTAGAGCTTTCTTACTTGTTATGATATAATGAGCGCAACAAAATATGTTGACTGCAGTTTTACATGAATTTAATGAGCATCACCAACATAAACTTTATTTGCTAAATGAAGAACTCAGATTTAACAACATAATTAACAAGAAGTATGCATTATTTTATGAAATGCACTTATTTCACATGTAATTTATGCATGTATTGTGCGAGCTGCTCACAGTGTACACTGGACTGCACGGATTTCAGTTACCTGCCCAAGTCAGGGATTGTGTTTAATTGGGGCATATTTTATGTAGACGCCATTTGGGCGTCTATTAATTATCTGTAAATGTGACAATGACAGAGCCAAGTCACTGTTTGAGAGCTCTTCATTTGGCTAGCGTTATTTTGGCTTTTTCTGTGCTGTTGTTGTTCTTGTTTTTAATGATCCCAAGATTTGACGACATAACGGCATATTAAACGCAGAAGAACGCAGGAGAATGCTTGCTAACGATGTACACTAAAAATAAAGCAAAGCAGCAAAAGACGAGCGAAAAAATTGCCCCAGCCAGACCGGGCCAACATTATTAATAGGCACTTAAAACTGTGTGGGGGCAAGCTAGAGCATAGCACTGCAAGTGAAGGGCGAGAGGTGTGGGGCGCAGACAAGGACGGACGCAGCAGATTACGAGCCGTGGAACGTTGATGAAGACACGTTTTTACATTGCGTATATTGACGTTAAAATTAGATGCCAACTTGTCGACGACGCGTCGTTGGCAGCGTCTCTTCTTCAGAAACAACGCGTATCATATTTTAGCTGATGTTCAAAATGATGATGATAATGGAATGATGGGACGATGCCTTTGTCTATAGTTGCCGCATGTGAATGGTGATGAGCTGGCCCAGCTAAAAACAACGGTTCCCCCTCATCTGCGCCCACCATTGCAGGTGGCTGTCATAAAGGCGATGATATATGGTCGCCTCACGTTCTGACACACAAATAAACATCGTAAAGAGACCAGTCTAGTGTTGAATATTATTCTAAAGCAAATATTACTAGACCAAGCAGAGAGTATAACTAGATGGATGGGCTAACTTCGGCCATGCCGAAACTTGGTAATATCTTGCAATTGTAAAGGATTTATATATAGTTTCTAATTGATTTGTTAGAAGAAATCAAGATTGACATATATGATCGTTTTTTGGTCTCTAGGTGTGAAATTGTAGAAGATACGGTTTGAAACCACCCCAAAAGCCGGATATACGTATTTCATTTTTTTCTTAAAACCTATGTATCCTATGGGAGTTACAGGATATAGTCGTCCTATCCTGATGATTCTGAGCCTGCAGCAAAAAGACGCCTATGTACAAATTTTCAACTCTGTAGCTTTAATACTTTAGGAGGAAATCGCGTTGAGTCAGGGTGGCAGTGCTATACCAACTCAGCTCTTCGTTCTGATTAAGAGTATATACAGTTTGTATAATCGGAGATGCTTCCTTCTGTGCGTTGCAAACTTCTGATCAAAATTAATATACCCTTGCTGCAAGGGTATCAAAGTGTCGTAAAATGTGTGACTTAAAGAGGGCGATAGATTTGATAAACTTGAGATTTTGTATTTCAAATAGCTTCTATTTTATTATTCAGAACCAGTAATCAATTTCATAAGGTTATATCTGGTGGCTAGCTGTTTATTTCTCTGCAAACTAGTGTTTGATCCAAGTCTCATATATCACATCTCACTTTAGCTATATATTATCGTATTGAACGTAATATCTATATTAATATACATTAGGTTGAATCAAAAAGCCGCCAAACAATGATACAACATTACCCAGAATGTGAGTCATAGCTAACAATTAGGATGTCACACAGCGAAATCTAATTTGGAAAGCTCTAAAGATATTGCCACTTTTCTGAACATCCAACGTTTTGAGTTGAGATTTCAGCGATTTCCAATTTGATAATGGTATAAAAACTTATATGTAGAATCTATTTAATAACAATTTCGCCTCACTTTAAATGTATCACTTATATGCTTGTTTGTATTGTTTCTAGTATGAAAACTATTGACTATAATTGGCGGTTGAGTTAAGCCGTTTTAATTCTCTTTATTGGGCCGGCATTCTATAGCAGGCTAAGCAATATACATATAAATGGCTGATGTATATATATAAATTTCTTTTTAGTTTCCCCACTTGCTGGGCTCCAGTGGCTCTATGTCTCTGTACTGCTCGCCAGTCTTGCACAATGCAGGATAAGTTCTGTCATAGCCGCTCTGGCAGTTCAGACTCTTCACTCTATAAATGGCATGCTCGGCCATAAAATTGCTGGCGTAGTTACAGGCCATTAGGAAGTTTTGCACTGGTCCCTTGGTATATCTCATGGCCGCGCAACCCACATGTGTGTTGTTATCGCGTGCCATCACCGCAAAATTACGCACGAAGCTGTTCAGAGAGAGATAGAGAGAGACAAATAGAGAAAGAAATTTCCGTGGAATTGCATTTACCCACTCTGTAATTTTTGGTTCCTTGGGAAAGTAATCCACTCGCTCCTGTGTTATGTTCTTATATTGATCCCACCAGCGATCGATTGTGGAATTAATCAGCTCTTCATTTGTGATATCAGTTTGGTTAATACTTATCAACGCCAAGTTTTGACCGGAATTACGAAACTCAAGAGTATTGTGGCACTGGTCATAGAGCAGCGCACATTGCTTTACATTAAGCGTTGCTAGTGCCTCCAGTTCGTCACTCCACTGCATCGTGGCCATTTTCTCAGGTGCTCTTAAGCCCTCTACCTTGCCAGAAGCAAGCAAACTGCGCGGCTGGTTGTGCTGGTTGAGAATTATCGCCTGATGCTGAGTAATATTCAACAGCTCTGTATTCGGTGGACAGGTCTTGGCCAGCTCCTGTGGAGTGGGTGAGCGATCAGCAAGTGGGGCAAAGCAGCTGATATTAAACTTACCCCGTTGTGATTGCAGCCAATGTGCTTTTTAAGTGTGGGACACAGTCCGGATTGACAGTAATTGGTAACTGCGTCCTGGCAATGGACTTGCAACAGAGTCGCCAGTAAAACTGTGGCCAACAGAAGCTTGCTGTACTGCTGCATGTTACTTAGTTTATGTTGAATACTTGGAATAAGAGGGGCTTTTATACTTGTTTTAGCCACTTTGCCAGCTCAGACGTTGGTGCTTTGACAACTGTTTTTTTTGCCAGAACAACTGTTGCAATTCACTTTTCTACGGCTTACTCATGCCTATGCGGCTAAGCACCTAATTCAACACAAAAACTGTCACCCATTGTTCACACACTCAAACTTCATTGGTTGAAATGTCATGCAAATAAATGTAACTTCTGTTCAGGGGCTTTCAATGCCAAAGGTATTCAAACTGCTTCTGTGAAAAGCTTGCCGCCTCGACTTGCCACACTTGACACTTAAAACAAGTAAGAAAGCTCTAGTCGGGTCTGCCCGACTACGAGATCCCCTGAACCAAGTCCGAGGCAGTGTTTTAAACAATCTAGCTTATATCTTTTACCGGTACATATTACCCTCTGCGTGCACCCACACACGCACACATATACATACACAAGCACGCGCGCCGCTTACTGCGTAGATGATTTAGCGGCTACGCTTGGGCTGCATTCTATGCAGCATTATGAGAAATTCATTGTTAAATAACTTCGGTTCTAGATCTACTTTCTTAATGAAATTTTCAGGACATAATATTGACATCTAGAGGTGTATATATACGAAATCCCAACTCCCTAGTATTTGAAATACGTTTTTTCCACTTATGGGGCTAATGGGGAGAGGTATCCAAAATTTAATAAGTTTATTATCTGTATTTACATCACAGCAACCTACATAGTCAATTTGGCGTCTCTAGGTATTATGGTCTAAAAGTTATAGCTTAAAAACAAAGTCAAAATATCGATTGTTATCGATAATAAGGAAATAGGATGAGTTATCGAAAAAAAAAAATAAACTTGTACTGCGTATGGTATACAAGAATATATATCTAAAATCTCAAATCTCTAGCTTTTGTGGTTTACGAGATCACTGCGTTCATACGGACGGACAGACGGACAGACGGACAGACGGACAGACGGACAGACGGACAGACGGACGGACGGACAGACGGACAGACGGACATGGCTAGATCGACTCAGCTCGTCGTCCTGATCAAGAATATATATACTTTATGGGGTCTGCCACGCCTCCTTCTGCCTGTTACATACATTGTCACAAAACCATTATACCCTGAATTCCCATTTTCAATGGGTTCAGGGTATAAAAAGTAAAAACTGTAGAAACGGTACAGATAGCTGAGTGCTGAAATGTCAACGCAAAAATTCTTTTCATGCTGCAATTTAAGCCGTAAACATAACACAGAATGTTCTGTGAATCTCTGCTGCAATTCATGAAAAGACAAACAGCAAAAAGCAGCAAAAAATTGAAAATACTATGGTTGAAAGAGAAATGAAAATGCCGCTATGCCCTTGTCGTCCATTTTCTACCTCAATTGAAATAGTTTTTTCTCGATTCCACGCACCGAATGGACATTCTTCGTCGACAGTTTTTCACTTTCATTAAATGGGCCAATGTTTTCAAGTTTACTAGAAAAAGCATATTAGGCCAGCAGTTGGTATTCGAAAAAAAATTGTATATTCATAGAATACTTTTTATACCCTTGTAAAAAGGGTATATTAATTTTGGTCAGGAGTTTGCAACGCAGAGAAGGAAGCATCTCCGACCATGTAAAGTATATATATTCTTGATCAGCAAGACGAGCTGAGTTGATATAGCCATGTCCGTCTGTCCGTCTGTCCGTCTGTCTGTCTGTCCGTCTGTCTGGATCAACGCAATCTCCTCCGAGACTATAAGAGCTACAGAACTGAAATTTTGCACATAGGCTGGAATGTGCTGCAGGCATTGTATATCTCGGAATCATCCAGATCGGATGACTATATCCTATAGCTCCCATAGGACAGATCGGTTTTAAGAAATGTTTTAGTCGGATAACTTCGACGTTATTAAAGTCAGAGACTTGAAATTTGAAATATATACTCCTGAGTTGCACCCAAATACAAAAAGATATAGAATATATATCTACGCTCTTTGGGGGCGTGGCAAATGGGAAAAAACTATATCTTCTACAGTTTTGAAGCTAGAGCATCCAAATTTGGAAAGTAATATACTTTTGGCCTCCCCTTCAGATTGATCAAAAAGTTTTATATCCACGCCTACTTGGGGCGTGGCAAATCGGGAAAGTCTATATAGTGGTCAACATAAATCCTTCAATATTTTGGACGCTGTTAAAGCCAGAGACTTGAAACTTAAAACATATATTTGTATCAACCACCCCTAAAAAAAACATAAAGAATATATATCTACGCCTATTAGGGGCGTGGCAATTCGGATAAAACTATATCTTCTACAATTTTACACCTAGAGCTCCAAAAATTGACACAAACGTTAGGCTTGACTGTTTCGACAAAACTATGAAAAATTATATATATCCGCCTCTTGGGGGCGTGGCAAATCGGAGAAAACTATATCTTCCAAAGTCTTACAGGTAGAGCTTCAAAATTTGATATATAGGTTAATGTTGCTCTGCTCAATAGATTGCTCAAAAATGATATATATCCAATTGTTGGGGGCGTGGCAAATCAGAAAAAACTGTATCTATATCCTTTGCAATTGCAAGGGTATTACCAAACTTCGGCATGGCCGAAGTTAGCCCATCCCTCTAGTTATTTATTCATTGTTTGTGTAATTTATTATAGGAAAGTCAATATCACTTTATTTCATTAAAGATGTCGAACTAAAATATTCAAGCAAATGTCGATTTGAGTTGAGCTTAAATCACAGCTGTTTTCGACAAAAAAAACTAAATAAAGTAAAAATAAATAACATGTTAACCTGCATCCGTTTATTATTTTTTGTTTGAATACAGCAGTCCCGCAATAAAAATGTTTCTTAAAAAGTCACAGTTCTTTACTTATCTTTTAATATATGCATATAAGCAAAGACAAAAAATCTCGGGATTCTAGGTTGCAATATAACTAGTCGAATTCGCATAAACGAAAGGCATGGCACAAGTCTCCACTAAATGCCAACATAGTTAACTGATTTGAGACATGCAAGCATGAGCAAATCGCATCTTAAGAGCATCGCCGACTTCACTGGAATGAAACTGTATTGACGTCTGGAACGTGGAACGTTGGCGGAGTTGCTAATGAAACCACAACTAGCTTTGGGAACAAAAGCCATAAAATAAATATCAGAATGGTCATAATTGATCAATCTAAAATTCTACCGTTTTAAATAAGATTTTGTCTCAAAAAGGACCATGGCTAAGGTACGCTGAGGTAAGCTGATGTGATATATCAAACAAGATTGCAATTTCTAATTAATGGCCTGTTCTTATATCCTTCACCCATTCAAGGTTGAAATTCAGGTTAAAATATCTAAAATGCACATTGTCAACCCCAGCAAGTATGCATATTCTTGATCCGCAGTAGCAAGCATGTCTGTCCTTATGTTCTTATGTCTGTCCGTATGGTTGAAAGCATCAATGTTGAAATCTGTAAGAGTTCCGACCAACATGCGGATATGCTGCTATAACACTCGTAGATCAAGATTTTTCTCAATAATTGACAACTTTAGCAGTTTTTATGAAGTCAATTTAAATCGTTTTCTACATTTACGAAACTGACTGTATCTTGCACTTGCACTCTAGATAAAGCCATATTTTATTTAATAGTGAGCTGTATTGTTGGCCATACCCTTCAGAAAGTGTAAGGATCGATTTACTAGACCTATTTGATTGTCCATTTAAAAACAAGCAACAGATATAAATTTACGATAGAAATATTCATCTGTCCAGACGGGCTATGTAATATATTGATATTACAATTTAGTCTCAATATATACATTTATATGCCAGAAATGAAAAGCATATAACTTTACCTTAAATTATATTTATTTTTTCGCTACTGTACAATATAAAAAGGAAAACATAAATGGTGAACAAATTTGATCATAACTGTAAGCGAGCAAGATTTTCTCATTTAATTTGTTTCCGAGAAAAGCAAGGTACAACAGCACAGAAGCAACAGTGACAAAGCACAGTCGCAGTGGAAAATATGTCACAACAATGAACAATTCTTGCAGATTATTTCTTTATAACGGCAATAAAAAGAGGTACTTACAGCAAAAAAAATCTGTAGTTTCCAAAGTCTCATAACGGGAAGTATTATTATTATTTTTGCTGACGCCAATTAAATTCCAAGCTTTATGGTCGAGTGGCACATAAAATAATTTGAAAAATACACAGCACAGTCGGGTACAACCGACTGCACAATACATTGTACCTAATTAATATACAGTTCAGTTCAATCCGGACTAAGAAATTCTATCTTATCAATATTCAATACTTAATTTTTTTTTATAGATAAGTATATAAAGAAGAGTATTGAAAAACATGAAAACAATCACCAGGTGCTAGACCTGTGGGTGACATCGTCTCCTATTTTCTAGAAAAGTTTCTGCCATTTAGAGCACATTACCGGAACGGTTTAAGCAAAAGGAAAATAAGAAAAGAAAAGCCTCGACTTACTCGCTTTTCGCTTAATTGGATTTGCTTTCGCACCGTATTCGCTGTTCCAGCCATTCCAGGCTAATAATTGCAGTTTGTAATTATTTTTACAGGGATTAAGCACTGCAAAAGACAGCAGCTTAAACGTATCTTCTAAACTTAAATTTGTTTTCTGTTTCTACCTTTTTTTAGCTATTTCATTACTTTTCTCATCTTGTCTCTGGTGGCTTCTTCGAATGTCAATTTTAATTTAAAACATTGTGCGCATATTTAAATATTGGAAAAAATATAGAAATTTACTTTGTATGGCCCTACGGGCAGAAGACATTCACACTAGCACACAAGAAGCTCATATGCAAATATACATACAATGGTGAACTTTCACACTTGGGGTTAAAATCAATTTCATTTAATTTCCTCAAAAATCAGAAGCGCGTTGGCAACAACGTCCTTCGACTTTGGTTTTCTTTTGATTGGCGGCAATTGGCACCGTGCTTACTATACATACTTCTGCATATCACTGTGTGCCTGTGTGTACCAAAGCGGAAATTGAAATTCTCACACATTCAGCAACACACACATGCTCATATACTCATATTATGCAGAGCAGGAGAGAGTTTTGAATTTTTTGGCTTCTTCTCATTCCCATTTTCAGACTCTTGGCTTTCATCCAAAGCCATATGCAGCATTTATTTGCATATTTAAGGGCAAGAATTTAAATGTTATGCATGTAAGAGGCAGTCGGGCGTAAATATTGTGTATGGGAGTGCCAAAGTAGGTGTTTGTGTGTGCGAATCACATTGGGATGTCAATAAAACAATGACAATGTCGCAATCCCGAATGACATTTCTTCAGCTTCACGCGCCATACGCTTCGCTCCTGTCACTTAAAATGCTCAACTCAATTCGTTTTGTCACGTCCACGTCGCATCGAGCAGTCAACCAGCTGAGAAGCTGCTTGAGCTTCAGTTTATGTCACGCATTATTAACACACGCCTCGTAGCCAGTTGACATTGCAGCAAAAGCAACCACGAAAGCACAGACTTGTGCAACGCGGCGTATGCGCAATGCCGAACGCCAGTCAAACCCATGGCAACAACTCAGCAGTGGTTTTGACTAGCAGTCAGTGGCTGCCAAGACTTTGACTGCCACTGCCATATTTAGTGGCACTGTCAGTGCCACTGCGACGGCGCTTCTACTGTGGGGTCGTGAGCTGATTGCAAATCGCATTGCAATTCCAATATCATCCATTTGTAGTGGCTGTGTGCTGCCCACATTTATGGACAGCGCGTGGCGCCAGCTAACTTTTGTTCCACACTGCCAAAGGGTATTTCAGTTGGGTAACCAAGGAGAAGGCTAAGCCAGTTGTATATTATATATTTCTATAGCAATCAGACAAACAGCGAAACTTAGATGTATACAAAAAATATGAATATGAGAATCTTTTTAATAAAATAAGTTACATTATCTTAAGTCCCAAATTGATAATTATAAATTACTTATAAGTTTAAAATAAATCTCTGTTTTAACTATAGAGCTTGCGGATTAGGTAAATATATATACTGCATATATACCACTTATGCTTTCAAGGGTGTCAGATCTTCGGCACACTGAAGATAATTGCAGTCTTGTTTTCTTTTTTAACTCTGCCAAGGCTGAGATTTGTTTGGCGTTGTGCGACGCTGAAGACCTGGTAAAGAAAATATTGTGCTCGCCATTCCATTTTACCTTATTTATTTTGCATTGTCGTCCGCCTGCGCTTATGCAATGGTTTTTGGCACGTTCCGCAATGCTTGAAGCGCGCAGTGAATGCTCATGTGTGTGCAACTGTGTGCGTGCTTATGTGTGAGCTATGCAGCACTTGCACTAATGAAAAGTCTTGTGGCTATGGTAACGTGAATGCTATTTAACAACTCAACTCAAAAGCATTCAGCTGTAGCCAAGGGGCACAGATGAATCCAAGACAAAACAGAAGAGAAATTGTCTAAAACAAATGCTTGGAAATCTTTACGGCTTATCTATATATATAAACTGGTTTTTCTGAACTGACCGACTGACTGACTGAGAGAAACTAAGAAGCTGAATTCTTTTCTATGGTTACCACACGTGATATTATTGCATTCTCAGAGTGGCTTAGTGTAAAATCCTGTTGTAAGCGTTCTTTTGTGTTTCATTCAGTAGACTTAGAGCTCAATATTGAAGTTGTAAAAACTTTTGAGTGATAAAGCCTAGCATATTCCTTTAATTTGTCTTCTAGGTAGATCATATCATTTACATTTAAAAAGTTTAATATTTGATTCACAAATTAAGCCATCACCAGATAAGGTTTAGGTCACATTTCGAAAGATTCTTCGCTACGAAAATGACATTATCTTCCCTGAGGCAACAATACTCACACGCACGCCTTTAAGGGGCGCTGCCTGAACAATTTGTTGTCGTTTGTGGCATGTGACCAGACACATTGTCTACACCACCTTGTTGCTGTCAACTTAGCATAGACTTCATCAGTGTCTTCATTGGTGGCGTCTCCTTCTCTGTTAGCCACGCTTGATATACAGCACCTAGAAATACAGACAGTCGACGGTCGACAGTCTCTGACATCGTGGCATATGCTTTAGCTTTATCTACAGCTCCTTGGTGTCGTCATACCGACAGTCCCCATACTCAGACCCCCAACAGTTTCTGCTACAACATTGTCGATGTTGCCTTGTCGCCGCCGCATTTGCCGCAACTCCCAATCTGATTTCTAGCCAACTGATTTTCTGATTTTCGCAGAAAATCGCGGCAACATTCAAGGGTGCGCAGGCGGGTGGGGAGGGTACGTGGGCTCATTAAATACGCTTTGACATTTGCTGTGCGCGTTGCTCACATTTCGTTTATCTTGCTTAGACGGAAGGCAGCCAGACGCACAGACGAGACAATGAACCACTCCCTCGCCCTCGCTCCTTCCCTCGCCATAGCTTGGGCCCTAAATATGGCCCCTATCAGCGCGACGTCTACATCAAATCAAACATGTGGCGCGGCAGCCGCATCATTTCGACATTTATGCGACGGCATTAAACACCCCGTGGCAAAACGAATCGTATAAGCAGCCCACACCTAATTAGCCGCGTGGACTGTAAAAATTTAAATGCACTATTAAAGCATATGGCACGGGGGAATTTTGAATATGCAAACAAGATAAATCTGTGCTCCGCGATGTTTCCTTTTAAGAATTTGACAATCTGTTCTTCCCACTTCATGTCCCTTTCAGATCCTCATCGCCAGCATGGCTTCCTCAACGCCACATAATTGTTATGTTGATTGCAAAATTTTTACCGCTCGTGGTTAAGCCAAAACCCAGACCGCTTGCAAACAACATTGTTGATGAGCCAAAGGGGAAAGGGCGCTGGAGCTGTGCCAGGACGAATGGAGTACAACATCGTCGACGCACTTTTGACATGCAAATTTTATGCATTTTTTATTCTGCACTTGGGGGAAAGTTTACTCGAAATACAGGGGGCTACATTTAAGAGTTTGCTCGGACATGCTGTTGTTGTTTTTGTTATGCTCGTTGCCGCTTCGTGTTTCGCGCTGCAATGTGGGACCCCCTCTGGTCGCACTTGCCTCTCCCCTGCACTGCAGCTGTAATTAATATAATTTCTGTTTTCGTACGCATAAATTAAACAATACGCTGCGTGACTTTTAACGAGCTCTTAAAGCCATTTTGTACAGCAATTTGAGTTGCAATTTTTCACACTTGACAGTTGGTCAGTCGAGCGAAGAAGAAAGTAGAAAGATGTGTACACGAGTGAAAAGTGAAATTGCCAAGTTTTTCAGGCAGCTCCCTGCCAACTAATTAAGAAAATATTTGCCAAGCTATCGCACGGCACGGCAAACTAACACAGGCGATGAATGAGGGAAAAGACTAAAAATGCGTTGCAAATGCTGCAGGAAATGCCAAGCTGAGCTGTGGCAAAAAAGGATTCCGCCAAAGAGGCAGCCAGGCGTGCAATGGCTGCATGTATGGCAATGCCGCCTGCAGAGATTGCTTCTCGGAACGAGCTGCTGCATCCAGAAGTAGCACAAAACATTTCTCGGCAATTGTGTGCCAAGAGCAAGTCCAAGATGGAGGCAGCTGCGGCCTTGCTCCAAAAGGAAACTGTTTAAAAGAAGAAGGCCAGGAGATATATGTATGTACATAAATATATGTAAATATGTATGCATACTGTTAATATAATACACCATTCTTGGACACTTTTAAAGAATCCTTTAAGAAAGTGAGAGTGCCGGACCATCGGTTTAGTTCGTAAGCTACTCCACAAGACCCTGACAAATGTTAACAAAAAATTACTAAGAAATAACTTGGAGACACGAAATTCAATTGATGCTTGATGAGAAAAGGAATATGTATGAAACAATATTAGTAAATGCCGCTTAATGTGTTATATTTCAGCTAGATAAAAGCCGAAGAATTTTTCACAAAAAAAATCATTAATTAAAATAAATTAAATTACCTTACTATAAAACGAAGAACTCAGAATCTCTTCTGCTCAACTGCAGCAGGACAAAACCTTGATAATTACATGCTGATAAAGTGAATTGACATGTAGTCTTGTCTGATTTCACATCAGTAAAGTTTTCTTTTCCCTGTGCTGATGGACATCGTTACGTTCATTGCCATTGCTCTGGCGATAAGCAACAGGGCCCCGAATGCATTTGACGTAACGCCGTCAGTTTTATGATGACATTTTCTTTCTGCTTCACACAGTTAAGTTATACATAGAATGTCCAAATAAAGCCATTGCCCAGGCAGAATGTCCGCTTTAGCGAAAAAGGGACAACTCAAAGCTTTGTTCATGCAAATTGAAGTGCGTGCTGGGTTCTTTGACTTTAATGAGATACACGCAACAACAAAAACATAAACGAGCTGGGCGGACAACCATAAGGGGGCGAAGGCAAAGCCGGTTGCCGAAAGCGTCAGTGTAAACAAGACTGCCACATGCCACATGCAGCGCCACAAAAAATTAATATTTGTGTTAATAAAAGCGACGAGGGAAGGGAACAGCGCTACGAAAAATAGAAACAGAATCTGAAGCAACAGAGCCACCACCCACAGCTATCCAGATCAGACCATTTCGTTCTGGCAGCAGCTGTGCGGTCGTAAGTGTTTGCATTACTTGCTTTGGATCTAAGCACGCGCGTTTAGTCGAGCGGATGTGGCATCTAAATTTGAGGAGCAGATACCGTGACGAGGTGGGCAACCAAATTAGTAAAACGTGCCAAAACGCTTAACAGACGCCGGATCTTTAACTGCAACATCTACTTGACAGCTAAAACATGACCAATGTCGATGAAGCCTAAGCTAACCCTGCGCAGCCCAGCCCACGTGAATCCCAAACCAATATCTAACCCTAAACCAAAACCTACTTGATATTGAAGCTGTGCAGCATACAATTCAATTAAAAAGTTTGTTTTTTCTCCCCACCTTTTTTATGTGCTCTTGCTCTTGCTCTCCAGTATTTCCTTTCGGTGCAGTAAAATGACGGTGACGTCTCAATTTTAGCTATTTCAGCAGCGCCACGCGGCAAAAACCGAAAGCAATGAGCAACGTTAGCAGAATGGGAAAGCAGAAGAGAAATTGAAAGAGCGGATGTATAAGTGCCTGGTGGCAAGTAAAAGCTACAGTGGGTAATATAGGAAATGCCTTATCATTTATAGGTCACACAATTAAACTATACATTATTATAGTATTTTATTTTATTACCTAGTTATTTTACACTATAATTTAAATAATATCATAGAATTTGTACCTTGTCTCAAGCTGAAAAACTTTTATATTATTATATTATTTTGTATATAACAAAAACATGATTTGCAACTTATTTCGCTTCTGTTAACCAATAACAACATATATCTCTGTTCTGTCTGAAAAATTCTTTCGACTTGTCATCACAAAAAAAATTGATATCTTAAGTTTTCCGATAAATTTAATTTTCTATAATAATTTTACGAGAGAATACAATAGTTTTTTACACTTTGACTCTTCCAAATTAAATACACAAATAACTTTGTGTAAAGTTATGTTTGTGTTTTACCCTTTTACTCAGTCATTGGTCCCATTGTTTGCCGACTGTTTTAGAGCGTCTGTTCGCAGCCTTCCTGAGTGGCAGCCTCCATCGGTCTAACCCAACATTGAGTTGGGCTGCTCCTCCACTCAGCGTTGCCTTTCATTTTTCTACGTGTTTTTTTTTTGTGTTTTCTTTTTTTAACACCCGCATCAGCGAATAGAACTGAAGTGAAATGAAACTTCACACCATTTGCCTGGGATCCCAGCACCTGTCTCCGCTCCGCGGCCACCTTGCACTTAGTTGTTAGCTTTTGAAGCAGCTGCTGCTGCTTAGCAATAAATGAAATGCAATTAAGTTGATGTCGATACATGTTTATAGTAGCTGGATGGTAGAATGCATGGCTGACTGACAAAGCCACATTGAGGTATTTTAGGGCGCAACAACAACGCCAACTAAAGCACCTATGGATTGGCAAAGGGCAAATGAATTCCCAGCACATAATGACACAATATTGAGTGTATTTCCGAGTGTTTATATGAGTGCAGATGAACTTTTGCGATTAAGTGCAATACGCCGTTGACATGCTAGATATGTAACTTAATTAACTTAATTTAAAGCATACATACGACTAGTCCTCACCTTTATTTTGGCTGTTAATTAAGCGAGTGCCAAAATGACTTGGCAAGGAATTACCAGACAGCAGCTGGTGCTAACAAAAGCTGTCAAGTCACGACAACTTTTCAGCTAGCAAATGGCATTTACCAAGACCCCTTGCCAACCAACTACTGCAATGTTGACCCGGAAAAGACTTTGCATATTTGGTCAGAGCAAACGGTTGGCCTGGTCCAAAGTTGCGCAAGTTTTTCGCAATCATTTTACATGCTGCACTTTTCGCATGTGAACATGTGAGTGACACGCCCACATACTTAGTGGGCGGTTTGCGGCGTGTCTTCATAATGGATTCCCTAGCCTGCCAGACAAAAGGCGAGAAAATTTGCGGCTACAAGTTCATTTATCATATGCTTGAGTAATTGAAATTTCAACGCTGGAACCATCAGACCAGACAAGACCTCACCACCAGACCAGAGAACCCATGCAATCAATGTGCGCCCGGAGAGCAAGCCGGAACGCATCCCGACACTCTACCGCAGCCTCCCGAAGGCCCTGTAGCAGCCAATACATTAGACGCCTCCTCTGACACATCCCGCTTTGAACTTAATGGATACGAAATAAATATATAATGTATAAACTCACTTACCTTGAGCATGGGGCGTATTCTAAGCATATGCATGAGTAATGTTCACAAAAAAATAAATAAAATGTGTTACAAAAAGTAAAAAAAAAGGTTGACCAGAAAAAATGCCTTTAAGTCACAAAATGGCCGCTGGAAAATTATTGAATGTGCTCGAAAATCGATTGGGGATTACTCTCGAACGCTTTTTATTTCTACCTCGTTTCGGGCATTCTTTAGGCATAGGTGTATTTATTTTCGGCACCAGAGGCTTATCCGTTCTGCCAGTTAGGGATTTCTTGGGGCCTGCTCTCGCCTACGCATTGAAGTGAAAATGATTTATAAGTTACACAAAGCAAGAATTGAAGCCACACCTAGCTCGCTGGCTCCCAAAATAGATAGAGCAAGGTGAAGGTGGAGGAGAAGCAGCCTCTATCCCAATGCCAAGCCACTGGTACTAGATATCCACATATCAGAGTCTGTTGCTATTTCCACACCCAGGCTGGTGACACAAAAACGCAACCATTTGACCATAAACATTGAACTAAATTCAAAATCAATTTAGCGGAATAATAAAAGCTAGCCAGGGTCGTTATGTTTTGGTCCTGATATTTGTATGCGAATGGGACTAGGATTAAGGGCAGGCACGCTAAGCGTGGCAGCACTTTGTTGTAGCTGTTATGAGCCCTAATTTGTTCCTGTTGTGCTGCAATCATGTCAACAATTGACCGTGTGTCAGCCAGTTGATTTGGCATTGGGCGTGCCAGTGAATACGCAAGTTGCAGCACACTTAAAATAGAATGAGCTTACATTTTTTAAAAGAATAACATAAGCGTGCTCCAAGTGTGCTATGTAATAATCTAATTGCCATACTAAGAAATCTACGCTGCTGACGCATATATAAATACATGAAATAAAATAGAATAAAATTAATAAGTAATTTTGTATGGGTAAATTACTATCAGTGACTTTTAGAGTTATTTGTTAGCTGATAAGACTATGTCACGACTCATTATTTATCTATTCAAGATTTCATTGCAAGCTGTATAACATAATTATAGGGCAAACAAACTGTAGATCGGAATAGAGTACTACTAATTTCCTACCACTCCTGTCTGGAGCACTCTTGCGGCAGATTTTATTGTTTGGAAAAATTATATTGTAGCAAAAGCTCTTATTCCTAATAAATATAGATGCCCAAGCACTTACGACAAATTGCCATAAATAAGTACGTACGTACATACATATGTGTGTGTTTGTTGTTTGAGTGTGTGTGAGTACGTGTATTCTGCCTACTGGCCACATCTTAGTTTATTGCCCATGGCCAAAACGCAGTCAAGCTGCCAAGCGGCGACAACTGCAGCAGACTCCTGGCTTATTTATGCTTTTAGCCAACCTCGGCAGCAACACAAAAAATAATAACAGCAACAAACATAGAAGCTGAAAAAAAATGAAACTATTGTAGCCAAAAAGTCAAGTGAATTTCCTTTTCTGGCCAAACACACAATAAAAAAACGACGCATACACCCACAAACCGACACACATATATAGATACAACACGCAACCGAAAGAAACCGAACAGGATGAACGAGTTCCTCGCACTGCCATGAAATGTACTTTGTTATGAATTTTCGTTACATCCTTTTTCGTTTTTGGGTTGCTTCTTTGCTTCCATTTACTTCCTTTCTGCAGTGGCAGTTGTGGGAACAACGGCAAAAGCAACAACAAAGATTAGAAGAAGGACGCAAACACATCCGTAAACAATTTGTTCATGCCCCTTTATACTCCTTTATTTTTTTAGCTACTCTGCTATATCTTCTTTGTGTTTATTTGAATGCGATGCTTTTTGATAAGCAAAATAAAGAAATACACAGAGAAATTGAAAAAGCTGCCACCCACATAAATGTGAAGCAAACGAAATATAACAAATAGAAAGAAAAACAACTAGAATGTAAAACAAACGAAGCCCAAACGTTAATTCAACAAAAGCCATTCGTTGGTTAATGGGCTGTAGAAAATGACAATTGGCTTTTACGACTTAAATATGCCTTACAATTAAAACTAAGCTGAAGAAGATCGAATGAATATTGAAAAATTGACTAGAAAAGTTATAAATAAGAAAATAATAAACTAAGCTAAAATGCGTGCAATTTTTTACCAATGAAAGGCATTCACTTCATTTTTAACCTGAAATGTTGGCTATGTCCTAATAAGATTGTGCAGTGGAAAAGAGATAGCAAATGGGTGGTCTAAAGCAGCTGTTGCTTAACATTAAAACCGGCTTGTGACAGAGACGGATCGTAAACGAAGGGGTCATAGTAAATCAGTGTGTTGTTATTTTTTACCGCTATAGCCGGCAGCGTTGTATACTTGTGTATGTTGTCTTGCTTATATGTGTGTTTATATGTCGTTTATGTACATTTGGAAAAGTCAACGTAATTTTTTCATTCCTTTTCATTCGCTTATTTGGCATTTCATTTCCATATGCGCAAAGCAAATAAGTAAACAATTGAAGTTTACTTTTAAACTTGGCGAGTATGTTGTACGTATGTGTGTGCATGTGTGTGTATGTGAGTTTGATACAATTGTTGGCCCTGTTTTGACAGCCATCCTTGTGAGTAGCGAGAAGTAGGCGTGGTTGGGTACATCCTTGATGGGGCGCACGGCAACAACTTCACTGGCTCAGTGACATGTGTGAAATGTTTGCCGTGTTTCGTATCGAGTTTTGACATACAAAAGGAGCTTGGCAAATTGGCAGCCAAGCCAAAGTTGACAGGATTTACGCGAGAAAGGATTTCGCGGAAATACCGACTTAGATGTACTGGAGCGTCGGTGTGCTGATATAGGTGGGCGCAGGATAATCGACAACCCGTCATTTTGTTTACACTAAATTTCAATTAAATTTTGAGGCCTTGTTGACATTGACGGCAGCGGCCGCATTGGACACAAATTCAAATACTATTCAACGCCAAGAAAGAAAACACGACAGCTACAATAACAACAAAAACTAAAATAATTCATTAAATAAAAACAATTGCAAATGCTGTCGCCAAACAAATCTCAACAAACTTTACAAAACAATTTTATGCGAGAAAATGAAGCCACTTTTGGCAGCAAAACAACAACGAGAACAACAACAGCGAGGAAAAGAACAATCAGCAGCAAACGTGGCGTGGGCTACTGCTACAAAGTGCTGCTGATCGGGGCAAGAGGAGGCTTAGCTTTGGAGGATTTGCTGACTGGATTTAAAATGGAAATTATTTGAGAAAACCAATTCACTTTATTACTTTGGGGCATACGCAAAGTAAAACAAAAGCACCAAAAGCAACAACAATAATAGCGGCAGCATCAAGAACAGCCGCACCAAAAACAACACAGCCCAGCGACCATAAAAATTAATGCAATAAAAACACATGCCACAAGCGACAACAGAAAAAAAGTGAGCGAAGTTTGAAAGCAAGAAAAACAGGCCAAGCCAAAACTAAAAACCTGAACAACTAACAGCTAAACAGGACAAAAAATATACGTTTCCTGCGTGAAGTGAAACGTAAGTCAGCTATGAAAGTAGGTATCTACGATCCCATAAGCTAATATATATATTTGATCTGTATCAACATTCAAGTTGATTTTTTTACGTACAACTGTCCGTCTCTGCCATCCGTGCGGTTGCTCTTCGAAGTAACTCTTTCCTGCTGCCCCAATTCCAACCCAAGTATCGAGTTGGTTTTGGTTACTCCGAGTGTTAGACCCTGTACCAATTGTCTTTATGTATAACAGAAAAGTCCATATTTGAGTATTTCTACCGAAACGCTGATTGAGCCCAACTTGTTGTATGCTCCTTGGTAATAGTCCCTAATGAGCGAACAAATATAAATTGATATCAGATGTTCGTGTAGATATGGGTATCCATGTTCAGTATTTGATAGATGAATTGTCGAAATGGCACGTCATAAGTAGACTCGAAGGCCATATTTACCAGTGCCCTTTAATTATACATATATTGATAGTTTGGAAGTGTATACTAATTAAACTAAAAGATAATTTTTTAACATCCCTCAGTTTCGCAATAAATCTCGAATTATAATGGTTTTTCAATAGCATTCAGTAAATAACTGAGTATTGTATGTTCGGATTACTATGTATATTATATAGGTGTTATAGAAACTATCGCTCAGGAAATACTTTAAGGCTTTGTTTCGATATGATGTGGTTGGTAGGTTCATCGTAAATTTGGAAGTTGTATAACGCTTAAGTGATTGTCAGAAAAATAGTATATATATTTTGTTTGTGGCAAATATTAAAGAAAAAAATAGTTATTATTAACTTTTAAAGTATTTATCGGGTTCTTCACAATGGAAAAAAATGGGACAACTTCAATTTCGGTTAGAAAGCTCAATAGATCCAATAATCAAAACATTTCAGATGTTATATGTACTGCCGTGTAATAGCAGATCTGTTCACTATGCAAAGTGGTTTATATAGATAAGACAACTAGTGTGTGCCTTTAAAATATTTTCTCTGGTATGTTAAGCTGTGCAGGCTTGGTTTTAACATCTTGGCGTTCGCCTGTATTTGACAGCAATTAAAAGGAGCGGAGGGCCATAAATATTGTGCCTCAGATGCCTTTTGTTGGATCTCCTGCGGATATTGTTGCCTGTTGTTATTCTGTCGGCATGCTTGATTGAGCTCGAAGCTGCGCCTCATAAAATCGCTGCCCGAGTCGCGAACATAATTATACTTTTCAATTATGCATAATTATTTGCAGAAAGCAATTTGTGTTTTGCCTTTTAAAGTTGAAAGTTTAAAGTGCAGCAGCAATAGCCCGTCCCCTGCACAGGACTCGCCCTTTATCCGTTCCAGTTATGCGATATGCCCGGGGCGGACTAAGGCGAAGCGACCGCATTTTTTGTTTGCCTGCCCCGTGCCCCTGCTGCGGTTGGCATTGGCCATGTCGCTGGCAAGGACAAAAACAACGACAACGACAGCGGCAACGAGAACAAGAGCGCAGCGGAGTGCAGCGCAGCAGGCAGACATAAATCAGGATTTTCGCAGCCTGGGCCACAAATGTTTTTTAAAGGATTCTCTGTGGGTGCTTCCATTGCGACCGCAACCACAATAATAACTTGGGTGGGGTCGTTTGGGTTCGTTGTCGTCGGCAATCGCTGATAATCTTATGCATGCTTAAACAGGATTCGATACGTATGTATGTGTATAACTGGGGCTATGACAACGTTCAAGTGTCCTGCCCCGACTTACGACTTACCCATCATGCAGCAGAGCAGCGTCGAAAGGGTCAACATTTTGATTGGTAGGGGCGTCCAGCGCCGTGTGTTTCACGCTTTATGTGTCTCTCCTGTCTCCTTGAGTGTCCCGGTTTTCGCTTCTTTATCACTTGCACCGATGCTTTCGCTTTCTCAGTTCTTTGGTTATTTTTTGCTTTATTTTCGCTATCGATTTACAATTTGTTAGCCTTAAGTGTTTTTATATCTGCACTATTACAGTTGTATTACTCTATTTTGCATTCTCACTGTAAATTATACTTTTATTCGGATACAGCCACACGCACACAACGACAACAACAGCTACAGCAACAATAACAACAATTACAGCTCTTCTCGTACTTCTGTCGCCCCCCATGAATTAAACACTTGCAATGACATTTAAAACACTTAATTCCAACGGCAGACAATTTAATCTTTTAACGTTCGTTTGTTTTTAACCTTTTCTCGCTCGTTGTTGTTTGTCGTTGTTGTGTGTGGTGTCTGTGCTGCTGCCTAGGCCAAATATCATTATTTGTTTTTCCATTTTCTTTTTAGTCTTTTATTTATGCCATTTTGTTGTTGCTTTGCTTTTTGCCATGCGTTTTCACCGTTTTTGCCTCTGCCAAAGTAAATTGATTTTGTCAGCTCTGTGAACTTAAATTAATTAAATTTATCATTGTTTTTACAATGCTGTTGGCATCGGCACATTTACGCATTTCCACCTAATAAAATTTACTTTGATTGAAAACTTAAAATAAATTCAATAAAAGATGTATGACATTGTATCTATTGATTTTTTATATTTCATTCATTTTATCAACGTCAGTCATAATGATAGTTTTTAATATTTAAATAGGCAGAAAGGCGTTTCAAAACTATATTTAGCAGGCATATCTTAAAACAAGTAAGAAAGCTCTAGTCGGGTCTGTCCGACTACGAGATCCCCTGAACCAATTCCGAGGTGATGTTTTAAACAACCTAGCTTATGTGTGCACACGCACTGGCTGCTGCCGAGTGCTATTGCCAATTGACAAAATGTTTTCTTAAATAGCTTCTGTATTACTTAACGTATTTTAATCAAATTCTCAGCAATGAATGCTTTTATTTTATTAAAAATACGATTTTGACTACAAAATTTAAAAAAATTAAACTGTGGCTTCGATAATTTTGGGGGACAGGGTCAAATCGACTCAGCTCGTCGCCCTGATCAAGAATATAGATTCTTTATGGGGTCTGCCACGCCTCCTTCTGCCTGTCACATACTTTTTGCAAAACCATTATTCCCTGCTTCCCCATTTTCAATGGGTTCAGGGTATAAATAAAGGAATTATTAGGTAAACAATTTAAATTTACATTTAGCTTCTTTTATATAAAATTGATTCTTTACAGTTCCTCAAACACCTTTCATTTAAAATAACAAATTAAGTCACCCACTGCACGCCTTCAAAGATGAACTATATAATTAACAGAAGTTTTAGCCCTTGTGCATATTTCATGTAGTCAACTGACACGCATGTCTGCTGAGTCAAACCAAAAATAAATCTGTCCACGAATACAGCAATCAAACGTTCTGAAGGCAAAGAAAACATATAAAATAAATATAAAGTTATTTACATACATATTTGTGTGTATTTTATTGCATATGGGCGTCTGGGATTTTACTGGAAAAGGAGAAAAGGGGATATACAGATTGGCCTGGGGGCTCGTCACGTCTCAAAATTGAAGCCCACCATTTGTCGACCCGCCCTTTGGGCAACCTTTAGCTACCCTTGGCACCGTAAGCAATTCTCATATATTCGAATTTATTCACATGATGTCGGCTAGATATCAATCAATTTGACCTGCGGCAGGTTCAACTTTTGGCCCATGCTTCTCCCTCATCTCTCTCTGACAAATTTTCGCCCCAAGCTATTCTTGTAATTTGTTGGCACCATTGTTGGCATTGAGTTTTTCGCACGACACTTAGGGATTTGTGGGCGGAGTGCAAAATTAATTAAAAGCTAATTAGTTGCAAGTTTGCAGCAGTACCTTCAACCAATTACAACCTACAAATGGAATGAGACGGTTACGGTTGGGGGCCAACTCAGAGGTACAATGACTGACAGCAGCTGATGCTGCCCTTTGCTAGACTTCAATCAGCAGCAGAAGGCTTCTTAGCCAGCTTAGCCAGCCCAGCGCCCTGTGGGGGCCACTTGTCACTGTTGCTTCCGTAATGGAATTAGAGACAGGAGTAGGCAGCCAGCTGGCTATGAAACACAGGACAACGCCGTCGCTCCTGTGCCACTCAAAAGTGTTAACGCACTCAAGTTCTTTGTGTGTTGGCTCTATATATGTATATGTAGCTATTATATACTATATGTGTGTCTAGTGTGTAAGGGTGTGCGGCTTGGTAATTGTTGCCTAAGGCTGTGAAAGCTCAAGTGAAGTCCACTTGTCTCACTTTCTCTCTCGCTCTATCACTCTCCCTCTCTCTCTTTTCCGCTCGTATCGTGAGTGTTTGTGTAATTGTAAACGTCTGCAGTTTGTTGCTCAGCTCTTGAGCTCTTTCCTATCCCCCTTTGGCGACGCTTACCATTATGCTTAGTATCCGTGATTAGATGATGTACCCTTCGTCGCTCTCTCCCTTGTGTTTGGCCATTTCCGCATTGCTACGATTCAGTGTTTCCCCGTGCGATACTGCTTCGCATTGTTCATGAATATTTTATTGATACAACAGCAATGTGTGCTTATTTTAGGTTAGTTTTCATTTTGTTTGCTTGTTTAGCTAAATTGAAAACAATTTACGCAGATTTTCATTGCGTTTAACCTAATGGTTATGGGCCACCTTGATAGGCCAGCCGGGAGTTGTTTAATAGTGCAGTAAAAACTGACTTCCCGGAAAAACAGATGGGAAATTGACAAGGATCTTCAATATTAAAGTGTTATTTATTCAAAGATTTAGAAATACGTTTCAGAAAATACAACAGTTATTCCGTTTAATAATAATAACCAAATATTACAATTATTCATTCCACTGAATAATCAATGAAATAGTAACACAGTTTATGTATATTTGCTGATTGAATTGCAAAATATTCTTTCCGTTTTCAGCTACTTGAAGTTTATTCATAGTCTTGGAAAGTCTAAAGCGGTTACCATTGAAAGGATTGTCCCTTTTTTTTGCTGCTGACTTTTGTTTTGTGACAGCTTGAGTCCAGATAAAATGGCAAAATGGAACTTGGCTCTTGGGTTTTTTTTTTCTTTGTCTCCACTTTTGTTGATGTGTGCTCTTATTTTTAAAAACTCGGCAAAACTTTTCTCGCCTGTCTTCAACTACTTAGTGCAACAGTCAAGAGTAAACTTTTTTGGCGAACAAAGGCATCTACAACAACAGCTACAGCAACAGTAATAACGTTTGTAGTTGTTAGTCTGCAGTGTTGTACAACACGACGTATGTGTAAAAAATTCGTTTGCGCAATGCGCATACGCACTGTGCGCCGCTGGCGATCATTCATCTACCCCACTCTCCACTAAAAGCCAGCACTGCCACATTGCTTCGCACCTTTTTAAGATAATTTTTTATGTGTTTTCTATTAATTTTTGTCACTCGTACGCCGCGCGAAGGCTATGAAAATATTGAATTACAAAATATTGCTGCTAGAGAAATTTGTGTTAACAATTTGTTTTGACGCGCTTTTCCATTTATCGGTTGTGCTAAAGATCAAAGACACTTTAGTACATATCTGAGGTGCTTGTATTGAGCTCTTTTTTTAGTTTGTTAATTTATTTTGGCGTTGTGGAAATGTTAGGCTAAATATAAAACAACTTAATTTGCTGACTGCTAATGAGACAGAGTGCTGAAGAGGGGCACGAGTGTTCCGGCAGGGGTGGGGGCAGAAAGTCGTTGTGTAGGCGTAAACACATTTTTATTTGTTGTGTGTGCGTTTTGGTGCTTTTATTTTATTAGTTTCGTCTTTTGTCGCCTGCCACTGCTAACAAGTTGCGAACACGAGGCGGGCACCGAAAAAAATCGCATATAATTCGAAACGATGTCATAAAATATTCGCGTGCGTCGCGCGCTTTAGTAAACTGCCCCAAAAGACATAAGCTAACGGCAGTAACAACAATTCCAACAACAATGGCAACAGCAATAGGGCTTTCAATTTCAGCCAAGCCGGCAATGAGGCAATGAGTCTTTTCCTGCGTTTTCACACGTTCAAAATTTACGACTTTGCCACTTTTTGAGTCGTTCTTAAGAGGTTGGTTTCAACTTTTCTTATATACAAACTCACACTCACACAAATACACACTCACACTCACACACTGGTGCAGATGCAGATACTTTCGCGTCTCACGTTCTTGGGCACTCGATTATATCAACTTGTTTCTGTTTTCGAAATTGAATTTGGATTCGGTTTGGAATTTTTAATCGCGCGCGTAGCCCTCTGCGCCGTCCTCGCATGCGTTCACTGTCGCAGTCGCACACAAACTGAAACTGAAACTTATTTTGGGCCTTGCACTTGCCAGCCAACACCGGACGAGCCTTAGCCTCCTCCATTATCAGGATGATGCCTCGTGTTGTTATCGGTTGTTGTTGCTTCACTCTTCGTGTTGTGTGGGCATCGCCAGCTTCGTTGTTGTCGTCGTCGTCGATGTGTGACAAAACCGAATGCCAACCAGCGCTGTCAATTCGCCGCAATCTGTTACTCTTCAACACAAATTGAAGCTCTTTTTTTAAATTTCGTGCTCTTTCAGCTTAAAACCGTAAAATTGCCCAAAGTAATTTGACTGAAAAGCTTAATGTATAGGCGATAGTGATATATAATATACTCAGTTCAATTAAATGAAAAAAAAAATGAAAAAATTTTCATTGTAAATAACAGAACTCTTTATAAACTTTTTTAAAATATAAGAAAGTAAATGTTTTTACTATTGAAGGTTTTGTATAACAATAAATAATAATACATTTTAGTATTTATACATTAAATATTAGGTATAATAAGCTGTAAATTAAATACAGTTTTAATTGTTTTTTTGTAACAAATGTACAATATTTTATTGAAGAAAAAAATATTTTTATTTACATTACAAAGCAAACATTTTTCTTTAAGAATTGTAATATTTCAAATATCAAAATATGTGTTCCTTGTCATAATATTTTATAATAATATCTTATAACAATAAAAAAATATACTTGAAAGAAAATTTGAGTTGAAACATTGTGACACCCTTTGAAAAATGTTGATGTCTTGTGTAATATTTCATTCAAAACTTAATCAAAATTAATAATTAAGCTATGCCAAATATGTAAATTAAATAACCCATAAAACTTTTTTTTTAAATTAAAGCACCATCTGCAACTTTAGGTCAGTGCTGAGAAAACATGAAGAGAGCGAAGAATGGAGCGCGCATGAGCATAACGTGCTCTCGGCGTTATTCTCTTTGTCGGCGAATTCGTAGAATTTTAATAAAATTTACGTCGCGACTTTATATAAAAAGAGCTAATGACAATATAAATTCACATGGCATTCTGAAACCTGCTGCAGATGGGCAATAAGCGCTGAGGTTGACAATGCTCCTACTGTTAGCTCGGTAGCTGTGTCTATGCTTCTTCGGCAATATCTCTTGGGATAGCAGAGAGCTGGGAAAATACAGTGCCAGCGTTATCGCTGAAGCGAGAATCAGTAATTAGCGTAAATTGAGTTGGTAAAAAGCGCAAGTGCTTAAATTCCGACCCGATTCTCAGCCCGCTGACACCCAACTGTCTCCCACAATAGTTATTGCTTGTTGCGGCTGTCACTGTTCCTTGCTCATTCGCAGTGTCTCTGTTGTTGCTGTTTTTGTTGTTGTTGATTATGTGGCAATTAGTTGTCGCATTTGTGGTGAGCCACGATAGCACACCCGATCAGACTTTGTTGTCCTGACAGCAGGTACAGCTCAAGTCTTAGCGAGCTAATATAACAAGTAGATTAATTGCACTGCGCCTTGACCTTGACTATGCCAAGTTGCAAGCTACCCCCAACCAACTTTCCAATGGCAAGTTTAATGTTCGAATTTTCTTGCTAACTTTAGCATAGTTGTAATAATTTTCACCCTAACTTTCATCCACGTATTATCGTATGTGTGTCTGTCTATGCCAGTTTCTTAATATAATGAACAGCATGTGGCACGTCTAAAAGGTATTAAACTTTTCAAAATAACACCAACCAAATAGTTTGAATTTAAGTTTCAACACATTCTTAATATCATTTTTCCAAACTTTGAAGATGTAGCAAAAGTTATGACAAACCTAACTGCAGTTGATCTTTAGGTGCGAATGTTCCTGGGAATAAATAGAAACTTTCAGTTGCATTTTAACGAAATGAAAAGAGTATATTGAATTTTTAGAATGTTCATCTTGCTGTCTCTCCGTCGGTCCGTCTTTACGTTTCTGTGCATAAACGAAAAGCATTTCACAGATTTTACCACAAGACACTTGAAACTTGCAACAAATTCACATGTTTTAATGTTGAAATCGATCCACAATTTTCAAAACTTTTAATGCAACTCATAAACAATTTATAATTGATCGAATATAGGGTACCATAGGAGTAAGGCAAATATTTTTTAGAGACGTGATATAATCCCTTGTAGTTTCTTAGGAATTTCGTTTTTTACGATGTTCGTACAGCCCGACGAGTTCGAAGAGATGAAAAGATGACATTTCAACGAATGTTTCGTTATTCCAGAATAATGATCGAGCCAAAATAGTTTCGTATGGGGACAAATTTACAGTTGTAGATTTCGGAGTCACTAAGAATTTTTGAAAAAAAGTTATGTAATTAATTAATTATGACAAAAAGTTTTTGTATATCATTGGAAAAAATTGTCGTTTTGTCACATATGGTCAATAACTAGAATTCGATAATTAGATTGCCAATCGATAGTAGTGATCTATAATATTCATATATTATTTGATAAAGCTGTTTTTGAAACGTAACTTAGTATTATTCAGTCAGTTGCACCCGACTGCAACGGTTTAACTTGTTCATTTACAATTTTTTTCTAATAATACCCATATACTCTTTAGCAATACATATTAAAACTTTCTTTTAAGCTAGCTAGCATATTGAACCAATTTAAATAACCAAATTCTCTGCAGAGCATTTAGCAATGTCATATTATGATTTATGAAATTATTTCTAGTTTCCTCAAATAAATTGGACGTTGGGCCACCCCATTGTACAATGCAATCAGTTTCAGCATGGAACTTAATCTTCTAACAGAGTTTTAGGGCAGTGAATTGGCCCGGGTTAGAGTTGCTTTGTCTCGGGTACTGTTGCATTGTCAGGAATTGCAACTGGAAAACCGACGAAGTAATAACAAATGCAAATGAATTCTGATGAAATTTAGTTACTACAAATTTACGTATTTTTCGCTCTGACAGGCAACAGTGCAAATGAATTTGTGGTACAGACAGACCCTTTGTTCTTTTCTGCTCCCTTGACCAATTGAATTGGTTTAATTTGTTGCTGAGATGTTCGTATGGCATAACTAAACAACAATTGCATTACGCAATACAATGTAAAAATTTCTAAAGTTAATATTAAAGTTGAGCACATCCACAGATTGTCCTGACATCCTGTCGGCTAATACCAGTCAACATAATCAAGCTGCCAAATGGCAGCCCAACGGCAGCAGCAACAGCAGCAGCAGCTAAAGCAGATGGCAAAAAATGAAGTGCCAATGCGTGTCCCATATGCTAGTGGGGTGTGGCGGGGTATGGTTGTGGGGATCTCGGCACTGATGAGTTCACTTCACTGAGCAAATGAAACGATATTGTTGTCAATTTAGGTGCAACAAAGAACAACAACGAACGTCAGACAGGACAAAACAAACAGCATGTACGATGGCGACAAAGAAGGCAAGAGTTTGCTGTTGGGGGTCTGACAGGGCGCAAATGTACCGGTAGCCAGCAGAAAGGACTGCATAGGACTACGTATACCAACAAAGGCAAACAACAACAAATTGCATGTCCTTCCGCCTTAGATGCAACACAAAATACGCACTCATATTTACTTTATCAGGTTTATAGCTGCTTTCTGCGAAGGGTGAGTAGAGGGTTACTCCAACCCATTTGCGACCCACCTGCAGCATTAATGAAAACTGTAAGTGACCTGGTACAGATACTTTCAGCTGTATTGGTTGTTTGAAACCAACTGAAGTGCATCTGGAGCAAACAATTGACACACCTTAGTTTATAAGGACATTGTAAACGTGCACTGCTATTTCAGTTGCTTTTTCAGAAATTGTTAATTTTTACTAAGTTTGTATAATATTTTTTCTATTAAATGTAGTCAACAAGACAATAAATATTTGTAAGCGTCTATTTATCGAAGATGCATAAATATATATGGACATTTTTGTACTCTATTTGTTTCCCATTACATATACATGATGGATGCACACGGTTGAGCAGGCAAATTCAACGGCGTAACGTAGTGGGAGCAGGAGTGGCGGGCTGCCTCGGGTGGCATTTTCTAGGTAACTTTGAAAATAAATAATATAATGTATAACATCCCGAATTTTGGATCGCAAGGTGTAAAATTTGTAGAATATAGAGTTTTTACCGATTTGCCCCGCCCCCAAAATGCAGATATATAAAATTTTGGCCAATCTATTGGGTAGGGAACAATAATCTAAGTGTAAAATTTTGGTGCATTAAGTGTACAACTTTGGATTATATAGTTAAGGATGCAGAGTTATAATACAATCATCCTATATTCTTACTTCAGTATCGAAATGTATAGCTTACGTTAAATTGAAGTAGCCTGAATAAGAGGGCGGCAATTAGAGGCGACACCCACGCTTCGCCGCTGTCCAAATGAATTGAGTTTATTATACATATATAAGTGAATGCTATTATTATTATTAATATTAATAAAGTTTAACGGCAAGTATGATTCGGCAACTTTAAGTTATTCACGACTTACAGATCAAAATTCTAGCATTCTGGACTTTTTTACAACTGTCCTCGACTTTAACTTCTGCTGCTCAACTCCTAATCAACTTCGACTGCTGCTCTCAACTCTTTTCATTTCAAAATTACTGCTGCTTAACTTCGTACGACTTCCACTTCTGATTTTTCAATCCAATGGTGTATTAATGATCCACCACTGATACATCTCTTCGTTGCATGCAACTCTTCGTAGTAGGGCGTTGTTACAACGTTGCACTGTTAATCTTTGGTATATACAAACAGAGGATTATAATATATATATGTTATATGAAAAAGGAAGGCTGAAAATTAACATTTATCATCTCATAGAACCATAGAACCTCATGGAAACATACGTCTATAATTTATTTCTGTCAATTCCATAAGTACAAGCCCGTTATTTTTATGAATCAATAGATACAGGGCATATTGAAATAGTTTTTTTTTTTCAATTTATTCAAGTATAATGAATTGTAAATGCGAAGGAAATAATTTAATTATTTTTAGGGAAAGCAAATAAATTAAATAAATAAATTAGGCATTACAGTTAGGTTAAGACTACATTTCTCTGGCTGTGCAAAAGAAGGCAACTGCCTGCCTGTCCCTTAGAGTCTGACAACCTCAACGCCCTGCGGCGTAAAGAGAGACTCGGCTGCCAATTTGAGCTTCTCGTTGACCAATTTGGCAATTTTGGGTGTGCGACGCCAGACGAATTCGCGGGTTCGGTCGTGATTGTCCTTGCTCTCCACCTCCACCTACACAAAGGAACGAGGAATAGCAAGGAATTAAAGTTAATTGGTCAAAGCACATAGCCTAAAGGGGGATTGCGGTAACTGGTTTACCTGTTTGGGCTGCTGCACCTTGATTGACATCAGGGTGGCCCGATCATCCAGCACACTGAACTTGATGCGCCCGATCATCTCGTTGGTCCTGGCCGTTGCGCTTTTCACGTTGCGTACGCTGCCCCGCTTGAAGGACTTCTCCACGCGCAGAGTCAATGGGCCTAGCGTAAATCTGGCCTTAATGGTCGAATTGCGTCCTTCCGCATCGCTGATCACCTTCACATTGCCCACACGTTTCAGCGACGCCAGACCGGACAGACTTCCCTCGGCTTTTTGCAGCTTTTCCACTTCCGTACCCGCCTTAGTTGCCCCAACACCCGCTGGGTGATTGTAGTTGCCGTTGCCTGCCTTTTGCGCGGCAGCCGCAGCCGCAGACTTCTTCGTGCTGTGTTTATGCGCCGTCTGCTGCTGTCCAGCTGTGGATTTCTTTTGGTTGGCTTTGGTCGCCGCTTGCTCCCCATTGAACACGGTGCGAGTTTCCGCTTTGCCAGAGCCGGATGCCACGGCCTGTTGCCCCTCGTCCTCCATCGTTCGCTGCTCGCTGGCTTTGAGGCCAAGTTCTGTCTGTAATTGCGTCAATTGCTGCTGCAATTTGACAGACTCCGTGCTGCTGGCCATGCGCGGCTCCGAGCGGGTGTTCTTGCTGCAAGTCAGAGAGATTGACAAATTTGCATCATTTGCTTTTACTTTGCCTTAAATTGCTATCAACTCTATCCCGTCACGCAGTACGCAACTAGTAACTTGCAACTAGTACTTAGAATGCGATTCTTCCAAAAAATAATAAATATACGTTCTGCATTGATTTGAATTGAGAAAGTGTTAAACTAGCCACCTATTCAGTTAATTTCCAAAATTTTAACTATTTGCGTCTATATGTCTAGCACGTATACTTAAAAAGCTCTGCGTTTTGCCACTTACAGTTTCTTGTGCGTTGTTGCCTTATGGTTGGCATTTCCTTTGGTCTTCGTTGTGGTCTTCACAGCAGGACTTCCATAAATAGGAGTGGCTGAGCGCCCAGCCAATCGAACAACAAATGGATCATAATTGTCAGCGACAATGCGGTTTATGCGAGAGAATATGGCATCAATGAAATGATTATGGCGCGCTTGGAATGCATCGGTCGACATGTCAATGACGTTGTTTTTCAGATCACCTGCCACGCATCATAGAAGATGATACGTTAATACGCTTTCACGAGTCTCGCTTAAAAGTTCATTTTGTGGTTTTGTGTGTTCGTTTTATGTATGAGGGAAAATTTGTGGTTATTCGGCCCTGTGCGGTTAGCTTCCCAGCTTGCAGTGTGTCTCTAATTTCAGATGTGTCAACTTGTGTAAGCTTACATAGAACCCATCAGAAATTGCCAGACACACGTATAGTGCAGTCGGTGTTTACTGTGCAACTATGCGGTTTACTGAGTGTGTGCGTGTGTGTAAGAGTGTGTGAGAAAGAGAAACATGCCTGTATTAGCTAATAACGTTATAAAAAGCATTCAAGCAGCAGACCAATAAGCTTGTATAAAAAGAACATTTACTTTCATTTAATCACAGGGATGGGCGTTAAGTATCAATTGCTATAATTGAATAAGCTTTACAGATCTTTATTTATACATGCATATATATATTGAACAAGCAACTGTTTAAATTGACATCTAATTTTATAAATATTGTTATACAAGTTAACGCTAGGTGTGGTCGAGTTTATATCAATGAGGAGGCAAAGTATAAAAATAATTTTTTAAATACTCTTAGTAACAACCGTTGAGTGACTTTTATCTAAATCTTCTCTAAATTCGTCATCAACCACTAAAGAAATCTCACATAATCCTATGTTAATCACTCAATGAACATAACTTTATAAAATTTCAGAGTGCCTAATAATAATTTAATCTGCAGTATCCCAGTTGAAACAGTACTTTCGCAAAATCTCATAATAAATTATCTTTCAAATGGGTATTTACTGAGTGCCAAATACATACACTGAAGTTCTTATCGTTATGTATTTTGCAAACGAGTCTGGGCCCTTTTCTCGTTTTCATGCACTCTTCTATACTCCATTAATAGAGTGACAGACATCCTGCGAAGAAACCCCCTATTCGACTAAAACGGTTGACGTCAACTTTGTCCTTTAGTTGTAACTAATTAAAGCAAAGTTCTGCTTAAGTTCAATGCGCCCATTTACATTTGACATACTTAAAATAGGTGTAATAATCGTTTTTTTAATAGAACACCATAGTCCACACGTACCTATATATAAATATGTGGGCATGTGTGTGTTTGGGTGTAAAAATGTAATATGATGTGAGAGTTGTGCCCAACCGCAAAGAGGAAAATATTATGTACATGTGTCAGGTGTAATACATACTTAATTAAATGGATAACAGAGAGCCATAACTGATGCTGATAATAATGAGAATGAAAGTGACTGAACGATGGGGAGAGATAGAAAGAAAGAGAGGGAGAAAGTGTTACGAATACCTTGACCATTATGCAAATCGTGACGCTTGAAAGTATTCTAGAGACTCTGTTAAATAAAACACAAATTGGTATTTTTTTTAGTTTTTTCAATTGATTTGTCAAAAAGTGTACACAAATTTAATCAAAAATTTATTTCAGAAAATTTTTTGTGTTTATATGCGTGAGCAGCTTTGCTTGTTTTTGTTTACTTGTTGGTTTCTTTTGTTTTTTGTTTTTACAATATATAATAAATAAATAAATAAATAAATAAATAAACAATAAATTACAAAATAAATGAACCTAAAACGCAAAGTTTAACAATTTGTGCAATGAAAATGTAATTGACGTCACTTTTCATTCTGGGAAAAATTTGGCAAATCGTGCACTGCCTTTCAAGCGTTCAACTTTTAGCTACAATTTACAGTTGGTTTAATTTTGTCTTTTTTGTCGTTTACTTTTTTACAATTTGCGTTATTTACGTTTACGGAAAGTTATGCGAGTCAGAAAAAAAGCCAAAAAGGAAAAATAGTCAGCGATTAATCGTTGATGTCAATTGTAAGCCAAATGTGTGAAAGCGTGAGTGAAAGGGAAAGTGAGCGACAGAGACAGAGATAGAGAAATACACATATAATAATATATATATATATAAATAAAGGACTTTGGATATGCATTATAAATATGCATTAATAATTTCTTCGATAATTTGTTGTTGTGGCTGTTGTTGTAAACAGTAAAATTAATTACAAGATAAATGAAGTGAAGCAAGAAAAAATTAAAATTATTATCAATAAATTACACTATGTGAACAATTATTGTTGCTGTTGTTGTTGTTTACATACATAAATTTAGCTATTTGTGTGAGTGTGAGTGTGTGTGTGTGAGTGTAAGTGTATGCGTTAGTGCGTGCGACGCGGATAGCAATAAAAATGCCCGCCAAAGTGGCGGCTCGCCACTCAGTTCTGCCATTTTTTGTTGCATACCGTGGGGCGCGCTTTACACATTTAACTTTTCCATTTTTTCATTGCTCATTCATTGCTCTGAACATAATTTCAACAATTTGTGCTTCGGCATTAAATATTTTGTTGCTGTGCGTTTTGTTTCAGTTGTTGTGGTTGTAGTTATTGTGATCTTGGTGGTCATGTGAAACAGTCCGTGCGTAAATAACTTGAAATATTGAAGAAATAAGTGTGTGGAACAGTGAGGGTGGGGATGTTGCAGATAAATATTGCTTGTGCGTGCAGCTTAAAAGTTTGCATTTGCATTTTTTTTTGTGCTCTTCGTTGTTGTCATTTTGCAGATAGTTTGACTAGCACCAAACTCTCAATCAACTCATTTCGAGGATATTGTACAAATATTTGTTTACTTTAAAATGCAATTTTTGTTTTTTTTTTTTGTTTGTCGTTTTGTTTTATGTAAGCTAGAGATTCGCTTTTGCATTTTAACTAAAACTCAAAAATAAATAAATAAATAAATTAGAAATAGGTTGTTGCATTTTAGTGATTTTTTGATCGATTTGCTGTTTTTGGGTATTGGGGATAGTCAGTGCAGGCAAAGAATTATGCAATGTCCAGGAGATTTCAGTTTGTCCTACCCAAAAACTGTTGGCAATGCCTTGCAACGTCTTAAGTCATTTCAATGTGGTTTGAGTGTCCCTGTCATTTGCAGTTCCTGTTTAGGCTGTCGTTGTTTGTGTCGTTCTGGCAGTTGTTTGCTTTTTAATGCTTCAGCTCTTTTTTGGACTTCTTGGAAACACTTGTTGATTTTTTGGCTTTGGCTGTTTTTGTTGCTGCTGTTGACTTGGACTCACGTGCTTCGCGTCTGGCCTCGATGACGTCATCGCCAATAATATCATCATCGTCATCGTCATCATCATCGTCATCAGCCTCCTCGTCGTCACCTGTCAGCGCACCTGTAATTTCATCGACTCCATCATCAATATCATCATCATCATCTTCATCATCATATTCATCGTCCTCGTCGTCGTCGTCGTCTTCGTCGTCAGGCGCTGCACCGGCGCCATCATTAACAGCAGCAGGCGCTGTAATAGGCCTAGTGGCCACGCCCACAGCGCCTACCGCTGACTGGGCCGGAGCGGTGCTGACAACTAAATTATTGTTATTGTTATTTTTAAGAGTGTTCTTTGTTGATGTTGTGATTGTTGTTGTAACATGCTGTTGTGATGATGCTTGATTTGCTGTTATTGTTTGATGTGTCGCATGTTGCTGTTGTTGTGGCAGTTGTTGTTGTATTTGTTGTTGTATTTGTATTATGTTTTGTTTTTGTTGGTCAATTGCATTGGTGCTACTTAAACTATGGGTGCTACCACTACTACCGTCTACAAGTGCATCTTCATCGTAAAAAACATTTAGTTCACCTTCGTTGTTGCTGTTGCTCGATGTCTGGACGGGCGCGACAGCTGCTGCCACATCCTCAACAGCGTTACCAGCTGCAATTGTGTCGGCAGCATTGCCACTCTCCGCGGGCAAGTCGACGCCATCAGAGATGCCCGAGCTGAGAGAGCCGCTGGAGGCGGCGGGCGCTACTTCTTCAAGTGGCTGTGCGGGCGCAGCGGCAACAGGGCTCTGCTGTGGACTGGCAGCGGGCGCCACGTCATCATCGTCATCTTCATCGTCATCATCTGTTAATGAATGGAAAATGGACTAAATTGCCTGGTCTGGCTGCCTCCACCTCCTCCGCCTTACCGCCCAAAATATCATCGAAGAGCCTGTCCAAGTAGTCATCATCGTCGTCGTCTTCTTCGTCGTCGTCGTCGCTGGCGGTGGCTGCCGGCGCAGCCTGGCCCTGGGGCGTATCATCTTCCTCCTCGTCATCGTCGTCCTCCTCGTCGTCATCATCTGTAAACCCCGAAAGCAAAATAACTGTGTTACCCAAAGGAAAGGAGAGCACAAGATTTTTGTTAATAACATCACACAAATATGCAAATATCGTAGTTGCGAATGGTGGTTGCTCGTTGAGTGTCGCTTTGTGGTTGCAATTACAGTTGCATATGCAGTTACCACTAGGAGTGGTACAGTGCTGCTGCTTATGGTGCATGGTGCTCGGGTGCTCGGGTGCTCGGGTGCTTGCTTATAAATCTGTGTGTGTGTGCAATTGCTCTGTCTACCTACCATCATCGTCATCGACTAAATCGCCCAAATCCGGCTCATCATCGTCATCATCCTCATCATCGTCGTCGTCGTCATCGCTAGCAGGCGCCGCGGCCGGTGCCACCTCGTTGTTGACCGCTTGCTGGCGGGACACGGCCCGTTCGCTCCTCGAGAGAGGCGACGCCTCAATTTGCAGCAGCAGCGCACTTAGTAGGCACAGTAAAATTACGAATTTCATGATTGGTTCGTCTCTGCAACAGATGGAATGCAAAAGAGAAGAGTTTAATTAAGGGGCCACAACATTTGCAGAGAACTTTTACTTTTGCGGCTAACCCAATTTGTGGTTGAAGTGCAACACTTTCTTTTTCATGACTTATAAATTACATATTTATTGAACAAAGCCAACTGACTGGCCACCAAGTTACACAGCTAGTCAATAAGACATCAAAGAAAGCAACCAAATAATTGCAGACACTACGTGTGTACAAGTGTATGTGTGTGAGTGTACGTATTTATGTGTGCGTGTGTGTAAGTGCAAACATGTTTTTGAACTGTGCCTCAAAGTTGCCGTCGGACTGTGTCCACATGTCCACTTTGTTGGCACTTGACACACAACAACAGCAGCAGCAGCAGCAGCAGCAACAACAGCAACAACAGCAACTGAAACTTGAACAGAAACAACAACAACAATGCTTTTTGGACAGCTGCAGGCGCCGTTTGGCACCACTCCCGTTGCCACAGCCACCACAGAGGCAGGTAAAGACAGACAAAAGTGAGTGTATTGCAGTGGCATAGCGACTCTGTTGGCAATGTTGCAAACGTGCAAAGTCGAAGGTAATTGACAACATTAAGTTACCGCTTGCCAGCTTTCATAGATCTAGACACGTTTTCGTATTGCCACTGACAGCTGGCAGTTGGAAATGCAGGTTTAACTAATGGGATTCCTAGAATCCGACAAACATTTCCGAGCGGAGCCAGTCGAAATTCAAGCATTAGCTAGCATAATGCAAAATCAGACTGGACAGATGAAATAAAATGAAACTCAATCATGATTTAAGTTTAGCTTATTTTGTATTTAATACAAAGTCTTAAATTTGACTTGTAATAACTGCTATTTGTAGGGTATTTCAGTTGTTTTTATGCCCATCCTCAACTTTCCATTCACATTGGTTGTTGCTTTGTTGCTGTTTTTGTAGCTGCGATTGCTGTTGGCTCTTTAGCCATGACAATCAGCATGGCCAACAGCCAATGGCTATAACAAACAACCGCAACAATTGCCGTTGCTCTTGTTGTTGTTGTTATTGTCGTACTGTCAAGTGCGACTGCCCCAAGTGAAAGCAACGTCGACGTCGCTGCCATGAACAAGTTTTGTTGCGGCAATGTTGCCGCAGCGATTTGTTGTTGTGTTGTCGCTGGTGTTGGTATTGCTGTTCGCTGCCTGTTCGGCCACTTATTGAAAAATGAGTAAAACGTTTTAAAAATCGAGTTCAGCTTAGCGCTGATAAGCAAACGTCGCTGACCATAAAGCAAAGTGAAAACCCAGTGACCTACTGCCCAGACCAGGCCCAGCCAAGTCACTTGGCCAACAGCATGGGGTCTGGCAGTGGCTTGCCTTTAAGGGCTTCACCAAGCTTAAGATGAAGATAGCCCAGATGATAAGCTCAGAGCGCAGTTTCATGGCGTCCAGAGTCTCTCTCCATGCGACTGAGGCGTCGTCACGACGCTCTGCTTAATTAAAACTTTTACGACGCCGCGCACTCTTGAGCGTTTATTAAAATCTGAAGCCCCAGGCAATGCAATGGCAGCATAAGAGCCGCAAAAAGGAAGCTATGTTTTGGGTGTGGCACTCGAGCGGAGATGACATATCACCTGCTCCTGGACCACGCCTCGCATTTCCATCTGCTGTGGCTGCTAGGCAACGACAACCAATCAACAGAATGTCGCACAGTAGTTCTCAACAAGTGCTCCTCAGCAGAATGAAGTACTAAAGAATATGCTTCGACAAATATTCACCTGCTTCTTCTAAAATCAGTGAAATATTTGGGAATTATTAACAAACAGAAACTAAGTTATCTCTACTTCGGAATTGACATATAAAGTGAAAACATTTTATAAAATATTTCTGTATAATAATTGAATACTATTTGCCCATTGTCGTTGTTGACGTTTTCGCAGCGAGCAAGAACAGCATCTTCAGTTGGGTACTTATAAACTCTGGTTATTGAAGTCTACGAAATAGCATTTACTTTGCCCGTGCTTACGTCTTGTCTCACACCCCGTATTCCCATGCACCGGGAGCTTCTCAATGTTCTTCCATTTTCTCACCTAACTTCAAACATTTTACGCATCATGCTATAAAAGCAACAACAAGAACTGCAGTGCAATGGGAAAACTTTTGACAAGCAGAAGAGTGCGTGGCTGCTTCGGGCCACGCCCCGTCCCGCTTCACGCATCTTCTCACCAATGTGAATGGCAACCGGTTGGTGCTGTTGTTCTCTATTGTAGGCACTAACTCATATGGAACGTTGCTCCCACTATATTTTAATGTTCATAGAAAAATGAAGCTAACCGTGTGTGCATTTTACATTAATATTCATGCAAGTGGAGGTGGGGCATGGGGCGGAATGGATAGGGGGAAGCATTGCGAGAGTGTTTGCTGTGCACTTGCATGACAGCCAGCAAAATTACTTAAGCCCCACACAGATGCACACACTCGCACTCGCACACAATGGGGATTATTGAGACCGAAGCCAGTTCGCCCTCCCGTATCCACTTGCCTGGGGCTTTTGCTCCTGCTCGGCTCTATCTACGTTTGCATTGTCATATCAGCGTCATATCAATAAATATGTTGCCCGCACAAAAGGCTACGCGTAGACGCCCACAAAAGTGCCTCAGGATTTGCATATCAGCCTGTTACCATCACTGTTCGGGAACTGTCGACTCTTTGTTTAAACTTGCCTCATATGTTGGGTTGGGCTTGGCGAGGTTGTCTTGCCGGCTGCTGCCGTTGCGGTTAATTTTCCAAGACAATGGCAAAAGAAGTAAAGTAGAAAAATAATCTTTACACGTGCCGCTTGAACTGCCTGGCCCCTTGCTGAAGCACCTGCAGCATTCACACAAGACTACCCTGATTCCGTCTCTCTCTCTCCCTCTCATTTTTTGCCATCTTCTACATCCATCTCGCTCACTTTGTGCATGCACGTCGCATGAATTAGGAGCTGTTACCGTCGCATCAGCGCCACCTGGCGGAAAACAATGCTCTTGCTGCATGACAGCCGGTCTTCTTAGCCAACTAATGGACGCGGTCTACGCAGAGTTTTTCTACATGCATACCCTGCACTTGGACCGGTATAGTGAATGCAATACCTTAAGGGTATTTATCAATTTCGCGTATCAATACGTAAGAAGAATTTCCACACTGATCCTTAACTTCTTTAAAGTGTAATTTCATAAAAAAAAAATTAAATATTTCGTATTTATTTTTTCAGTTAAGCTTCTGAAAAATTAGCAAATATATTTTGGGAATATATGAAAACAATTCAACTCATTAAATGAATAATTCCCACGGTCAGAGTGCGGGGTATTTTACAGTCATTAACCACAATAATTTTGTTTTATCCTTTCTTTCGAGTCATACCCTTCGAAACAGAAGCTTTGATGCTGTGTAAACTTTTGCATTTCTTGTCATAAACGAAAAAAAATGTTCAACTTTTTGGGTGTGTGGATTGTAAAGTGGATTCACTCAAATTTCGTTGAAAAACCACAATGTCCGTGTCGAATATTTCTCTGTTAATAGTCTCTACTAGTCTTAAGTGCATGGCTGCTACTGATTGTTGTTATTGCTGCTGCTTTTTCTGCTGTGACTCTTCGGAACAACACTTGAGATTGTTTTGTTTTGGCAGCAAAGTGCAGAAGCTGTGTAAATAGCGTAAACTATAACTGCGATGCCAGGAAACACTTAAATTAGCCACTGTCTGGTATGTGGGTCAGTTTGTAAGAAGAAACCTGTGAGAAGGCATGAGAGATTACTCAACAAGGCGCCTGCTCCTACTGCTGTTGCTGCTGCTTCTATGTTGCTGTGCAGTGCTGCTGACCACAGAGCACACATGAAATGGAGCAGAGCTGGACTGTATGGCTTGTATGTGGAGCAGAGCACATAAAAAAAGCCGGGGACGGCTCTAAATTGCTGCGCTGATACAATTTATGGCCCCAGCCAGTTAAGAGCCGGGGTCCGAGTTTCAGTGGGTTTTTGGTTTTGTAAGCTCTTGAAAATCAATTAAAAGTTCTTGCCTAAGACGTTGCCGGAGCTCTTTCTATTTCTCGTTTGTGAACTGTTTTATGGGTCAGCAGCAATGTGTTTGGGTGGGGTAATCGCTTTGCATGCCAATTGCTTGGTCTTATCATATAAGAAAAGCACACACACGATAAGTAGTAATGATAGTCCTCAGGCTTAAACACTTTTAATCCAATGCTAACCTCGAGCTGCCCTTGGTTATGATAATGGTAATTGATTATTTGTATGATGTTTAGCGTTAGTTTCGTCACACACTTAAATTTTTAAAATGTTTGTTTAGTTTTGTAGTTCGTGTTACGATAACCGATTTGTGTTTGAGTGTAAGTAACCGTTGCTCACTCCTCGAGTACCCGTCAAAGACTGTCGCTGTTGGAGCTTCTTTCGTATGTTTTTTAGCCCCATGCGATTCTTGACTGACTTTCTTTTTTCAACGTTTGCTTTTTACCTGTTTCTCGCTGGGGGAGTTTTTGGTTTGTGATTGTGATTGTTGTTGCTTATTTAGTGTTGCTGTCGAGCTTCGTTGTTGGCAATTTTCACACCGCCGCGCACTCAACTGTCTCGCACGACTGACCGTCTGCAACTGATCGAGGCTGGAATCTTCAGTTACCAGCATAGTTGTAGACGACACCGTGAAGACGCCGAAGTGTTCCCCCACAATTCGTTTGCATTGCTTTCTTTGTGCTCTCTTTTGATAGCATTCCTCTCTTGCTCTCTATCTCCTTCCTTCTCTACCTCTCTCTCTACTTCTCTATATCTCTCTCTCTCTCTCTCTCTCTCTCTCTCTCTCTCTCTCTATCTATCTATCTAGCTCACTCCTTCTATCTTGTTTTACTGGCCAACTTGATTTTTAATCAATTTCGGACATACGCTCTTCGGCGTTCCTATGGGAAAGTATTTGGCACAGTAAACAACTCGTTATTACAGTTAGCAACCAAACAGGCTTAAAGAACCATCAGTCAAGACTTAGTCCCAGGGATAATTTAATGATTTTTTAGACAATTCGTTAAGATTTTACAATACTTTTATTTTACGACCTAATCAAAGAGATGTGACATAATATTAATATGTAAACCATTAAATTAAACTAACTTCATAAGTTTATTTTTTTGTTTTTTATATGTTTTTATTATACATTCAGATTTGAATATATTTCTTTTTATGAACACGTGGTTGTTTACTGACGCTCCCTTGGCCTATTTCTGACATTCCTCTGGGCCTGCTCTCTTGTACTTCATGTATAAAGAATGTCAGTGCATATAGTATTTGGCTATGTGCGAGTTTTATTGATGAGCTTTTTCGCACTCAGTCAAAAAGAAGTGCTAATTTCTGAGCTCTTGTGGCAAGCACAGGCACATCAAAGAGAAATCGCCAGTTATTGAGCAGTTGTCTTTGTCTTATTAGCCAAAAATAAAAAATACATTAAGAAAAGTGTTAATCATAGCTCTGACAGTCTGTAATGTAATTAATTTAACTTGCATTTCATTTTCAATGTCCGGGACGGGACGGAGTGGAAATTGGACAGTCGATGAGGGGGCTTGAAAGGGGTTAAAAGCAAAGCTTTCCCATACCCACACTCACACACTGACAAATACACACACGCTCTCACTGATATACGACAAAACCGTCGCTGGCTGCACAGTCGACGCTTACAACAGTAAAACGTGTTCTACTCGTTTATAGCGGTCTCTTGCTGGAGTAGTTGTTGTAGTTGTAGTTTTTCTAGTTGGGCAAAAGTTGTTTTTACTGTAGACGAGAGCTTGGGCTGTCTATAACTTTCTTCGCAACTTGTTGTTGTTGTTGTTGCTGCTGCTGTTGTTATTGAGACAGCAGGCCAAGTATGCACGTCTTTGCAAAGCATTTCAGTTAACAGGTCAGTGGAGTTTTCTCAACTTAAAAACTTAACTCGACTTACAGACGTTTTCAGTCTTTTGCCGCTGAATGTTACGAAATTTTATGTAATGTGCCGAAAAACAACAACAGAAATCGCCAAAAAAGAAAATTTGAAATAGAAGACCAACGTCAACAACAGCCAAAAAACACAGAGACAAAAAAACTTTCATTCAAGGCTGCAAATTTTCGCTTCGCTAAATTTTAACTATTCTAAAATATTTAAAGCAACATCCAATTCAACTTGCGCATTGGTTTAAAAACCATATAATTTATCCATTTTATGGCTTAATACATTGTGACATTTCCTTTGGCAACACCACTCAGGTGGCAAAAACGAGAAAAGGAAAACAAGAAACAATTATACGTAACGCCCGACTGCTGTGCGAAAGGGGCGGAACTGTTGTCCAACAGCTATGGCCGCCCAAGACACCAGCGAAGTTCAAACTTAGTTGCACCTAATCAAAATGTAATTTGCTATTTGGTGGCCTTATAAACATTTTCATAAACAAATCAACAAGGCGTGCCAAGCAGAATGGTTCTCGCCTCCAATTCTTAGACGTTGCTCCATTTCACTAATTAATTTTCCCAACTTTCTTGCAGACGGAAAATGATGAAAATGTGGGTATCTGCGGCTGATTAGTTTTCGTAGCTAGAAAAAAAGTTTTTTCAAGTAACATGTTAATTTTTCAGGCTTGCTTGTGGATTTGTTCATTTCTCGTTTGTCAAAAGGTTGTCTAAAGTCCATTTAAGACTTAGTTGCGTCTGTCTGAGTAATCAAAAAGTAACTTTTTCAGCGTGTTGAAGGTCTTGAGTTATGAGGCAATTTTTAAAAAAAAATGTAGAATAACAAAGTTTCCATAACGTAGTTGTATACATAATGTCTGTCGTTTACCCTCATGTATAAACGTAAAACACACGGTAAAAACTTATTGTTTTTAATATTAAGTTGAGCGAAATATTAAAACCATAATTTTGTTCAGACTAATTGAAGATAAAAACAAAATATTACAAATATTATATTAGTAAAATTTAACAATTGTTAGTAGCATGATAATGTAAATGAATATAGACTTTCCTGTTGATATCGATACAAATATTGGGAATATTGAAGTTATTCAAAAGTATGTTGCTGGCAGAGTTACCTTTATTTGCGAGCCAATCTGTTGTCTCTACGAGAATAAGCGTGGATCACAAGATATATGCTAAAAGTATGCAATTTATGGTTTTATTTAATAATCCCTTAAAGCTAAGACACCTAATCTACAATAGAATATGAATTCAATATACCTCCTACATCTCAATTAAGTATGTTTTGAGATCAGCATAACCTATGTAACCTTTGGAAGTTCGAAACTGAATTATCAATTGACATAAAATATTTAGTTTTCATTGAGCGTGTTGTATTTGTGTTTTCCTGTTTTCCTGCTCATGTCAATTCAGAGCTGAGCACATAGTCAATAATGTTATGTAATAATATAAACAATGCTCTTGATTATAAATGAAATATTAATTATCGATTTCAATATACACTTAAATAAAGCCAGAATTAATAACATCTATCTGACATTTAATTTTCATAAGACTGGCCAATAATATCGTTTTGAGTGGTGCCCATTCTAAACTTAATTGCCAGTTCCTGTGAAAAGACGTTTAGCGCTCGTGATATTCGTGTCTGCTTCGCTTAAGCAATCCAATTTGTTGACTCTCTTTTCCGCCTTCGTTAGCCAGCAGTCACACCATATTGACGTTGACAATTAAATGCTAGAAATTATTTGATTACCATCCGTTTTTCTAACCAATCCAAGTCAACGTCTCGAAAAAGTTTCGCTTTTCTTTTGGCTTTGAACAGCCCACAAAAAGTGAAATAAAAATACCTCACTAAGTTTTATCTCCCTGCACGTGTGTTGTTTTTGCTTATGTTGTTGTTGTTGTTGTTGGTGGTGCTGCGGTTGCTGCTTTAGGTGAGATTATGCATGAAAGCTTCGCTCTGTGCTCGGAATAATTAGCAGGGCGTATGGGGGGGTGATTACAATTGTCAATAAAATAAGAGGTTGCCTGCCAATGAATGCGTGTGGCTGCCAACTAATCGATTTTCAAAGCGGTTTTTAGATAGCGACTATCTGTTGGTGCCTGATTATATTCGAAATGCGTGCTAACAATTTCATTTGTTGAAAATTCAAATATGCGCTGGCAAGCCAGACCGCAGAAATTGTCGCCGCGGATTTGTATTGGGATTTTGGTTTGAACTTGTTGGTGTTGAATTTCATTTGCACATTATATTCAATTTTTCATGCTGTGCATTGCCACTGACCAAACTCAAGAGGTGGTTGTTGTTGTTGTTTTTTGATGAATTCATTCACGTACAATCCCCAACGATAACGACCACGGCAACGGCAACGGCCACAGCAACAGCTACGGCTACGGCAACAGCTACGACATCGGACGGCAATTCTGTTGACCGTTAAGCCAGCTCCAAGTGCCAAGCTTGAAGTTTCAAGCTATAAGTTCCAAGTACCTTCCTGTACTTTTGTGCTGCTCATTTCGCATTCAATGAGCGGCGCATCCATCGAACGAAAGCCGAGCCGAGCCAAGCAATTTCAATACGCACCGGCGAAAAATAAAATATAAGAAAAAAAATGGTAAATGAAAGTGCCCTCAAAATATTTTCTAAATTTGTGCGCTTGGCCCGAAGTCTTTTGGGTTGGGCAACGACTACTTGACCATGCCCATCTCTGTAGCTATATCTGGCTGATTTAATTGTGTCGCATTGCAATGAATATGCAGAGAGAACTTGAGCTCAGAGCTGAAAACTTGTCTTTCGTCTTTCAATTAGCGAAAGTCTGCCACAAGAAGCCTTACATTGATATGCATATTAATCGTTCTACAAAAAGAAAAAGTTGTCAACGCCGTCATTTAATTGATGCCCATTTTTAATTTTGTAACATCTTGTGGCAGGGCCCAACCAACCGATAACCAATACGAAATACAAAAAACATAATCAACCGAAAAAACCCGAACAAAGCCTATCGAACAAAACAAAAAACAACAGCCCAAAAAATAAACAAAGACTCGCCGGCCAAGTGGAAGTGGACGCATCACGAGCGACTCTCGCACAGGAAGGGAAAGCTGTAGACGAACGTGTTACTTTGTATGCAGCTGTATGTGAGTGTACGTCCATGTGTGTGTGTCTTTGTAACTGAGCTAATGTGGGGCTTGTTTCACAGCTTCAAAAAAAGCAAAAGTCCGCTGTGGCCTCTACATGAGCATTACGGCAAGAAATTGACATTCTTTGCCTCCTCGCTCACACGAGCACAGTGCAGGCAATTCGAATAAGTAAATACAACAACAACAACAAATACCACAAACTGGCTAGAGGCACTTTCTCTTTCTTTCACTGCCGATAACGGCAACAACAACTACAACAACAACAACGACAACAGGTAACAACAACAACAAAAAGGGAAGCAGAAAATCAACGAGTGACATCCACAACAAATAAAAAATAAATAGACCAATTGCTCTTATTACAATTGTTGTTGTTGCTGCCGTTCTTGCCTTCGGGCAATTTATAATTTAAGCACACACAAACATACACACACACACACACACACACAGACTCACACGAACATATATTTATTCGATTTTTGGGAGGAAACTCGCTTCACGTCTTTTTGGTAATTGACACTCTAAGGCAATGAAATGAGCACCAGAGGCCGCGTAGGCGTTACAGCTGGCTGCTGTGGGCGTGTCTACAACATTAACAAAATGCCATTTATGCTCATAAAAATGTTAAAGTGAAGTGTCGGCTCGACTAACAAAACAACAACAACAACATTTACGAAGCAGCAGAGATGCGCAAAGACCAATTGAAAATCCATATCAATGTCAGATCAGAATCAGCTTTATCAATGCAGTGAATGATATGCTTCAGATCATTTGGTGTCTGCTTCAATTCAAAGAACTTTTTCCTTGACAATATATTTAAGGCTGAATTATTTGTAGATTTCAAAAGAGAATCTGGGCTGAGTGTGTAGATATTTAGGCGAAATGCCTGCGGAATAATTGTAATTAATTACCTAAAAATCCCTTTGATCTTTCCACTCAAAACAATGTCAGCAATTTGTCACGGACGACAACTCTCAAGCAGCTGAACATTAATGGAACTTGCAGATTTTTTGCAGCCTTTACTTTCATAATTTAACATTTTAAGCGGAATTTCATGGCTTTGTTAGGTTTTCTCTATGAATCGCCCTGCTTGCGTCGTATTGTCAACTTTCCATTGAAGATGACTCAATTGCTTATCTTTTTTTGCCACTAATACTTAGTTAATAGCATAGGGACAGTCTATTCAATTTATTGGTTTGCTTATTTATGTAAATTTAGCATTGTCATGGTGGGTTATAATATCATAAAAGCTTGTCAATTAACCGTATTTAATTTAGGTACATCCTCCGTTTGCTGATACGTTTTTCCACATTCCGGAAGCTGCACAGAATCAGGTTTATCGCATTCAATCGCAAAATTTAATAAATATGTAAATTTCCAACGCTTAAACTTATCTGAAAATTATTCATTTTCAATGAAGGTGTTGTTATTGTTATTACCCAGTGCCAAGTGTTTGTCAAGCGTGTGAGATACACGAATACGTGTCGTATACGTGTTTGTCAACTCTCCTGAGATACCATTGATGATTTGATGAGCTATAATTGCCATTTGTGCATTGAGCTGCCATTAGTGATAGTTATTTTTAGATATTCAAGCAATTGTTAACAGACATAAGTCGATTGTGCAATTTCTAAAAGTTTTCAGCATGAATAAATTCACTTTTCGTGTCATTTCGACGAATTATGCAAGCGGTTAACACATTCATTTAAAAGCACTTTCTTTTCTCACACACAAAGACTATTAGCTCTATGCTTCGTGTGCTGTGCATTAAATAATGTCATTTGAATTAACACCAAAAATTTAACGGACTCAGCGCCCCCTCCGCACTGGCTTCCTCAGCCGGCCATGGCATTAGCATAACTTGTGGTTGTGTATTTTGTAGCATACTTTTGGGGGGATTTTAAAAATAAAGTGAGCGTCTTAAGTTGTTGGCCATGTTAATAAGGCAAACATTTGCATTAAATCTGAGTGAATACACAAACCGGAAATGTCCAGAGCCGTGCCTGTCTGTAGCTGAAGCCAAAGTGACCGCCAGTCACTGAATGACTTTGACTCTAACTCTCACAGGGCTTAGGGGCAGCACAGTACTTAAGGCCAAGTGTCGGGCATTTGCATATTAAACGTTTTTTGTTTCCCCAAGAAAAAATCAACAGTTGTAGTTGTAGCACAATTTTGTACATATAAATTAAAAATGCATATTACTTTTATACTTTATGAGTGAAATTAAGCCTTTGGTAATATTATTAACATACGAAAATTGATTAGTTGATATTTTTTGCTCTGTAAACAGTTTTTCATGAAGTGCTGCCCGTTCACACGCATTGCGAATCTAATTTGCATTTGTAAATGCAAATGAATCTTAAATCCGACAAGGTCGAACAACTTGAATATCTGACAGCTGTTGGGCCTGTTCATTTGCTGTTTTCCTATAATTGGATATCGTTTGGGTCTGGTCAGCTGCAATTTCCCTGCAGCATCAAGTTGCGATTCCAAAGTCATGTAGTAAAATGATTGCAAGCGGCTAGTAGCAGCGTTGACGACTCTTATTTTTCCATGAAATCAAATGTCAAACACACATTGCTGGATGTTGGTAAACCAGGGCAAGACACAGCCTAACCTTGACAGACCTCTGCTGCAAAGGCAGACCACTGCCCCCGCTCTTAGTTGAAGTCCGTTGGCTGTTCGTTTTATGTTACCTGCTGGTTTTACCTTTACTGCTGTCTTTCGGTTACGCTTCTTTTGCTTTTTATTGCCTTGGGCTCGGGCCAAACTGAAATCTTTAAGGATTTGTCAACCCTGGGCTTCAATGTGAGACCAGGCATAGCTGACCTAGCTGACACCGGTTACGGCTCCTTGTCTTGGCCGGCAACTCAACTTCCGGACCCAAATTCAATTTTCGTCGCATTTTATTTTGATTTCAATTCAATTTTCCTGGCGTTTAGGCACGGCAAACAATAATTAGATGCGCCGCCGACTGATCCAAGAATACATTTACAATATGCCCCACATTTCCAAGATGCAGCCACCCACATTGGTTAGTTTGTGGTCTCCCGATTCGTTAAGCCCGCTTCGATTTACCCAAAGTGCAGAGTCAGTAAAATTAAATTGGATTTTCATTGTGACGAACTAGACAAGGCCGTTCGCCAACAACAGTGTCGCCCTTGCGGTCATCCGAAATAGTCAAGATGCTCGTGCCTCAATAGCCGTAAACTTTTACTACTTTATGGCTTAAAGTTAAAGCTGCAATTTTTCCCGCATCCAGCTGTCACGCGGGCTAATGTTTTTTTAAACGACGCCGCCGCCAGCAGCTGTCGCACAATGGGATGATAATTGAAAGTTTGCGGTGAGAATTTACAGGCTTGCGATTTCAACAAATCCATTTCGAATAGTTTTGTAAATCCGGCTTTAATTTTTATTTTGTACTAGCCTTTACAAATTGATTGAGCTCTTGGCACTACAGTCTATTTATAAGCGTCACTAAACAATTTTTGTATATACGTTACAATTTGAGTTCCAGCTGTCGCTCGATACTATTTGAGGACCATCAATTTCTTTTGATAATCGCGTCATTGTGCGATTGGCAGCTCCTTGTGGAATTGAGAATTGAGCAATTGCATGGAAACGCAATTATTCTGTGTATTGACTGTGAGCTCCAACAATAATTATTATTGATCGCACTTCAATTTGTTGTGCATTTTTTATGCCTCGCTTACAATAAAATCCATTTACCAACCCGGCAACGCCGGCGAGGACATCAACAACGCTTCGCGCGTATATTGTTGATGATTTTACAAATGCGCTTAATGACATTGCGTTGCCATTTGGCAGTCAGCACACCAGACCAGACAGTCAGCCACCCAGTCATCCAGCCATCTAGCCAGCCCATCCCAGTCAGCCATGGGAGCCTCTTAGCCAGGCCAAATAGAACAAATATTTGCTTAAACGCTCTGCGCTCTGTGGCTTGTGATTGAAGCTTAATGCATACGAAATGGTAATTACGCATTCGCCTTATTGTGCAGCGGAAGCAACCCCCACAACTTATTGTCGCTCATTTATCTTATTAATAGCCCAATGGATGTGGGCGGCACACAATTTATCAAGCAGCTGGATAGAAAAAAGCGACTCATCGCCAGCTCAGTTCGAGATGTCACTACGTTTGTCATTTCTATAATAAACTTCGGGCCATTGACTGTAAGTCTGCCTATGAAGGATAAACAATAAAAAGTAGGCAACAGTTTGACAGTTCTTAGAGTTCGTTCATAGTCTAGACGACATATAATTGTGGCCAACATATCGTGTGTTCGCCTCTGCTTAGTAGGCTGCCTTCTTTGGCCACGGCTAATAGCATTCTTAGCACTAACTCAGCTTAACTCCAATAAATCACTGGGTCGAACGGCAAAGCTTTACTTTCCACCTGCCTTTTAAATCACAAGGTGTCACGGCAGAGCCCGACTCCGACTCCGACTCCATTTCTGATGAGGGTCGCAGCAAAGTATGCAACAATACAAGTAGTTGCCACTAGACTAGCCGCACAATGGGGTCAGCCCGAACATGTTGGGGTCCTTTGCTTAATATATATTTATTTATTTATTTCGACTGTCCAGCAGTTGTCTGCTTGTCATGGACAATAGTCGCAACTTGATTTATCAACATTTACATAACTAGAATTTTTTCATTTAGATGTTTTCTTTTTGTGTTTTTTTGTTTTGTTTTTTGAGCTTTTAGTTGTTGCACGTTGCCCAATTAGACGCAGCAATAAATTGCTCAACAATTTGAGGCAAGCCGGAAATAAAGACCGGCTTGTGTTTCTCTGGCTCTGCAGTGCCGTTAATTAAAAAGTTTTCATACAACTTAATTGAAATAGATCTCGATTGGAGTTTTTATTGATATTTTGCTTACGCTGACGTTTGCCGTTTGCATTTGCCTTTGCCATTTGGCGTTTGCCGTTTGCCGGTTGCCGTTTGCCATTGCTCGAAATGAAACTAAATAATTAGTTTGCTGGCCTCTTTTGGGTAAACTTTCTGGCATTTCAAGTGGCGAAGTTGCTTACCAGACTGTTTGCCAACAGCTCGAGTGGCAACAACAGCAACAGCATCAGCATCAGCAGCACTCAGAAATGCTAGCATTCGAAATGCCAAAACTTAACACATTATGAGAATTTGGGCTCTTTAGCCGAATGCATTTGACATTTCGGTATATGGTATTTTATTTGAGCAACACAGCTGTTACATAAATTTAAAACGAAATCTTCAAGCGGCCCTAGCAGCTCGTATAAACAATGTATTAAGGGTCTGCTGCCTTATGCCATGTAGAGCGCATAAATAATACTGAAAAACTTTTTGTCACTCGAGGCGCACCCTTTCTGATAAGGCCAACCCAACCGGCAGCCGGACCAGGCCAATAACAAAATCAATATTAATTTGGTCTAGTCCTCGGCATCGACACAGACGGCAACATTGCCATTGTTTTTAAATTGGGAATTGACGGCCAACACTCAATGCAACTGGCAAATACTCTAACAAATATCTAACACTAAATTGATTTGGCAAACAAATATTTGTCCCAGCCAGTTAATCACTCAAAGCTCACTATTCAAACTGATGGACGGACTGAATGATCCATGCGAATCTTGTAAGGCTCTTGCCTAACCCTGTCTTGGACTGTAAGCCCCGTCAAGGAGTTGGTCATGTGACGGCCGTCAAAGCAAAATGTTGTTTTCCAACTTTTTCGCTGCAAGTTTTGAACGTCGCGCAGCTGCGACTTGGCGGCTCCTGCGGCGCTTGTTATTGTTGTTATTTACGATTAAAGTTTGCAAGATTTGTAAACAGCTTGCGGCCACTTGAATGGGATTTTTCTTTCAATTTGCATGCTGCAGTCGGAGATTGCAACATCGATTGGCTTCGCCAAGTTTATGGGCAACCGCAGCAATTTCCATTTTCATTGGCCGTTTGCCAGTTGTAATAAGCTCTATTTGCAATTAAATTTATTCAATTGCCACGCGAATGTTTAATTGAAGCGCCAATTTGAACACACACACACATATATACTCACGGACATACAGCGCGTTTTTCGCATGTTTAATGCAACTAATCAACATTAAGCCATGTTTAGGCAAGCGACAGCCACCGAAACCGCATCCCATTGTATTTGTGGGTCAACCTACGACACACACACACATATACACAAGTGCGGGGAAATGCGGCAGCTGCTGCTGTCACATTTACATAATTTCATTTGCAACAGATGCGGAGGCCAATTGGCAACAGTCGACACATTTCCATTTCCATTACAATTTGCCGTTACGGTACCTATTCATTCGCAGCTCCCATACAATGCCACAACCGAGATGGTTTCCACGTTTTTATAAACAAAATTATATTCAACTGTTGATTTGCCGCGTCAGCCTCATACTTAATGCGAGTCCTCACCCCGCACATATCCGTATAAATATTCATCAATTAATATCTATGGGTATATATGTAGATAGTGGTGTCTGAAGAGAGAGAGTGAGGGAGAGAGAGGGGGGGGGGCGCTCCACCCAGAATGACAGCCGGAAGCTCTTTCATTAATTAAGTTCGAATTCTTCTTCTTTTTTTTGCATGCTGCGCTGACTCGCATGCTGCACGCAGCGCTCAGTGGCGGCGAGTGTGAAGGGGCTTAGTGGACTGCCTATCTAGGACTCTTCTGACCCCAACTCAGGCAGGAGCATCACGATGACACAGCCACAAATGGGCTCAATCTTGTTGAGTAAGCGGCACTAATTTGTTTTTTTGAGAGGCTGCCTGCCCTCTCTTTTTGGCGCCCCTTTGCTTTTGTTGAGGTTGGGGCTGCTGCGTCGGTGGCATGCATAATTTATTGAGCTCGAATTTGCATCGAATTGTGTTTGCACGTGTATGAGCCCGAAAGGCTACACTATTGACCCGGCTCGATAGAGGACCAGCAACAAATAGCCTTTTAATAAGCATGCAAGCTGCTGGAACGAGCAGGCCCTATCCCTACTGATAGGCAGCCTGGCCCACATATCTCATAGCCAGGTAGGAGCTAGCTAGCCTCAAGAGTCGTCTACTCAAACTCAAGGCTAGCCATGCAATTTGGCCATTAAAAATCATTAGCAAAGGTATTTTGTGTGTCGGCCTGGATGTCTGCCTGTTTGCCCAGCTGCCATGGGCACGAGCCCAATGAAGTAACATTTTTGGCCGCAATGTTGCCACAGCTACATGCTGCATTCTTTATGGCGCCAGAAAAGCATTTTTATTACGAAGAGCAAGTAGGCATTGACATTGTTGCAACTTCAGTCGAATCACTGCATACATATACGAACAACGCTCCTTGACAACATGGACTGTCGTGCAGCTGGCTTACCTGCCAGTGCCACCTCTTCGGAGATCAAAAGTGTGTCCACGGGGAACAGTGTTGAGGATCTGAACACAGAGGAGCAATCCAAGCTTGATTTGGATGTGGTCTATGACCAACTAGAGCAGATGAAGCAGCGTGCCTTGCAGCTTCGGAAGATGCTAGTCCGTGAACAGCCCATGACGGCAGACACCGCAAAAAGCCATCGAAATATTGAATTGTACGGCTCCAAGAATACTGACTTGCGGAAGGTGCAGCTGCAGACCTCGCTGATTGTCAACCATGTGTTGGATCTGACGAGGCGACTAAAGAGCGAGGGAAAGCAATTCAAGCAACTTAACTGCCGCTTCGAGCAACAGAAGGAGAAGACGCAGAAGCTGGACTCGAAAATCGAAACTTTTTACAACTGGCCCCAGCAACAGAAGCATCGAGCAGGGATCTGCCTGGAGCGCTACAACGATCTCAATATTAGGCTCTGTATTGGTAGGGATTATCGTTGCTTCATCGATAAATTGGTCGCAATGCTTGCCCATGAGTCGAAGAATGTTGTGCCCCTTGATTGCTACAACGCAGATAAACTTTACGTTCTCGACCGTTTGGGAAAAACGCGGGAATGGTTGTCCTTCTCCTCCAATTCGCTGCTGCAACAAAATACCAAGCTAATACATGTGCTGTTGAACTACATAAAAAAGAGAGACACTAACGCTAAATCAAGACATTCATCCTACCTACATCCTACAAAGTCATTCGGAAGCATGGTCATAGTACATAAGCAAGATAAAACAAGGGATAGTAACTAAATAACTTTAAAATTGTATATCTTCTTCTTCTTTATTTATAAAAATCTCGTGTCACAATATTCGACGCTTTAATCTTTAATGTCCGAAGCCACTGAATCGATTTCAATGCAATTTTGTAGATATGTGTTATTTGTTCCAACTTAAAAGATTTCATAGTTTTTAGTTAAAAAAAATCAAACAATCAAATTTTTAAGCTGTGAAATTTTTCTTTAAAAAATCACAGTCATGTCTAAGTTGTCGGTGAGTTGCCAAACAATCATAATTTTTAGTAGTGAAAATTTTCCTCAAAAAAAAATATTAACGTAAAAGTTGCCGGTGAGAGCTATACAATTTTATTAAAAAAATCACAATTTTGTCGATAAAATTAATGCACGCGTAAAACAATAATATTTATGGCGAAGTGTTGAAACAGTTCGATTGACCATTATCGTGCGATTTCAATTTAAAAACGATCCATCAACAAAAATATTTTCATGAATATTGGCAACGGTAGATAGGACTGCATACACAATGCATTAAGTTTCCAGATGATTTTTTAATCTGATCGAACAGATCTTCCCGGTTGTACTAAATAATTACTTAAGCCACGATTGACGAAATTCAATTCCAGATACAGCAGTTATTACCGGTTGATCTGATGTTGATCGACAGTGTTGATGACGAAGCAGTAACAGAATTTTTAAATTCTTTGGATATACCAGGAATGTCATCACACAATCTTCATTTAAAGATTAGTTCATCGACTTATCTAGTACGTAATTTAAATCCACCGAGACTACAATGACACACGTTTGATCTTCAAAAGAATCACCGCAAATATTATTGAAGCAACCATTTTGACTGGAAGATTTAAAGGAGAAATAGTCCTGTGTATTTTTATATTAAGGAAAGTTCTATGCAGTTGATGGAACAAAAACAAAAATGGACTAACAGAATTTGCAGTCAGGCGCAACTCTTAACTCGGCGTGAAATTAAGCCAAAAAGTTTGCGTGTAAATCGAATTACGCAACACAGAAAACTGCAACTGTGGATAATTATAAATTCAGCGAACCACAGAGCCGCAAAATTTTGTAATTCGAAGTGCAGTCCGCACCACATCCGGCCGCTGCTGTCGTTGCATAGTTTGCTCTAATTTTTGATTTTTGTTGGAACTTAGTACAGAATGTGTTGTTGCATTAAAATATGCCATAGCCGGTTCTAATTGTATAAAAATGATAAAATGTTTACAAATATTTTGTTAACTAATTATGTGTGGCAATTTGGGCCACAAAAATGCAATTAGCCGCGCACGCAATTAACTGAAATATGAGTCCGACAAATATACAAAATTGGAGTTGTTAAGAGCCTCTTCACATCATATTCGAGAACAATTGTTGGACTCCACACGCCGAGCACATCAAATGCAGACAGCCAAAAATATGAAAATATCATAATATTACGCATACGCCAGGTGATGCGAATATTAAATTGAAAGTCTATGTTTGGACAATGACAAAACTTAGGTCTCAAATTGATGGCAATGTTGTCTTTGACAGCACTGAACGTCACATCGTTTTGATGAGGGTTCAATATTTGGCACGGTGTTGGTAGCACACTTGTTGCACACCCACACGCGCCCGCAAACTGGACGGCTGCCGTTCTGCTTTATCAAGTTGTTCAAACAGAAGTCTAACCAAGGCTTGTTCCCAAATTAATTGAAAGGACTCTGTCCGGTTCCTTAACAACGTCACCTCGCTGTCGGTCGCAAGATTCATAAGAAAATTGATGTCAGCCTTTTGGAAAGTTTTACCTTTAACCGGAAACGGTTCGACCGACGACAACTTCGACTGGCGTTGGGATATGTTAACCTCAAAAATGAAAGTAATTTAATTAGTTTACATTTTTGTGCACACAGCGACGATCCACATAGACCCACATAGCCAGCACAAGTAATTTCCCACTCGGTGCCCATTGTACGAAAGCTAAGCAAAACTTTTATTGTCGGTGTTGGGCAACGACACCAGTCGCTAGGCTCCATATCCTTTTGTACTAGGGAGCTCCTGCTGTCCCTTCGGCTCTAATAATTGTCGCATTCATTGCGCTGTATTCGTATCTGAATCTTTACTCTGGCACTAACTGCGCTGACATCTTTCTCTGTGCTCGTTGCTGTTGTTGGCTTTTGTCACCTGTGCGTGTGAATGCCTCAAATACTTGTGCGCGCTTTCAATGCAGTTGCGTGAATACGCAAAAGTTGAACTACTTATTTACCAACGCACAACAAAATGTCTGTCTATGTGTGTGTGTGTGTGTGACCTGTGCAGTTATTTATTTACACACTGGCAAACATTTTCGTAGGACAACAATCTGAATATTTTGCCTTGCAAAAACTAAGCTAAGGAAATAGAAAAACTTTCTAAAAATGAATCGGCTACGTTGGCGACAAGAGGCTCTGAGGGAAATATATATCCACTCAACAGTAGTCGTATTTCAAGGCATTTAATATGCAACATTCGCGAGCGATTTACCTGGTTATCCATTCATTATTCACGTGGATGCTCAACTCGTTCGTTCAATTGTGCAATCTTGAAAATTCACTAAAAGTTCCCACAGCTCAATTGCCACACCGGAAACTTCCTTCCTTTGTATTCAAACACCGACACGCGCTCACACTCATACTCACACTTATTCGTTATCAATCATTTATTCATTAAGTCACGGCCAGTCAGCTGCTCGTTGCGAGCACAAACTTTATACGTAAACTGTTCGAAAATTTTAATAAAAATTCTTACGTTAAATTACGCTCAATAATCAATGAGTGCCCCACACCCGCTAACGCCATCGCTCAACCACCCGCAATCCACTTGTCGCTGTCATTGTCCAACTGTTCGCTTAAGTGGTGTTAAGTATTTGAAAATCTCTGGTCTTCTATGTATACCCGTCCCTTGTCACCCTCGAACGCTCCTCTACTGTTTTGTATTTGTGCTTTGCTCTGCGGCCGCTTTCTGTTCTATTGTTTTACGACAGTTGGCCAAATACTTTGGCTTGCAAAACTTTTGCGCCTGATGGTCATTCATTTGTCCGTGATTTACGAAGGCCAGTCAGCCAGGCCACCCACTAGCCACTAGCCACGCTCAGCTCTTCTTAGCTGGTCCACACCCATTAAGCAACTCCACTAGCATTTAGTGCTATTGATTTATTGCTCCTTTGCCACCTCAGCTCAGATCTGCTCGTAGCTCTCGACAATTCCGTGCTCGCGCACCGCCTGCAAGTCCCTCACGCATTGCTCCATGGCCGTGACAATGCAGAGGGGCTTCCGGCCGCTGTAATAGGCGCTGGCAGCCGTCGCGTAGCTAACAAGGCGCGCGTGCAGCCAGCCCGTCATTTCGTCCAGGCACAAACACTGCCAGGGATTACCCTCGATTCTGATGTGGCGCAACAGTGGCAGCAGCAGCGGCTCCTTTAGTGCAGGCAGAAAGGTCAGGCGGTTGTTATTAATTTCGAGCTCGATTAGCTTGTCAAAGGTGCTTATCAAATCATCCTCGATTTCCGTTAGCCGATTCTCTCCCACAGTCAACACCCGCAGCCGACGCAGTGGCGCAAACATGCGAATGTCCAGTGAGGTCAACTTGTTGCGCCTCAGTCGCAGCTCCTGCAGAAAGGGTAGCGAGGTGAAGGCCAGTGGGTGTAGGTGCTCGATGTTATTGTTGCTCAAATCGAGGAACGTGAGGTTTCTTATCAAAGTGTTGCCAAAGACATTCGCGCCTAGTTGCCTAATGTTATTTTTGCTCAAATCGAGCAGCTGCAAGGCTGTCAAATTAGCAAACACCTCGTCGGGCAAATGGCTTATTTTATTGCCCTGGAGCTGAAGAGATTTTAATTTGGTCAAGACCCGAAAGGCTGTTGGAGAGATTTTGCTGATCTGATTAAGCCAAAGGTTGAGTGTCCTTAGGTGATGCAGCCTGTTGAACACATAATCCTCCAGCACCTTTACATTATTTGAGCTATAGTCAAGCAACCACAACAATGGCATAACGTCAGGCCTTGGCCCCACGAACAATTGTCTCTGAATTTCATAGATATTATTATTGGAAACGTTAAGCACACGCAGCTGAGGCAGCGCATAAAATATGCCCATGTGCAAAACTTCTAGCCAATTGCTGTGCAAATGCAGTTCGCGCAGCTGTGGAAGTCCACGCAGACGGCACCACTGAAACTATAATGAAATAACTTGTGATCTACAAGTAAAATTGAAAAACATCCTAACTTACATCTCTCACGTTGTTGTTGCTAATGGACAAGTATCGCATATTGTCATTGGAGCCTATGGTGATGTTCTCCTGTTCATTGGTGTTGAGGTCCAGAAACTCCAAGTGCTTAAGGTCCTTGAAGGCGTCAGGCTCTACGTGGGCTATCGAATTGCTTGAGAAGTTGGCATAGACAAGATTTGGAATCTGTCTCATTAGAGAGCGCTCGATGCGCAGCAAGTCGTTGTGGCTGACATCCAAATTGACCAAAGTCGCATTCTCAGCAAAGTGCTTACCCCACAGCTCTTCCAGTTGACAGTGGGATAAGTTGAGTCGCTCCAGTGAAACAAAATTTTTGAAACCATTCCTGCCCAGCGTCAGGCCCCCGACTGTGACAGGTCCAATTCACGCAGCTTAGATAGTTTAGGAAGCGATCTGTTATCATTTTCAATGCCAGTGTGCTCGTTAACTACATTCACGCTTTGCCAATCGTCTTGTATATACCGACTCAACTGCTCAAAGTTTTCTATCTCACGGCAAACATAGCTTTGATCTGCAATCTGCTCACATTCTTGTACATCTTTTGTTTGCACTTCACAGAACACGAGTAGAGCTAACAGTGCTTCCAACATCGACATCATCTGAACTACAACTAAACCACTCTTTAATTAATATGCAGTGCGTAGCTTTGTTTATTTTTAGGCACAAAACTTGTTTTGGTGTATTCCGAACCTGGAGAACTGCTAAGCCGGTTTCCATGCAAATGATGAAATTAAAAAGTTATTTATTGAAGGAATGCTCCTCTTATAAAAAATGGAATCCTGTAGAACTTGTTATTCTTCCATTTCATGGCTTATGTATTTATTTGAAATGTCTGAACATTATCTCATGGCTTGAGTTTCGACTGTTGGGCGAACCCTGAAGGAATCGCCGCCAAAAGTTTGCTTCTATTGAAGATTAAATTAAGGAAATTATCAATGAATTGGCAATCGTTCTACTCGATTGTTTTATTTTTAAGCCGACATTAAATTCATTTAACAAAATATTGAGAGTACAAGGAACATCAGTGTGCATGTACATATATATTCGTAATATTCATTTAACAATCAGATAAAGGTACTTCTTTATATAGCAAATAAATACATTAACGATATTTCTTCAAAATATTCTGCAAGATAGACATAAATATATATTTTTATTTACACTAAATATACATTTATATGTACATATTTTATCTTTATTTATATTAAATATACGAAGACACATATATAGTTAAAGTACATTGTTCACCCTGTCGAGAGATTTTCATTATTTCTCGTTTTATCATTGTAAATATATATATTTATATATTTTGTTATTGGTTTATATCATTTATTATTTATGATTATTTATTCTTAAAGAAAGCGATTCGACGTTTTATATTTATATATAATAATAATAACAATAAAAAAGGTGGGTAACAATGTTACCTAATAGAAAAAACATAAATAATTACATTCAAAATGTATCCTGAGTTCAAAAAAATTGTTCAAGTGTTTTAAGTTGCTTTAAAGCATAATTTGTAGAAATCAGTGGAGGATAATTTGGTTACTTGAAGAATGCGGTTGCTTTGGCCATAGGGGACTAGTATGCGATAGTTCACAGGGCTTCGATAAAAAAAATATGTGTTACATTGGGGACACATCAATCGTACAAAAATTCACAAACAGCTAGAACATCCCTGGAGTATCAGTCTCCCTGTTTCCGGACTTCTCAAAGAACATTGCATCCTAAAATCAAACAAAATCAAAATGTTAAAAATGTGAAATAGGTCCAAATAGTCAATATTTAGCACAATCAAATTAGGTTTAGGTCATTTGATTTAATATCTGCGTGTGCAATTAAATATCAAAAGTTTGCTTACAATGAGGAACGTGGCGCCCAGCAGCACGGCTTTCATGCGTACATCCAAATCCAGTGGGAAAGTGATGCCAAAGAAGTCTGCGTCCGTGAAGATTTCGCGTGCCAGACCTGACCACTGCTTGGTTATTTTTCCCACCTTCGCTCCGGTTAAGGAGACGACCTGTAAAGCAAATACGGAGACTACAATTAAAAACCCGTTTATCTATCTTCAAGGTGTAGCGCTTACGTTGAACTCGACGTCGCCGCACATCGAGAACGTGCAGAAGGGACCCTCAATGCGCAGCACCGTGTCGCCAAGGTGATTCAAAATGCGAAACGAGGGAGAGCAAATAGACCACTCCTGTTCAATAGATCCGATAACATTGCCAGGCGGTGCGGAGACCTCCATTGTCTGCAGGCAGCAGGGAAAACAGCAAGCTGAACAGGCCAATGGACGATTCAGATGAATGACCTCTTGCTGGTAATTGTCGAAAATTTTCAAATCGAAGGGCCGTGCCGAGCCACACATGTTGCGTGTGCAGCAATCGGTGTCCTCCACCGCATAATAGACCTTCTGGCCGAGTGCGTTTTTGATTGAGAACTTGTTGTTTGTCTCGAAGCCAGTGAAAGCCTCGAGCAGCTCCACTTTTTGCTTAACTAAAAGCTGGTCTATACTCGTAAGGTATTCCAATCCGCGCGGACAGTTCGGAATTCCTGAAGGTATACTCATCCAGTCGCCTGTTGTAAAATAAAAAGCACACATCATCAATCCAACTGCTCTTAAGTGGAGCGCTCTTTCAAAATCACATTATGTGTGGGACGTAAGCCCCGACCGCCCACAAAAGCGTGTCAATTGGTCAATGTCGCTGCCATCGTTCCAATTGCTGAACGGCATCAAGAACATGCCTAATTGAAGGCATTACAATGGACAGACCACGACCCTGGGGTTCAGTGGTTTATTGTGCTTTTTACGCCAGTCTGAGTAGCTTTTTTATCTAATCTTATTGTGGCCTTAGAGAAGATAATATTTACAACAGACCCAATATATCACAGGTCCATGCAAATTTATAATTTCATCACAATGGCTTATATAAGTCTATTATTATGGCTGCTATCTTTGGCACGTCCATGAAGACAGCTTTGACAGCCTCATGAACATATATACATCGGAATGATCTGACTTAATCTGGACAAGCCCATGAAATTCGAGCTATGATAGAAGTCAAACTGTAAATGATTTGATTCGCCTCACCTCCTGTCTTCATCGCTTATATAGAACTCGTAGCCCTTTCGCTTTGCCGACTTATTCAGGCGCATTGTGTGCCGGAATTTTTTAGGCAAGGGTTTGTTGGCTTCGCGGCAGACCAACTGCTTCAGGCTCTGGGATCTGGTGCAGAAAATGTTATACTGGCTGTACAACGAGTGCCAAATGAAGCGTAACACTTTTGACCCACTGCTGGCACCGCCAGGCGTTGCTTCCTTTTGGTCACCAGACTCGTTTTTAGTCAAATCTAAGGTGGAGAGGTAACTGGAACTGGATGCTGCAACTGTAGCTGATGCTGCGGCGCTTGGAGCTGACATCGCACTCACTAATCGATACTCAGTTTGTTGCGACTGCTCGCGATGCTGCACGGAACTGAACTGAAGCGTCTGCCTGGGAGAGGGCACACAAGTTGACAGTTGACAGCTCGTCGGGTTTCAAAAATCATCGTAGTCAACATAGCCGAACGTGTTTTAAATAGCGCTTTGTATTATTTTATTGGTTCAATTAAAGCAAACGCGGCGCGTCGTGATAAGAGCCAGCGGGTTGGCGTTGGGATGCGAAAAGCTATGAGGAAGCAGCGGGGTCTTTATCAAGTCGAAGAGCAGGCACATTTGGTTTGTCAACAACAACATCTTGCTGTTGACAGAAACGTCTTTATCTTTGCTCATCTCGGCCAGAGCTTATCTAGGACAGTTCAAAGACTTGCTCACACTGTGAGTGTAAATATTTACAGCTCTATTTCGGGTGCTAATAGAAAACTACTTTGTAGTCTGCCGCCTCGCTCTCTTGAGCCACCTTGGAGCGGTGCTGCATTTCAGCCCGAGTGGTTCAATGGCAGCGAAGATCTGTTCTACCATTGCTTTTGCTATTATCACATTCCCAGTGCGTTGACTCTGATTGTGAATGTGAAAACTAGGCTTTGTCTGAATGCAATCTTTTGTCTTAATTGATTTCAGTCAATTCCTATTGTGTTCTTGCGCTTGTTCTTAGTGCTGTGCCCTAAATCTATAAATAAATCAGACGCACATATGTTTTACGATGGCTGTATTGTAGATTGCAGTAGGTAAACTCATGGCTGTATATTTATATAGCAACTGACACACTCACCTGCTGGACCTCCTGCAGCCATGCCTGGATGTGGATGAGCAGGCGGCATACCTGGCTGGCTTACAATTGGCTGCTGAGGACCTGCAGGTCCCGGTGGATATCCAAATGGTTGCGGTGGACCAGCAGGTCCAGGTGGGTAGCCATAGGGCTGTGGTACACCACCAGCTCCAAAAGGCGGCGGACCGCCATAATGCGGCTCACCCCCAGGCATTTGAGGTACTGGCGCGTAACCTCCTTGAGGTGGATTCGGCGTAAAGCCCTGCAAAATTATTTACGTAGAGTAATTCTCTCCAATGGTAGTAAAATAAAAAGCCATCTTTGGCATGATAATAGAATATATACCCGTGTAGATATAGCGCTTAGAAGTGCCTTTATATGAACGCTCGATTTCCAACCGATTGTTCTTTTCATAAAGATTATAGTTTTTCAAGATATGGTACAATCGTGAAGCTCTGCATTCCGCAATGGGACAATATATACTGAAATGCTTTTCTACAAAAACTCATACTCAGCCCACTCTTGTCATATAACTATGTATATATACATTTATCTACTGTTAACATTTTGCCTATACAGTCATGTCTGGATAAAGTGAACTAATTATTGCAAGGCCTGTTCACAGTATTGGGGTCAAGGCAAGAATTGTTGCTCGAAAACTCTTTTAAAATACACTTTGCGTATATAAATTCAAGTGATCAATAAAATAAGTTAATAGGAAAACATAAATATATGATTATTGAAAGAATTGGCGAATTGACATTTGCTTCTTGCATTCTCAAAGTGACTTGCAAACTTTTTTAGAGTATTCCATGTAAAAATTTTGGTGTTCACTATACCCTGACACGACTGTACTACGTATGTTTAGACCCTTATCCAGAATATTCCCTGATCCAGACAGTTAAATATTTTAATACTATTTATTGTCTAATATAAGGAACAATTTGATAACTTAGTTTCGGTTTATTTTCAAGGAATGTATACTTCAATCGAATATATAATATCTGAGTGTTTCAAGAGTTCAATGATTTCAATAATCTGAAAAGTATAAAAGGGGCTACACTCTATGATTAAATTCCAAAATCCTACATGTGAAGAGTTACCTAAGAAAAGACGAAAGGTCAGACTCGATGTATCGACTCTGCAACTGCTCAAATATATATATGAAAAATGGTTTTATATCAACACACATTTAACCCATTTCTTGTCTAATTACCCTCCATAGAGGAATACAAATCGATAACGATGTCCATTATGTGGTCCTTTTCCCTTATTCCAGCTATTTATTGCTATCGCTCGTTCATTAGTTTGATGATTAATGCAATACTCGAACAACGAAATTTGTTTAGAAGTGCACTTCGGCCAACTCAGCAAAATGACAACGAATGCATTCGGATTCAAATTACAGAAATATCTGATTGTTTACACAGTGAAACCTAACTATAATGCTCAACAAGCGCACCCTAATTGTGTTATTCGAATCTGAAAGCTTGTCATATTTCAGTGGCAAAGGCACGCAAACTTATAAGTGACGTCATACACACACATCTCTATCTATGCATATATGTGTGTATGGATATATACTATATGACAATTATGTATACTGAAGTTGGCAACGCCCCCCAAATCGAGCGTACTCACATAGTTGACGGGCTGTGGTTGCGGCGCGCCTCCGTGCTGCGGTCCAGGTGGATAGGGCGCATTCGGTGGTGCATATGGAGCACCTTCGGCAGGCGGTACATTCGGTGGATAATAACCGGGCGGTATGTATCCGCCTTTATTGACATTGTTCATGTTCATGTTTCTGTTTTTGTTGTTATTGTGCGTTGTTGTTGCAGGTGGTTGGAGGACGTGTTTCCTCGAAGGAATCTGCCGTTCACTGTGGTAATTGTACTTTATAGTGAGATGCTTCATTACAGCTTCATAATTACTTACATATATATATATATCTGCTTTTTGAATATTATTTCAATTTATTTTCAACACTTTCTTGCTTTTGCTGCCAGAACAACCAAGAGCGTTGAATCAATGTGAACAATTGCTGCAACGGCAAAATTACCAACACCTTTGTACTCACAATCGACAAAAGTATCGATATATGTTGAGGGTATACAATCTGGCAACGGCAGGTTGCTGCAACCACAAATAGGTGGCGCCACAGCAGTAAACTCTGCAGTAAAAATGAACAGTAGAAAGCGCTGTTATACGCAAGTTTCATAGCCGTACAATAGATGGCGCTTTGTAAATATTACTTTAGTATAAAATAGTTAAAAGATTGTATAATTTTATAAATTGATATTTGATTAGCTTGTTGCATGTATGACTGTTACAGATATAACATATTATAGCATGAATTCCAGCAGATCTCACCCCGAAATGAACTCTGACCTCCTTATTTTACTTATTTTATTATTTCCAAGCAAATAAATGTACAAAATGCTTTTATCTTATTTTTGTATCAACAGAAGCCACCATTTTTTATTTATCTTTTTTTTTAGTTTTGTGTTCAACAGACGGCAAAAACACAGCCCACATTTTTTTCTAATGCGCAAATTCTGTGCGAGGGTGCGAGGGAGCGAGGGTGCGAGTGCGTCAGGGTGCGGGCTGGCCGGTGCGAAGGAATGAGAGAGACGGAAAGAGAGGCGAGCAGAGTTGTAAGAGGGCTGCCGGAGAGGGTGGCGTAGTTAGCGCGCATAAAAAATGGCGGTTTCCGAAGCAGGCAAACAGAGCGAAAACCGTTGGACGCGGACGAGCTGCCCTGCTGCTGCCCCGCTGTGTGTGCGTGTGTGCGAGCGAGAGGGCGACAGTCAAACAGAAAAAATTCTAAAAAAATGTTAAAAAAATGCGAGCGAAATCCACCCCATAGCAGAGGGACAGCAAACAGACGTCACTCACACACACGCATACACACTGCGACATCGTAATTACCAATACAAATGCAAAGCGCGACGGAGAAATCATCATGAACAGTGCCACACCCAGCGCCGCCCACTCGTGGGCTTTGCTTTAGATTTCCGACGCTGGGGGCCAGAGCAAAGCGAAAGCCCAAGCTAAAGTAGAAAAAAAACGTTGAAATGAGCGCTTTAATGCGCCATATAACGTGATATTAATGCTGTTGCATCTGTGTGTATATGTGTGTGTGTGTGTATGTGTGAGTTTTGCACATTCAATTAGTTGGCATTGCTTTTTGCATGGCAACAGCAAAAACTACAACAAACAGTCGAGTCAGAGAGCATATTTGCGGTTGGCAACCGACACAAAAGCTCCAGCTGAAGCGGTTCCTGCCGAGAACACCACCACCTACCCACAAGCGCGCCCCACCCACACATGACCTCGACCTCAACTCTTTGCCATTCGCTGGTCCTGCCTATGGCGCCCGCACTGCTGCAGCTACAGTGCTTCAAAATCTTGAAAAATCAGGCAGCCGGCAACCGTATTGCAGCTCCAGAGGCACGCTCAATGCGGGCGTCGGCCCCGCCCCCACCTCCGCCTTGTTCTGCCGACAGGCTATTGTGTAACCGACTGCAGGCAGAAGGAGAGAAGCAGAAGCAGTTGCAGAGACCGAGTCAGGTGGCCAGCCAGAGGCAACCTCATCTCTGGGAGCTGCTCATTAGCCGCTGTTTTTCGCCTTCAAACATTGAAAACTACAAATTTGCCGAACAGCTTTTTGTATCATTCTGTTATTTATTGTCGGGACGATCAAATTGAAGTATGTGTGTGCGTGTGTGTGTGTGTGTGTGTGTGTGTTGGATATCGAAAGCAAAACTAGCTTTCAATGGAACAGCGAGGCAATAAATCAAGTCTTGAAGATCCTCGCTGCCCCAGCCAGAAGCTTCTAATGTCCACGTTGCCAATTGATCGATGGCTCTGGGACTGCCTTTTTGCATTTATATTGTGTGGCCAGCAGCTTGAAGGGACTCGGACGCAGACAGCCACAACAAAAACATCTGCTACCATGACGCTTGCGGTCTGATATGTCCCGGGTGCAAAGATATTTTGGCGCGTGTTCTAAGGAATTCGCACAGGGCACTTAAATAATTTACATTCGAATGAGTATGTGAAATGATGTGAACGAGTTTTTGAAATATCTTTCAACTTTGAGACTGCAGACAAAACAATTAAACTAAATAAAGAGATTGCAATAGAAGAATATATTTAACATTACAGAGATATATCAAGATTTGTCCTAGAAAATTTAAAAAAAAAAAGTATTTTTTCTGAGATACACTAATATAAATATATATATGGCGAACTGTAATAGTATCGTTTAAGAATCTTATGTGATGCTTGTATTCATAGAACAGTCTGTGATTTAAACCAAGTGCCTGAAGCGAAAATTCCAGAGTCTGACTTTGTTACAGTTAAAAAGTAAAAGTTTTAATTAAATTTGATGTTTTTCTTTTAAGAAAAGTTTAATAACTTTAAAGTATGAATTTAAAATAATTAAAATTTTCTTATTGTCGATTAAAGTAAATGCTTTAAAAAAGCAGATCTTTACAAAGCAACATCGACTGCTCAATACTCTGTTTATAGCTTATTTAATCAGCTTCAAATATATTTATAATTATTGGATTTAAATTGTAAGAGTTAAGTCTAAAGCTCTTTCTTCTAATGGAAGCAGAATTTGTAAATGGGTCGATAATTATGGAAATTCAAGTGTAACATCGCTTGTATGTGTTATATATATATATATCTTTATTTATTCATACGGAAGCTATCCACTTCATATGATTACATTAAATTAGCAATATATTAATTAACAGAGCTCTTAAAAAGTCAACATATGGGAGAGTCCAACTGAAGAATTGTGAAAGACGAAGATCTCATCGTTTTATTAGCTGCAAATGCATATATTTTAATCTCAAATATACTTAAACATTACATTAAGAACTGAAAGTAAGAATTTGATCACTTTTACTAATAATTTTAATCCATATTAAATTATTTCTTAAATCTCAAACGCTATCTTCTATCTTCTGTCGAGTCTAATTGATGAAAAAAGACAACTTGGTTTATGATACACAAAAAAATCTTTTTATAAAGTTGTTGGCGCTTCGCAATGACTACAATGGGTAACTAGGGATCTCGATTGAAAAACCAGCTTTAAAAAAACTCGTGAAACTCGCAGCCAAATAAAATGCACATTGCGTCGGGTCAGGGATGTTGCATGTGTGGGAAATGCTGCAGACGGATAAAAAAAGGGGACAACAACAACAAAAAAGAAGCCTAAATGTGTCAATGTGAAGGACAATGCCAGCGACAACAACCACAACAACAACAACAACGACGAGGCCATTGTGGGGAAGGCAACTGCAACTGCATTTGGTCAGCCAACTGGCGCCCGAGTCGAGAGCAGCTGTTGACGTCCAAAAAGAGATACACGAGGTCATCTGCACATATTGGCAGGCCAATGCAATCGCTTAAAAGAATGACAGGAAATGCACACACACACGTGTACACACACACACAGACACAAACTCCCACACGCACAACATTCAACGACACCTGTGATTACATGGCAATCGCGAAACTTGCTTGACCTGGGTCAGGGTTCGCTTCGCTTTGGGCCGAATCGAGTAAAAAAGGGTGAAAGTGTTTTTAGCTTAATTACTTAATTAGCACTTGGGCAGGGCGAGTCGTCGCAAAGGGTCAGGCTGGTTTGGTTGAAACTGGGTCAGCAGCGGCAAAGCTGAAAAAGGGCTTATGTACAGCGTAAATCTTAATGAGTTTTCATTTTATTTTATTTTATTTTCATTTTCAACCCGTTCAGTCCGTCCTTTGGTCCGTTTTGTAATTAAAAGCACAATGACCCGACCCAACGACCCTTTGCCGGCACGCACTTGTGCCACTGCCAGTGGCTGCTTCTGGGGCAGGGTTGGGGCTATGGGGCTTTCGAGCTGGCGCGCAATTAATTATCGAGTGTTGAACTTGAACTTGGCAGCCCGGCGAAGAGTGGGCTTTAAAGAGCGCCTTGACGCTTATTGATTTTACCATAGAGGATGAGAGAGAGAGAGAGAGAGAGAGAGAGAGAGAGAGCAAGCGAGGCGAGGCTGCTCAGTCTGGTGGCCACATGTCATGGCCAAGAGACTTAAATCAAAACTGACAGCAGCACAAAGCAAAGGACTCGGACGCGCTGCGGTGCTTGTGCTTTAACCCTTTCGTTTGGCGAACCACTCAAACCCCGTAGCCCAGTGTGTGGACTCTGGGCAGAACTTTGACAGGATGCTGCTACACGGTAATTGCTTATTTAAGCGCGCGCGTTCGTCCTTTTACGGGATGCTGGCAGTGCACAGAAAAAACGCGCACAAAACAAAGCAAATGCCGCGTGTAATTATTGGTCGGGTCGGAGGGCAGGTCGAGGGGCTGAGTAGCCAGCCAGGCAGTCAGGCAGTCAGGCAGTCTGTCGGGCAGCTGTCTAGCCAGCCTCTGACCAAGACCAGGAGCAGGACTAAGACCAGGACCAGCCCGAAATGAACTGCAAATCAAACAAGAACTCAACGCGAACCGCATGCGTGCATATTAAAAATGTTTTAAAATGAAATTTCGGCAGCGGCGACTCTTTTTTTTGCAGCGCCTCGCAAAGGGTTAAGGCTTTTGTTGTGCATCCAACTGTGAGCTGAGGTCCTGTGATCCTGTATGCTACACACACACTCGCATGTGTGTGAGTGTGTGAACGGTCTTGCAGCTGTCGTTATCTAGTCAGGGCTATCGCTGGGCAGGCACTGATTGAGCTTAGGCCAAGGGTCAGCCACGGGGTGGATCGACGAGCTGCTTGATTTGAGCTGCGGCCTGCTAGTGCTTTTGGGGTTTTTACAGCCTGGCGCGCTCGTTCATTTATCGCTGGGCGATAGACAATCTAGCAAGAGGTAAAAAATAAATCATGCAACGTCTGTTAACAACTCAATAATAATAACAATTGCAGAAAAAGTTGCTGCCTGAGCTGTGGCCATAAATTATAACGGGTTTGCCGTTTGGTGGGCATGAACAAACACACACGAGCAAAATATGTTGAAGCATTTTTCAATTTTAATGACATCAAATGAAGGCAGTAGTGCTTGAGAACTCAACTCGACTCACTCGCCTGCCCGCAACAAGAAATAACAGAAATTATTGTCAATAATTACAATGCGGCTTGGGCTGGTCTTTGACGCGTTTGACAGACGGTAGGAGTGAAAAAGCGTGTGAGTTGTTTGGCCTCAGGTGCCTAAGACAGCAGAGGCGCAGCTAAGAACAATGTAAAAGGGGTTAAAATATTGTATAAACTTTGAATGTAGCGAACACTAAGCAATAGATCTTACGAGGCTCAACTAGTGGAGTGGCATTAAATTTCATAAGTTTCTATCACTAGTGTAGAAAGTATACATATTCCATTAACAACACAGGCAATTTAAAATAAATGTAATAAGTTTTAATACAGTAAAACCCAAATGAAATTTCTAAACATTTTATAGCCCATCTTTCGCTTTTGTTTTCAACTCCCTAACTCAGCCCCTTTTAAGATCATATCTCCGCGCCTTAGAGTTGGCAGCTTCGAGTCGCTAGCTCCCTAAAGCGCTTAGAGGCGTTTGACTTGGCCATTTGCATGAAACAACCACGAGATCAGCAATAGCAACAACAATAAGAGCAATCGGCATGCCAAATACCTGTAATAGTAATAAACGTATGTAATAATAATGAATTTTAATGTCGCGCATTAACAATTCTTGCATTTTAATTGGGCGAACAGAAACTGAATCTAAGACTAGAACTCAACTGGACCTGCGTCTGCGTCTGTCTTTGCCTCTGCATCTGAGTCGAAGTCGGAGTCTGAGTCGACGGTCTGTGGGCTCTGGTTATTCGGTATCTGTTCTGTGGGCTTGCATAAATTTTGCTGTTGATATGATTTAGTGACATGGAACAATGCACTGGAATTTATGACAAAGCTGCATACATTTAAGCGGATTATGTCAGAATATTACTATTTCAGTTGTAAATAAAAATCGCAAAAATTTGTCAGCTCTGTCGCAAAAACCTCCACACCACATTGAGACAGCTTTTGCGTTTGCTTTAGCTTTTAGAACGTAAAATGTAATTAGTGCACAAATCACATTCAACATTCGGGCCTCAGGCCAACAAGAGGGCGTCTCCACGAGCGTTAATCCATTGAACTTCATGAATGTGGGCGTTCCTACTAAATGACAAATACCCCACTCTGCATAGAATCAACTGAAAAAATGGAAATCCACTCGCTTTCTTATTGATCACCTTGGATCTCTATGTTCCAAGGCTCCATTCTGCAATACGCTCAATCATTGTCGGTCAGAAATAAAATAGTTGGTTCGACTTTTAGTTGATGATGCGCTACTGTGGAGAGGAGCTGTTCAGACCTATTTTTAAATTTTAAACAACATTTCGAAATATTACATTTGTGTTGAAGAAATATATATATAGCTTACATATCTCTTTAATGATTATGTTAGTTAAGTTTAAGTACTCCAAAGTTTTTATTTTCAATTTAGTATACCTACTGAAGCTTATCAAATCAATATCCTTAACTTAACAATCTAATATTAGAAGCAGAAATATTTGTTTTTTTTTTCAGAAAACCATTATTATTTATTAAATGTGAGTTGTCACTCCCAAATTGAACAAATTTGTAGCTTTTTACATTTATATATGTCTATACCTGAAGCAGAGTAGCGTACAGTCGGGATACATCGCTTTGACTTCTTTTCTGCATTGAAAACCCATTACATATTTTACATGAGCCGGCGCTACAAGCCATGGGCGGATATTCATGAGGATCTAAATGCTTTTCCGATTTGTAACCGTCGGCCAGAACTTACGACCTTGCCAGACCACCAGCCAACAACTGCTGACGTCATTAGGGAATATAAATGCTAGATTTTTAGCATTCTTTATGAAGTCGTAAATTCCTCTGAATCCAGTGGTCTAATCGTACTGTAAAAGAAACAGGATTGCTGTGCAGCTCCGGGCAGCTTCGTGGCAGCTGTCGCATCCAATCCAAGCTCTGTGCCACATACACTAATTAACTGCAAGTTCTAGCCCAGGAGCTGCCTTACCTTTCGAGTCGGGTCTCGAGTAGACACTTGTAATGTCGCAGCGCCACTCGAGGGAGCCCAAAGGGAAGCGAGCCGTAAGAGTCCACGGAGAAATGGCCCCCACTTTGTCAACAGGCAGCCGGCAGCAGGAGGACGATTTTCAGAAGCGCTGGAAGACGCGCCACAAAATGAAAAGAAATTGCCACTGTCTGCCGGGCTTACAAAGTAACCAGCAAAAAGGGGCAAAGCTCACTCACAGGAGCACAAGAGTGAGAGGGGCATGTCGCGAAGGAAACGCAACCATCTGCACGAATTGTAATTGAAAAGATTTCCTTGAAGAAATTACACGAGCCGCCATCGTCCTTGTCTGTGCTGGAAATTTAATAAGGAAACCCCAGCGAGCTTATATTGTACTTTGTGTGAAAAATAATAGTTTTTTAAATGCACTGACATTTCTAGGGGGCTTGGGGTTGCGGCGACTGGGCAGATTTTATGAACTGCAAAATATTTTTGTGGCTAACGCTAAGCCAGCGAAATATGCGCGTAATTAAGAAATATTAGTGAGCGGGCGGTATTCCACATTAAAAGGCATTTCAACAGCGCTTCCCCGCCTCAGGCCTCAGCTGCGAGTCTGTCGGCATACAATAGTGAATGAAAAGCTGTTTCATTTTCAAATGAAATGAATACGAAAGAGAGACGCCTCTCACAACTGACCAGCGGTTAATTGCGAAACTTGCAGATTGCAAGTACAGTTGCTGCTACGTACAGAAAAAGCAGAGGAGGAAAAGTTGGATAAACACTTATGTATACAGTTATTGCTTGAAATAATATTAAAAAAGATTCCGTGATCAGAAAACCCATTAAAGCTGTTGATTTTTATTGACTGGTTAAGAGAAAGCTAAGTAAACTTCAAAGTAATTTTTAATGTGGAATTAATTCACAATTTAAGCCTGAATAATCTTAAATACTGAAAGTTTTATGGAAAATACATTAACATAAGCTTAACTTTAGAAGCTCGATGGATAAGTTTTCAACTTGCTCTAATCACTAAAATTGATCAAGTTTAGCTGTTTTTTATACCCATTACCCATTAATATTATTAATAAGTATACTGTTTTTGTGCATATGCCTATGATAGTGAGAGCCAAGCAGCTCTAGCGCAATTCAACATCGTTCCAATGAGTGTTCGTTGATGAAATACTTCATTAGAGTTTGATACTTCTTTTTTGAATATAATTACATTTGCCATGAATATAAATACTAAATAAATATCAGAAAAAAACGATTATGTTTAACATTAATTTATTTATTTATTAGTGACTTAAGATTATGTTTTATTTATTTTTTATTAATATACCTTTCATTATTTCTTTTATTATTTATTAATATTTGTTTCATTATTTCCTTATGGATTGAAATTGTTTAGATAAGTACAGGGTATATGCTGCATGCATACTCCCCACAAGCGAATTTTTACTTGCTTTGCTTAATTATGCTGATTCAAGCGAAATTCTTTGAGTCGGTTTCGCGTCAGCAGCATTTGCATTTAGTAATTCCAATTGGAAAAGCGTCTGACGTGAGACAAACCACAAAAAAATGAAAGAAAAAAGAAAAGTAAAACAAAAAGACGACCTTTTTGAACTCAGGTGGCAAATTAAAGTATTACGACAATAAAATGCACTGGGGAAACTGAGACTGGGCACAGACAATGCAATTATGAGTCGCAAATTAATTCGAGCTAGGCCCGAGGGTTGCCCGAGGACTTTTCACGCCCTTTTCTAATGAGGGGCTCACTTCTCAGCCAATAATCAATAGCGGGATCAATGCAGACCGCATAATCGATCGCAAATCGGCACTTATAAATGTATATATGTACACACACAACACACAACAACACACAACAGCATCGACAATCGGCAAAATGAGCATTGATCGCTTGGTGTGAAATTGTGCGTGTGGGGTGCGTCCTCGGGGGTAAGTCTGGCACAACCCCTAACCCAGCGACCCGTCAGAGTTTTTTTTGATTTGTTTTTTTTTACTACTCATATTGTTAGCAGAAAAAAGGTTAATAGGCTTAATTCCTGTTGTTGTTGCAGTTGTTGGTAGCGCACTCTTTCGACTTTTATTTATTGTAAAATTTGCCCAAGCACTTGAAACTGACAATTTTAGCTGTCAGTTTGTGTCGTCGCTTGAGGTATATGACTTTGCTTTATTGACTTGTTAGCGCCGTCAAAATCCCATTTGTTTGTCAATAAATTTGCGAAAAAAAACCCGGACTGAGAGGGCGCGAGACAGAGAGAGATTGGAAGAGAGGCGGCCATATTGTGGGTTGCCTGTTACTTTGGCTGGGGTGAACAAATTGGCTGTTGATTGATGTTACTCACGTAACTCGACGATGAGTTGCCAAGATTAATGTGGTTTTAAGTTAGTGGAAAAGTTTGCCAGATATGCAAATAGTAGTTGATGAAGTCGGCTGTTCCATTAAGTTGTTGAAAATCAATTCCACTGGCTTGGAAAAATGCATGGCCATTAATTACTTACTTTTACAATAGAAAACTGATGAAGCTTTGAACTGAAGATAAATAGGTTATCGTTAGCCAAGAGGGGCATAGTGGCGTGCTGCGATAATTAATAGGTGCTTGAACATCTCTCGTATATTATATATTGTGCTTTTTATTTTTTTTTTTATTTATTTATTTATTTAGAGTCTCTTGCTGAATTCAAAGTAAGGCATAGCTTTGTGGGACAGTAGGCATTTGACTAATGTAGGCTACAATTGAGTTCCAGCAGAGGACTGAACTACTCCTCTATTAATAGAAGGAGAACTTATTTTCATCGCCAGGCATACGCTAAAAAAGAGCTAGTAAGCATCAAATTTGTTTGTACTTCTAAGCTTAATTTTCTGCAGCAGGTCTTAAGAGTGCTAGTAGTCCTCTGTCCACCAATAATTGGAATAAATGTTGAAAAGGAAGCCTCATTCTCAGCACTTCTACCAAATCAGTAATTGGTTTTAATTATCGACGTGGATTAAGCTTCTACAATTCGACTCAAGCTCTGCCAAATTAACATTTAACTATATAACTATGCTGTAAATCATTAACCAGAATTGGCCATATATCATTAGAGACCTCTATTGCTGTCAGTACCTTCTGCCATATAGGGCTGCTGTAAGTACACTTATGCACACATAAATCCAAGTCCCGAAACAGACAACAAACTACTCACGCATTTGCATATAATGCGACGTTTTTTCAGAATTTTTTGTCTGGTTTTTGAGTTTTTCTTTTTGTGTTGCTGCTCTTCACAAAAACAAGTCAAAATTTATAACATAAAACGCATCCGACAGCTTGTCAGTAACAATGCGCTTTAAAGCTAACAAGCGTGTGCGAAACGAAACGCAATGGCCACAGAAACAGCAACAACAGCAAGAAACCTAAATCCATTTGCATTAAAATTTATAGAGCGTAAACTGTGCACTTTTTTAATTTCATTTATATATTTTTTTGTCGAAGTACACCCCGAAACTTGAGAAAAATTTTACAACGTGCCGAATATTAGATACCCTTATTTAATAAATTATAAATTTTACTGAAAAATGATAAAGAAAATGAAAATAGTAGAACAATTTTCAAAAACGTTTAATTAGATATGTCGAAATCTTTCGAATTAGATGCAAAAATATATGTATGTATGAAATAAAATACAAGATCAAATAAATTTTAACAAGTATAAGGAAATACAGATTGAAAGACACTAAAGTATAGAAGACTTATTTCTCAATCTAGTACCTACAGCACATGTTTATTATTTTCAAGAAACAATCTAAAGCTTAGATCTCATTAGGAGATATAAATTGATTAACAACATTTAAAAAGATTGAATTTTTGTTCGATTGCTCAACTGTATTGTAATATTATATATATTTTGTATATAAATATTGACTGATACATATTGAATCAGATTCAACAGGACATAAGGTTTAACATATGAAATCAGAATTTATATACCATATCCGTTCACAGATGTCTCTTCCCGGACATTACAAATTGCGTATTAAAATTGAAATACTCTCTGTAAAAGCATACAAAAAAACTGTTACAATTTGACTATAAAAATACATTTTTTTTTTATAAAAAAAAGGTTCTTTTTGTTGTAAGGAAGAATATGTCAGCATGTGATTTTCAGTGAAAAAAAAATTTAATAAAAGAGCGCCGGAAATTATGTGCGCACAGTAGAAGAAGCAACAGCAAAGGCAGCAGAGGATCTGATGGCAAAAGCTAAGAGGAAACCCAGCTACCTATGCATTTGCCGACCAGGCCAGGCCGACTGGCCCCTTCGAATGTACGTAGCACATATTGTTCGCATGTCGGTTCACGTTTTTTTTAAAATATTTTTTCAGGTTTTTTTTGTTATTTTTTTTTGTTTTGCCACACTATTTTAATTTTCCGAGTCCTTCTCTCACTCGCTAGCGAGCGAACGCACGAACAATTGAATTATTTTTGTACGTAACATCAGCGAGGGGTGGGCTGCCCATTAGCGCTGCGCCACCCCACTATCATCATCATCATCATCATCGTGCTCTCTCATCATCATCGCCGTGGAACAGGCAGGCAAAAGTGAGAAAAAAAATGCGTTCGAAAAAAATTTGTATCAAAAGTTGTACGACGTGACTGTGAGCAAGTTTTTTTTTTTATTTTTTGGGATCTTTTTTTGCTTTTTATTATGATTTTTTTTTATGTTGTTACAAATTTTTAGACGGCTTGATTGGAATGTCAGATAAAGTCAAATGGATTTCAGCGTAAATTAAGTTGCCATTTGCTGAACATGGGGCGGCAAAATTAAATTTTCATCTACCCGCAGCTGTCGCTGTCCAAGTTTTCTGATAGATTGTAAAGATTAAAAAAGTTTTAAATATGAAAATGGCCCCAAATAAATATTTGGAACTATTTTGATGTCATAGTCAAGAGACCTTCATTGCAAGAAAAAGCATAGAAATAAGATTCTTAAAATGCAATAATTTATTTATTTACTAATCATATTGTACACTCTTTTTTATGTTATTAATATTATTATGTTATATAATTTTAACTGTAAGGAATTTACTACTTCTTTACTTAGACATTTTATACCCTTGCAAAAAGCGTATATTTATTTTTGGTAAGAAGATTACAACGCACAGAATGCTGCATCTCCGACCAAACAAACTATATATATTCTTTATCAGAACGACGAGCTGAGTTGTTATAGCAGTGTCCGTCTGTCGGGATCAACGCAATCTTCTCCTAAAATATTAAAGTTACAGATCTGAAATTTTAAACTGTTGACCTCCTCTTAAGATCCATCAAAAAGTTATATATCTACGCCCACTAGGCGCGTAGCAAATCAGCAAGTCTATCTACTGTATATCATATGTATGTCCTCTAATATTTTGACTGTTTGGACAAAAATTATAACAAATTATATACATCCGCCTCCTTGGGGCGTGCCAAATCAGAGAAAACTATATCTTAAAAAGTTGTACAGTTAAAGCCCGAAAATTTCACATATAGATTACTGTTGCCCTCCTCCATAGATTGACTAAAAATCATATAATAAAAAACGGTATCTTCATCAATTTTTCACCTGAGATCCAAAAATTAGTAAATACGTAGATCTTGATATCTTCTTGGCAAATCAGAAAAAATCAAATCATTTACCAAGCTTCGGCAAGGTCGAAGATAGCCCATCCATCTAGTTTTGGTTAAATATCACATATCAGTAGAGACTTAGAGATTTGATCGATTTAAACATTTGTCTTGCCAGCTGATTGTAAAGTGGAACATCTGCATAGATAGGAACAGCCTCCTTCAGAGTTACAAGGCGGCATTTCCGAGTTTCTCAAGGTCTTTGCGCAGCTTGTGTTCTGCGTTGGGCAGATCGAGCTGATAGATGCTAGGGGTAAATTGTAACAGGCAGACCGGTTAAACCGGTTCCCATTTGGAATATTGTGGTATTTTTTATGAAAATATTTGGCGCATTTCAATAAATACACAATTGTACATTAATCCAGAGCTCAGATAAGGGCCATAGCGGGTCGCAGCTGCATGCGGCGCACCCAAATGTTGGCCGAGCTTCACAATTCACAATTTCAGGTAAAAATCTCAATTAAAATTTGGTTGAAATGTATGCAAAAAGAAAAAAATAAAAATAGGGTTACGGGATAGCTTGAAAAGACGCACAGCCTCATCAGCCGCTGTGATCCTGGCGATCGACGATCCCTCATAGAAAAACAAAACGATCGCCACTTTGGGCGCACATTGTGAGAAGAAGAACAATCACCCTTTCATTCATTCAATCAGGCATTCAACTATTCTGTTCTGTTTCAGTTATTCAGCTATTCTGTCTATCGGGCACGTTGACAAAACTCTAGCGCCAGCTTTAAATGCCGTATTATCATACTGTTTGGCCTGTGACTGTGTCCTGTGAAGTGACATACGTCTAATTTGAATATTCGTTGTAGCTCTGCCAGCCTTTCCCACGATTTATGCTTATGATTGTCGCTTTCTTGGGCTGAAAGGCTCCTCGCTTGCTCGGTTCCTTTCTTAACCCGTGTCAAACTATGCCGCACTCGAAATCCTTATGCTAATGCAGTTGCCATAACTCACGCTCATCCTGGCGCAGGTTTCTGCTACCCAATGTAATAATAATTTATGCATGGCCTTTGTACGTTTGGCAATTGTTAAAAATTATTTACACGCTTTTAATTGGCATTCAAGTGGTTGCGATCAAAGGTAGCTACCTCCTGCTGTTCTCATTGCTCTCATTGCTTGCATTTCTACTGTCCGCTGCTTAGCTCATTAGAGCTGGGCAAAAGCTTGCCGAGTTAGTTGCTGTAGCTCGTATTATTAATGAATTCATTTCCCGTGTTAAAGCACTGTTTGTTGAGATCCACACATATATCGGTTGCTTCGCGAATAATAAAGAAGTAATAATAATAATAATTATGCCGACTAAGAGCTTCATCAGACATCCCATTATGCAGCCAGGACTGCACTCGACAAGCAACGGCCCACACATGGTTTGCCAGAAAAAAAGGAAATGGGAATCGAAACAAAAGCAGCCATACCACCTTTGAGGGCAGAGCGAAAGGCAGTCGACGTCGTCATCATAAATGTTTGCTTTCGAAGTGCAGTGGGCGCGGCATGCACTTCAGTTGCGGCATTGAAAAAAACGCGCACACATGTGCAGAAAAAAAATCTGGCATCAGGATTAAAAATGCAGCGCATTGAATTTGCACGAGGCTGCCACCTTGGCCACGCCTCCAGCCCTCCTCGGCCGCACATTTCGCAACAAATAATGATGCACTTGAAAATGTTTTGGAGTGTGTGTGCACAACAACAACAACAAGAACAACAACAATAGGGGGAAGCAAAAATCATTAAAAGCAGTCTCAGCTCGGCCGCCCACCCATAACTGCGTCTGGATTACATTATTAAAGAATCTGCTTCATGACTCGAATATCCACACCATTAATATTTCACTTAGCGCTGCAATTGTCCTGGGAGCATGTAGAGAACGCACCTACACCTACAAAGTCAGCGACTTCTCCTGTAAATTGCCCTAAAATGTTTAATTTATTTTATGCGATTTCATTCAGCGCCAGTTTTAATTATGGCCAGAGCAGGGCAGAGAGCGGATGGTGTGGAGTGAAGTGGAGCCCTCGACTAGATGGAACAGGCAGCCAGTCAACTGACTTGTGTAATTTGTGCATAAGTTTTATTTACTTTGGGGGCGACATAATCTTTAGCTGCTTACTTGCCCTGCCCGTTGGCTAATGCAGGGAAATCCTCACTGCTGTCGTCTGATGAAAGGCGCACTGGGCGTCATCTTTCTCGGAGATCGTCTCAATGGCCCTGTCAGGATGCTGTCAGCCCGGCCAGTCCTACGACGCTGTGATTATGCACTTGATGTGATGTGCATAAAGCTGAATTTTAATTACAAGTAAATAATTAAGCCATTGCCTAATAGCATTGGCAGGAGAGAACTCTTAAGCAATTTGCAACAAAAAAGAAACGTAAATGGGGCTTTAACTTTAATTGATATACGTATTAGAGGCAATTTCATAAATGGAGTTGAGTCTGCAGTGTTCAATGCTCGACGAGCAAAGCTGTGGCGTAAACTGATTTAATTTTGTTTAATTAAAATCGTATATTTGTCGTATTTAATGACCTTGTTATTGTCGAAGATTAAATTTATTAGCATACAGTATATGTTATAATTATGGTGTACATTAAACAAAAAAAACCTTGATGACCATAAATTTCAGTACGAACATTTAATGCAATGCCTGACCAGGCAATAAAATGCAAACAAAAAATACATATTAAGCGACTTAATTAAAATAAATAAAACTTCTACATGAAAAACAACAAATGAAATGGGAAAAAAACTCGATGGCTTTTATATGCAATTGTTTTTGTTGGAAATATTGTATGGTAAATGCAAGTGCAAATATATATTAATTGCGAAAGGTTCAGCTCCGACGCGGCTTGGCTTCAATTAAAAGTTTCAACAACATCCATCAAACCGCTTCAATGAGTGTCGATAACAGTAGCTCCAAAAGTATGCGTACATAATAAATAACATAAATGAAATACGAAACATGAAAACAAAATTATAAAAAATCAGCCATCGATCGCTTCAATGGCTAACTTTTCCACAAAGCCCTAAAAAAGTGCCTGCATATAGGAGTGGAAAAAATAATTTTATTTGTTCTCAACAGACAGGCCGTAGGAGCGAGTCCCCACTTCAACGCCTGCTAAATGCTGTCCGCTGCCCGCTGCTCGCTGTTAATGTGTATTTGCATGTGAAAGCATGGCCGTGTCCTGCGCTGTCCTGCGCCGTCATGCGGTCGTTGCGCTGCTCTGGAGTGTGTCGCCTCTTGAAAGTAATAGCCAAAACGAAAGAAATCTACGCCCGACACTCCCATTACAGCCGCTTGTCCCCACGTTGTTAACGTAATTTCCATAAAACATTTTGTTACTTATTTATCTTAATTAAAATAAATTTACATTTTTCTAATTTAAGAGCGCGACGGCAGCGGCAGCACCAACAGTAACACCAACACCAACACCAACACGGACTACTCAGCCCTGCCCTCCCCCTGTCCCTGACATTGCTGAGCATTAGAGAGCGACATTTTCTTAACAAGCCAAAAGGACACATGCCAGATCACGGACGGGAACCCAGCGGAACCCCAACATCAGTGACAACGAGAGAGAGAGAGAAAGAAAAAATACATGCTAAGAATTTTTCGTAATGGAAAGTTGCCTCCGCGCTTGGCGTTTGGATCTCATTAGCGTTGCTAGGGGAAAGTGGGCCGCAAGAAGGGAAGGAGTCGGTGGCCGTCTTTTGAGTCGGACGGGGAGTGCTCGTTGCCGCATAAGTAGCAGCCAGTTCTGTCCAGCTCCAGCTACAGTCCCAGTCCCAGTTCCATTACGGGCGCACAAAAGGCATAAAGCAAGAAAAGTATTGCCTTACGCCATGCTCCGAGCTCGGGCAAACTCTGTCCACGGTATTGGTCTTGCTACGTCAGGAAGAGTATAAAATTAAAAGCTGACAAGCGAAATAAAATGATTTTACGTATTTGCGCACACTTTGTAGCTGTTTCCAGCATCCTGATGCAGATTCAATACAAAATATTTTACCTACTCGACTGACCAGGGTACTAGACTTCGTACGAGCGGCAAAGGTGTTTTCGCCTAACAGGATGACGCTCATCTAATGAAAGTTGAATACTAAATAAGTAAGAACGCTCTAGTCGGGTCTGCCCGACTACCAGATCCCCTGAACAAACTCCAAGCTGATCTTTTAAACAAACTCATCTTTCATCTTTTATCTATACATATTACCCTCTGCGCGTTCATACACACGCACGCATATACGATTACTGCGTAGTTGATTTGACTGTATGTGCTAATTGACATAATGTTTTCTTTTATTACTTTTGTATACTGAACGGATTTTGATAAACTTTTGATCTTTGAATGCTTTTATTTTATTTAAAATACGGTTTTGACTAAAAAATTAATAAGCAAATAAGAACGCTCTAGTCGGGACTGCCCGACTACGAGATCCCCTGAACCTTTGTTCGAGTTTGCATTTTTACATACATACAGAAAGATATGAATGCAACAATAAAAAAAATTGTTTTTGAACAACAAATATTGACATCAGCGGGAATTGAAAATGCGACTCCCGCTTTGCAAGCCGCCAATTTTAACCATAACATCACACTCTTCTTAGTGACAAAAACGCCACTAAAGTAGCAGCGGCGAAATTTACAATACAACTGAAATTGCGATTTAACAAACAGAATTCAAAGAATAACGCACACATTTGAATGTATGTGTGCACAGGGTGCACTGCACACGTATTGGCGCTCGCTGCCACGTGCTTTTGCCGATGGACAAAATGTTTTGTTAAATAACTTCTATGTTACTATTCGGATTTAAATAAAATTTTCAACATTGACTTCTTTCATTTTACTGAAATTACAGTTTTGCTTAGAAAATTTACAAAAAATTAAATTGTACTTAAAAAATTTTTTTTTTTTAAAAATTGGTTTTGAAAAATGTGGAGCTTGTATCCAAAATATAAAAAAAAATAGAAAATGTAGTTTATTTCCAGAAAGCTATATGCATTTTGGTGACTGTAGCTAAAAAGATGTAAAAGGTATGGTCAAAAAACTGAATCTTGATAAAGTTTTTAATAGATATCACTGAAACAGGAAAAGTTATCGAATATCAAAAACAAACTCGATATGCGCGCTGTATTTATTTCAATTGGTTCAGGGTATAAAAATTAAATTAGGCTTTAATATTTTTTTTTTAATCAATTGATTTTGTAAAATGTCGAGAGGGTATCCAAAATACAAAAAAATAGAAAATGTATTTCTTTTCAAAAAGCTAAATGCAAATTTTGGTAACTGTAGCTTAAAAGATGTAAGAGATATGTTCAAAAAACCGAATCTCGATAAAGTTTTAAATCGATATCATTAAAACGGGAAAATTTATCGAATATCTAAAACAAACTCGATATGCGCGCTGTATACACAGACCATCGTACAAAATATTTTAAAAAAATATTACACAAGGTTACATTGATGAATTCAATTTTAAAATATTTTTATAAGAGTCGACGTGATAAGAAACTTGAAAAGTAAACAAGAAACCCCAACTGGAGATGTATTAAAAGTAATTTACAGCGATTGACTGGACCATTTGGGCTGATTGTCGAATTCAATTAAATCAGATTATTGTTTCGCTCAATTGATATTTAAGAATCGAATACGAATGGCAAAATATACCATTTTCTAACAATAAATTATATGAAGATCTTGGCATATCGCACTCTCGATATTTTCTAACAGAATAACTGTTTATCACAATGTTTTTTTCTTTAAGACGAACAAATGGTAATTCTTGCTTATAACAGAAAATTCCCAATATCCAATTGAAATCTCATACTTTTTCTTTACCATTTTAAAATACAAATTTTAAAATCTATTTTAAGATAAATAAATTGACATTTATATCATTCAAATAATTGCATAAACAATAATATAAAAATATCGGTTAATTATCTATATGTTCATCGCCTAATTGACTTATTTTGCTTGTGTTATCCGAGTGAATTTAATCATTTATTAATCACCAGTTATTCAGGGCAAATAATATAAATATATTTTGATTGAATTGAACTTAGTTGATTACTCCATAAATTATTTATATTACCTCATATGCAAGAACACACACGTGTCGCAACTATTATTACTAATCGAAAGGTACAGTTGTGTCGATTTGCATAAATTCTGATTAGTCATTAGTTGGCCTACACAGGGCAGAGATCTGGGGAATATAAAAGCAGCAACAAATCAAAAATCAATACGGCCAACGCCATTTTGAAGCGCCGGATGAGCATGTAAAAAAGCGTCAAATGAAACCAATACAAAACCATAACTAAATCTGAATAGGTGTGTGTGTGTAAGTGTGTGTGTACACAACAAGAAATTTGAGAAAGCAGCAGCAGGCATATAACATAAAATCAACAACGCCCGCAATGGGGAAGCCGTTTTGCCATGCCGGAAGGGAGGAGTCAAGCCAGTCGAGCGGGCAAGAGAGGAACAAAAATAAAATGAAAAAATACAAGAAAAAGAAAACAGAGAACAGAAAACAGAAAAATAAAAATAAATTCAAAGCAAACGAGACTAAAATTATAAAAATTGCCCTCCTGGTGGTGCTGTTGCCGAGAGTGCGCGTCCAGGACGATGGACGTGGACACGGACGCGGACGCAAACGAGGATGAACAAGGCGAGACGAACGCGATTCCAATACGGGACATCAACGTCAACGAGGGTGGCAAACAGCCCAAGCTCAACCCGGGGGATGCTGATGTTGATGGACTGGCCCGGCTGGGCGGGCTGCTCGGGCTGGGGGTGGTGGTGGTGGTACATAATGTGGCCCGGGCACTGCCGTTGGCCTGAACGGCGCATTAAGCACAGCAAAGCAGAGCACTGTGAGAGGTGACCCGGGCTGAAGCGAGGGGGTGTACATGACCGGGGTATATATACATATATATATATGTATACATAGAGCTATGATGCCATGGCCCGCAGCGTCAATGGACCAAAATAATAACGACTAACGGCCTGTTAAGGGAAAATGCAGCGAGAAAAGTGGGAGAGTGGAGCTGGAGGCTGGGGCATGGAAATCGGAGAATGGCATGGTAATAGGTTTGGGTGGGTGGCCCAAGGTTTTTTAAGTGGTTGCGCGTGACGTGCACGACGAACTGACGAGCAGCGCGATGGGTTGGTGGTGCAGATGCCAATGGAGCTGCTGACGTGGTATTTGCTCGCTCTCATTGACGCCGACATAGACATCGACGACGCGGACCTGAACCTGGACGTGGACGTGGACGTGGATGCCGATCGTTATGCCGCTGCCTGGCAATTTTTTTCCACTTATTTGTACACAAAACTCTTGTTACTAGCTGCCATTATGATTTTGAAAAGCCATTGCTTTTTTGCTGGCTTTTTTTTATTATTTTCTTACTTGCTTTGCTTTTTGCCGCTCATTGAAAAACTGTGAAATTTTATAATAAGCATTTTTTGCCGCTGCCGGATTATTGTCGATGATTGTGATTGCGTTTTATGTTGTTCCTTTTATTACCAGCCGGGGACTGGGAAATGGAGGTGGAGATGCCTCCTGGCATCTCTTTGCACTGGACGCCTATGATGGGGCCATTACAGATTTTGTTGCTGTGTGTGGGTCTTTTTATTTGTTATTGGTGCTGTAATATTCCTTTTGAAAAATGTTTTTGTCCGTGTGCTCCTCTATGTGTTTTAATTCATTTCTTTTTTACATTTTCCATTCGTGCTCGTTCGGGCGCTATTGGTTTCAATTTAAGCTTATTAATTTTAAATGCGATTTTTAATTAAATATTATCAAAGTGTGTCGAGGACATCATTAGGCTTGCAACTGCCCCTTGGGACTGTGGAACTCAGTAAATGACCAGAGGGAGAGTGGGGAACTCTTGAAAGTATCTTTGTATATGTAAGATAGCTTAGTTTCTGTAATAGGTGGTTTTTAGCAAGGCAAAGAATTGATACGACATGCTGATCACCTAGAATTACAAAAGTTATGAAAGTTGAAGCTCAGCTGTGGTAATCGCACCCACCTTCATATATGTCACCAGCGAAATAGGTGGGAATGTGGGTGGCCTTATCATCGCCGGCTTTTGACTGCGCAGAATCATCAGCTTGAGCATGATGCAATACCTTTTGCTACACTGAAACCAGTTCTGGTTGTAGGCCGCATCACCCACACGTAGACTCTGTAAAAGGTGTTCCCTTTAGATACATATGGTACGATGACATGATTCGCTACGTACTGCTGCTATCAAGGCATCGCCGTAGTAGCACACTAGGAACACCTGCACCATTGATGTCATCAAGAATATGCAGTAGATCAGAATGACCTCTATCGTGGACTCGGTCACTTGGAAAGCAATGAAGCAAATCTGCATGGAGGCCATCAGAAAGTTGAGCAGCAGTGAAAAGCTATACATGTCATTAACGTGTTCGCATAGTCTGATGACGATAAGAACAAGGAAGGATAGGAAACCACAATAAGCACTAATATTTACTCTTTCTCCTCCCATTACTTTTCACTCACGTCAAACACTTATCATGGTATTTGATCATGGTAGCCAAGAAGCGTAAATTTTCCGCATCCTGATCCGAATCACAAGGATGAGCTTCGAGGCGCGTGGATATGTAGCTGAAGTGCATGCACAGCTGCGTGATGACGACGACTAGCAGAAGATCCGCACAGAGGAATGCAATGCCCGCCAAGTAGGCTCCATGGGCAATATCCCAGTAGGTAATCCAATAGACCCAGTTCTTAGTAGTCGCATCATAGGGAAACCAGATGAGAAAGCCAAAATTACGATCGAAGGTCTCGTAGCCCAGAAAATTGTACTTAACCGTCGCCTTAATAGCCGGATACAAAGTAAAGGTGGTCGTGTAAGCCAGGCAGAGGAAAGTGAAGATGCTTATGACTCGTTTCATGGTGCGCTCAAAGTCTGCCATCTTGTAGGATTTCTGTGCCATCAGAGTCTTCGGGTGCATCTCCTCCAGCTCGTCCAGCAGGCGTATCAACGTGTTCTTGTATAACGCCATAGTAAGCTGCTTGCAGTCGGCCACCAGGGAAAAGCCAATGCAGGGCGCAACAGCAATGGCCAGGCGAACTGTCTCGAAGTCCTGGATCGACTTGTAGAAGAAAACCAGCTCGCCGCACACCAGCAAATTGAAGTTGATGAAGCCCGCGTACAGATATATCTTGAGCAGCAGCGAGTTCAATGCATTCGTCGACCGATGCGCATAGATGTCCTCGCCAATGGTCTTATAGAAACGGACTGGCATCCGCATCATGTCCCCAAAGGTGCTGGGACTCTCCACTAAAGAGCTGCTCATTGTTCTGTTCGTTTCTAGTCTAGTTTTATAAACTGTACGGACTGTGATTGAAACTCTACATTTATATAGTCCGATTAGCTGCCAGCGAACTGGGCGTGGCTGTCAACTTTTTATGCCTCATCATGTCGCCTGGGCCAAGTGTTAATAATTGTGCGTAAACTTTTTAACTGACCAAGCGACAGTTTTTCAATGTAATTAGCACTTGGAGCTGTGAAGTTTTACAGCTGCGAAGGTCTCATAATTTAAACTATGACTAGTACGCCTAAGTTACTGCCTTTGCTGGCATTTTATCAAATATATCAACGATTTTCATGCGCAATGAAAACACAGGAATAAAATAAGAAAAAATTGTATTTTTTTAACAACGAAATTTGCATGCACTTTTGAGATAAGTTTCATTCGTCTTTTCCCAATATTGGTTAAAAAATATAATAAGCAATTTTTATTATTTTTTGATTTTCGAAAAATGTAAGGGTTTCTTGGTTTGAAATGAATTACTTGTTTGATTATAACAAAATTTTTTACTCAGTTATTCACTTTATTATTCGGTAATGAAATATATTCTCAGAATAATTATTCAGTTTCTCCAGTGAAACAATTTAATTGTAATTTTATTCGTTAGACAAGTATTTCATGATAATTTTGACAACTCTTTAAGGAGTTTTCTCAGAATCAATAATATTCAAATTTAATTTATTTATTATCAAAATAAAAAGTTTAAGTGCATTAAGTGTTTTATTAGCCGAAGCCTAAAAATGCTTATTGAACAAGAAAAATAGTTAAATTGGTATTTCGCAACTATATTCCATTTATATTCTTGCATGACGTAAAAAAGGCATTTCGCTGTTTCTAAAGGCAGACAAATTTGAAATTTACTAGAGTGTAGCCTCATCTTACAATGTGTTAGGATTTTATAAGAATACGCTCACTGGGGATGGGGCAAATCGGAAATGAGTATATACTTTGCAACTCAAGCCCTTTTATTTGGAATGATTTTGAACCTTGAAACTTGGACTTTAAAACAAAAAAAATATAAAGTTCATATAGTTACTCTCATGTTCTACAATTTTACGGCTAAGAGCGCCAGTTAACCTCCTTAATAAAGCAACCAAAAATGATTTGATATGGAATATCGAAACACTAAGTACGTTTCTTATATATGTAGCTTTTTGCATTGTGAATTAGTATTAAGCAGTTGCTCGATTCAGCTCGACTGCAACGTGCCTGCTTGTATTTTGATAAACTTAATAATAAGTCACAAAAAGTGGACGAATTAAAGCTGAATATTGTAGCCATGAAGTGTGTTAATATACCGTTGTTTCTCATCAACAACATAGTAGTGAATAAAACTTACTATTTTTCAATACATTAAAAAAAGGAAATAAACTTATTTATCAACTTAAAATAGCATTTCCAACTCTGAAATATTATTCATTATTATTAAGCATTTCATGTCACCTAATTTTAGAAGAATTTTCTATTGAATAGCCTGGTTGAAAAATAAGATTGGTTTCTAAACGTCGACTTTATATTAAGTTAACAATAAGATATATACATATTACATACATTGTTTGCGATTTGCGAATGTACGTGAATCACATAACAAAAGTGAAATACCTTAACGCGTGTTCGAAAACCAGGTCTAGTACGTGCCCAGACTGCAAGGCCAAAGCGAAATTATGAATCGCCCAGCTTTAGTCCCCAATTGGAAGTTGGCTCGGTCGAGTGCCAATGAATGGATTGGCTTGCACCAAACTAACTGATTTTTTTTTTTTTTCATTTTCCATTATGGTAAATGTGTTCGAGTTGAATGAAATGAAAATAATTTTTCTTGTTATCCTGCCTCCCGAGCACAAATTGAGCAGAAAATAACTAATAAAGTCGAACGTTGACGTCGCACGACATGAATAAAATGCTAAGTCGCCTTCGCAGATGACTTCGAAGAGAGGCAGAAGGAGAAGCCATCGACTGCCATGGACCATTAGCCGAACAGAGCACCAGGCACAAGGCACGTGCAAAATGGCAGCTCGAATTGAAATGCTGCTGCCACAATGGGTAATTTTCATTTCAATTTTCGCAGTTTAGTGAGCAACTACCCAACCACCGCCCACCGCCCACCGTTCCGCCAGAGTCCACTTTCAACATTTTTTGCTCATTTGCAGCATTTGAAGAGATATTTTTTTTTGGCTTTTGTCTTTTCTATTTTGGCAAACTTTTGCCTGCAGCTGCGTGTGGCAAAGAAAAAAGTTTTGCGATTGCGTTGTAGAAATGCTTGAAACATATTGAAAAATGGTTCGCATTCTTTGGCTTAAATTTTTGTTGGGTTTGGGGTATATAAACTTTTGCTATTTGCCTTATTAAATACAGTAGCAAGGGGACTGTGTTGTGTGCCCACAACAAAAACAACAATGGGAACTAATTATCAAAGTACAAGGTACTAATGTCGATATCTGAATGCAGGCTTCCTTAATTAGCACAGCAGGCGCAGCGCTCAGCTAAACTTTATTTGCACTCAACATCAAGCACACTCAGCTCAAGTCCATTTCTCTTTCACTCAGCATTGCTCCAGCGAGTTGCATTTGTGAGTGGAGTGGAATGTGCGCAGGGGTAATTGAGCCTGAGTGCATCCTGTTTGAGCATAACTGAGTTGTGCGATGTAAACATCGCTACTATGTTTAATGTTTTCACCCCTGCAATCAGCGAGCTATGTTGTTGACTCAGTTGTTCCCATTGCGATATTTTGCGCCGGCGATGTGTTTGAGAACAGTTTTCAGATACCCGCCAGATGGCGCTCTACTTGTTTTTTTGCGGAAAAAGGACATGCTAGTAAGTTCTGGGTATTGTTGGCAAGAATGCAGAGATTTGTACAAGTGCGTGTCGTCAGATGGCGCCACAGTCTGACATGTTTCAGCCCGCCTTTCAAGGCGCTTGCTACCGAGGCCTATTAAATATTTAATTTTGCATATTTTAGTAGCTTTTTCAACACTTTTGTTGCCTCAGAGCTCGCATTGTTTTAAAGGACCTGCACTTAAGCGCAGATTTTAATTACTTTCCGGCCGACTGGCAACGGCAACGGCAACGGAAGACGAACAAAGATGTTTGGGCAGCGCAGCGCAGCTTGCAGCCTTCTGCTACATTTGGAGAATGTTATAGAAGTTATCTGTCGGGTCGCTCGAGATCGGGTCGGGGCTAGGGTCCCATCATTTGAATTAGCCGCCCGCTTTTGTCACTGCGAGGGAGAAGCGGGAGAAGCACCTCAAATGCATTATGTATGCATGGCAGTTGCTAAAAAAAAGTAGAAAAAGGAAAATAAATAAAGCAGAAACATGTAAGGGTGCGAGATAGATGCACCTACCCCTCCCCCTCCACCGCACACACACACACACAAACATACAGAGTTGAATGCCAAAGGAAAAGCAAAGAAATGATGGGCAAGTGCACTTAGCAGCTTGTGAGCCGCCCCAGTTGACATTGCCAAACACACACACACTCACACACACACGCATGCACGCACACATACATACACTCACTTTAACAATTCGCATGTGTGTGCCACTTGGGGGTTGTTTTCCTTGGCAATAAAAATTCGCACATGAGCAAGACAAACACACACACACACACACACACACATACACACAATGGCGGGCAGCAGGAGGAGGAGCAGCAGCAGCAATTGTTGTTGTTGGCCAAAGTGGTTGCTGTACTGTGCAACTGCTGTGAGTCACATCCCCTTCAATCCCCCAGCCAGCTAAAGGGCTGCAATTTTCAAATGGCCTAAACGCTGAAGGCGCTGGCAACGCCACCGCCATTGCCATTGCAGCTGCCCCTTAAGTTTTGCTGCTGCAATTAACCAGCAAAACAGCCTGCAACGACAACAACAACTACAGTTCATGTCCATATCCATGTCCATGTCCTGGCCGCCTTTTGTTCCAGCCCCGCAGCAGCAGTAATCACAAACATGTAACAAAAGCCTAAACAGGCTCAAGTTAATGACTTGGCAACATGTTGACTGCAAGTTGAGCCAACATTTGATGCACCTGTGACTGCGTTTTATTGCATCCTGCCTTCCTGCCTGCCAACCTCGCCACAAACAATGCGGCCTTTGTCTAGGCCTATGCATCTACAGCCATGTCTAGGCATGCAGCTGCCGGCTTAAGCTCGAGGCCCCTTCTTCTTCTCCTGCGTCTTTGGATCCTACAGCAGCTGCTGTCGTTGTTGGGAAACAAGGCAAATTTGTCGAAGCTGCGTATGCTGACAAAGTGTCAGTCAGTCGTTGCGTTTACCATATATCCATATCAGCCAGAGACGATGGCGCGGCCAACAATCCCACAATGAGTGTCTTCCACTTGCCAATCGGCAATTGGCAATTGGCAATTGGCCATCGGCGTTGGTCCATTCGCAAGTCACGCATGCGCCGTTGTCACTTGTCTGCGGCTGCGACACTTCGCCGCCTGTCGAAACCATTTTTGGGCAAATAACTTGCTTTAAAATCCCGTTACCAGCGTCCAGCGTCCAGCAGTCAGCATTCAGCGGCCAGCGGCTAAAGAGTTGTCATTCAGTTTGTCCCGAGACAGGCGACCACCGACGGTGGTGCGACTGCAGCCTCCTCGTTGACTCAGTTGACTCTGTTGTCTCTGCAGCTTGTTCGCGTCGCTATTATCCAGGGGCATCAATCTCCCAGCAATTGACAGATGCTGCCAGCCTCCTCCTCCCTCTCACAGACACCGCCACCGCCCTCACCCAATTTTATGGCAAGACGAAATTATTTACTCGGCTCTGTCTGTGTGGCTGCACCACCACCACCACCAGCACCACCAGCAGCACCATCGCAATTGTCCACGCGGGAATTGCTCGCCGATCGCCGCTGGCCGGGATCTGGTTATAAGGCAATTTGATTAGCTGGCGGTTTTCAGCAAAATCAGTAAATTGCACTGGCCGCCTTTTGTCTCTTGCCTAATTTAATTTGTGGACTTTACGTTTTTCAGTCCTCTGCGTATTTTTCTTCTTTTGTTTTGTTTTTGTTTTTTGGCTAGTTGACAGTTTTTCCTGATTGGCCACAAATGCTGGCTGCCAAATTGGAGTTGAGTTGCGGGAGGTTTCACAAGTGGTTGGCAGCAGTTAAGTCTCTTGACAATAAATCAATCTTTGATTAAAACATGTTAGCCGCCAATCAATCTTAGTTTCCAGCACAATGCCAAAAGCTTTCTTTTAAATTTTAAAGTCAACTTTTTGATGACAACTTGCAAAATAGTCAGGAAATAAAGCTCTTGTTTAATTTTAAAAAATTAATTATAATTTTTTTGATATTGTTATTATATTAATCTTAAGAACATTAACCTTAAGAACTAAGTCAAACTAATCATACTTAACAAGTTATGTAATACATCCGGCCTATAATCGCTTAAGGCCTCGAGCCTACCTCCTTCTACCTATAAATTTGAACACATTTTATTGATTTCCACATGCTGCTTTTTGTTCTTGTGATGGCGATTTTTAAGCCATCAACTTTAGTCGGCTTTAAGTTGTGGTTGCCTCATCCCATAGCTGAAATGACAACAATCCGCGCAACTTTTCCTATATCAATGCCATACACAAACGTACAAAAAACAAGAAAGAAATGTTAGTTTCCGAATGCCGAAGGTTAAATACCCTTTATTGAAAACATATTGCAGATTGTCGAAAGCTTTTTGCCTTAGCCCCAAAGTCCTTACCCCTTCCGTATTGCAGGAGCACAGCGAGAAGGGATCAGGTAAGAAAGGGCTGCAGGAATTCGCTCATATGATACTTACATATATGATACTCTTTGCAAGGGTATCAAACAAAGTCAGGCCCTTTCAAGCCAAGACCTCCCTGCTGGGAAAAAAGGAGAAGCTGGCTGTCCGATGCATTTCTGTTGCTTTTGACGCGGTTTTCCCACACAGCTTTCAGCATTTGTTCTGCAACGGCAGTAAAAAAAGCAAAAAGAAGAGACGAAAAAAAAATACTTTTCAAATTTTTAATTACAGCGCTGAAAAGCTCCAAAAAAAAACAAAATTTCGCAGTTCGCTTTAATTACCGCGGGCCTGACTGAGTGAGGGACACTGAGAGGGAGGAGCAGGCAACCCGCAGGGCGGAGGAGGAATGTGAAAGGGATGGGCCGCATTCTGAAGCGGCTGCCACGCTGATGAGGCGCACTTGGATGAAAGAATTGCAGCCGACGACGACGACGACGCAATTATGGCAACATGGAAATAAAGAAATGTGGAAAAATAATAATACTTGAAGGTACCTGGCATCAACATCAACAACCTACAGCAAGAAGAACTCTATTTTGCCAGTGGTTGGTTCGTTGGTTGGTTGCTTTGGTGTGGTTGGGCTTGGTGTGGTGCTACCTCTTGCATGGCAAGTGGAAATGCGTTGAAGCATGCAGCAACAACAATAACAAGAGCAATGAGAACAACAGGCTGAATAACAGTCGGTTGCAGCTTTCACCTGGTTGCCACGGCCATTGAGATCCATGTCTATCCGAATTTTCATGCATATGAAAAGAAGCAAAAATAAAACCAATACCAAAAATCAACTGCACTTGCAAAAAACCAAATGAGAAAGATAGAGATACAGGGAGCGAGCGAGAGGGAGACGGAGAGGGAGAGGGAGAGGGAGGGGGAGATGTGCTGCCTCTCAGCCTGTCTGGTGCTGCAGTTCTACTCGGTGGCATAGCTCATAATTATGCTGACAAGATACAGTCATAAACAAGATAAAGATACTTGTATCTTTTTTTTTTGCCAGCGCCAATGCAATGGAAATGAAAATGTCATTAATATAGCGCGCCCATTAAAATTGACGCCGAGCGGAAAACTGCAAGCGCCTGGGGAATCGGAGCTCTGAGCTTTGAAATGTGGTTACGGTGACTCGGTGGCTTAATGAGGGGACGGTGGGGCACCGGGTGGCTTCAATCGGAAGCTGCTGCTTAAGCATTGCATTTTCAATGGGCTTCATTAGTGCGGTTTTGATTGAAATACTCTCCAGCGCCAAGTTGGCAGCATACAATGCACAGATACAGTTACAAGTAGCTATAGATAGAGAGATATAGATGGATAGATTTCATGGATATTGCATTCAAAGCAAGAGATACAATTGCAAAAATTAGTAAGCACATTGCAGACGGGCTCCATTGGGAATGCCAATGGGAATTTGATGGCTTAACTGAAGTAGTTTGCCTGAATGAGTAATAAAGCAGCTTCTAATTATAACTTATACATAGAAGCTGGAGGAATTCATTTAAACCTTTTCAAGCTTAATAGAAATATTCAAAGACCTCCCATAAAGTAATTATTACTTTAATGGAAAGTTACAATTTACGATTCCTCCCAAGGAAATCAAGTACAGTACGATGAAATATTAATCTTGTGCAGATATGTTTTTATATTTACTTTGGCTTATCATTTCAGCGATGCAAACTTCCTCACATCAATTTTAATTACAGCTGAGCCACAGCTCTCCCCCTGGCCAAGCCTTAGCCATCGTTTGCAGCATAAACTGTAATAATTTGCGTCAATTTTTTATTAGCAAGAGTTGCTTTTTTGGCCTCGTCATACAGTTTGGAGTCTTCAAATGTTGCCTGAGGTTGGCTGGGACCGGCGCCTGCGAGGGACAATTAATCATACGCCCTAATAAACTTGCAACCAGAACAGAACTTGCCGTTTTTTTTTGGCAAATGTAAACAAAATGCACGCCCCGATGTCTGCTGCAGACAAATGTCTGCCGAAATGTCCAATGGGCTGGCCCAAATGCCGAGACTCTGCTGCCAACTGCATGCAGTAGCTCAGATATATACGTTTATGGTATAGGATATACTCGCATGTAGGATCGTATACGAGAGTTCTTTTTTCCTTCTTTATTTTGTGTGTGTTCTGGCATGCCTTTGTTTTGGCAACAAATACGAAATTAAGTCTGTGGCTGCGGCGTAGGTCAGCTCGCCATTTGCTGGGACACGGCCGACTGCCAAATTTATGGCAGCAGCACTGGACACTGGGGAGTGCAAAGGGTTGAGCTGGTGAGCTGAAATGCTTACCCAATGGCTGCATATAAATTGAACTTACCATGGCTGCAATTCAGCCACAATTGCACCTCCAACTCTGCAGCGCGGCACAAGATGGCTAATTCGGTTCTCACCGCTGCTGGTATTTGGCTTCTCGGTTGGCTGCACCTTTAAGAGCTAGTTAAACACTTGTAATTTGCTTTTTATTATGCAAATTCTCTCATTATGCGCACTCCGTTTTAAGGCACTGTTTATGTCCGAGACTTAATTAAGCTGGCTAATTGCAAGGCGCTACCGTTTGCCAGTTGTCGTTGCCCGTTGCCCGTTGTCCGCGTCCCATTGCCCATTGCCAGTTGCTCGTTTCGTGCACTTTATGGCGTGTTAATTGGCCCAGTCGATGAGTTTTTGGCATTTGCATTTCTTGGTTGGTTTTTTATTTAATTTGTTATACCTTTTTGAATGAGCATTTATGTGGCATAAAATGGATTTGAATGCACTGCCTGAAGTTTAAGCTGATTCGGATTAGATTAATATGTATGTTACCTAACGACTTGTACAAAATAACAAGTAAGAATGTTTCAGAAGGGTCTGCCCGACTAGGAGATTCCGTGAACCAAGTCCGACGTGGTGCTTCAAACATTCTAGCCTACATCTTTTATCTATACACATTAACTTCTGCGCTCACACACACACGCCCACATATACACATGCACAAATAAACAAGTAAGAACGCTTTAGTCGGGTCTGCCCGACTACGAGATCCCCTGAACCAAGTCCGAGGCGGTGTTTTAAACAATCTAGCTTACGTCTTTTACCGGTACATACTGCATTCTGGGCAGCATTATGAGAAATTCATTGTTAAATAACTTCGGTTCTAGATCTACTTTCTTAATGAAATTTTCAGGACATAATATTGACATCTAGAGGTGTAAATATACGAAATCCCAACTCCCTAGTATTTGAAAGAAAGTTTAGTACCTGTATTTGCATCACAGCAACCTACATAGTCAATTTGGTGTCTCTAGCTATTATGGTCTTTAAGTTATAGCTTAAAAACAAAGTCAAAATATCGATTGTTATCGATAATAAGGAAATAGGATGAGTTATCGAAAAAAAAATAAACTTGTACTGCGTATGGTATACAAGAATATATATCTAAAATCTCAAAATCTCTAGCTTTTGTAGTTTACGAGATCACTGCGTTCATACGGACGGACAGACGGACGGACGGACGGACGGACAGACGGACAGATGGACATGGCTAGATCGACTCAGCTCGTCGTCCTGATCAAGAATATATATACTTTATGGGGTCTGCCACGACTCCTTCTGCCTGTTACATACATTGTCACCAAACCATTATACCCTGAATTCCCATTTTCAATGGGTTCAGGGTATAAAAATATAGGTAGTAATCGATAATAAGGAAGTAGGATGAGTTATGGAAAAAAGACTTGTTGCGTATGGTATGAACGGATATATTTTTAAGATTTCAAGTCTCTAGCTTTTGTGGGCGCCCGTTCATACGGACCGACAGATGGACATTGCTAGATCGACTTAACTCATTGTCCAGATAAAGACTATATATACTTTGTGGGGTCTGCCTGTTAAATACATTGTCACAAAACCATTATACCCTGAAATCCTATTTTCAGTGAGTTCAGGGTATAAAAAGCCGTGCAGTTTAACTTTGTCACATATGTACATATGTAGGGTTATTCAAAGGAAAAAATGTTAACAAACAAAATGTGTGGTGCATAAAATATTTCTTATTAAATTATTAAAATCTCAGTATATACCTATTTTATAGTCTACTGACTGAATAAGCTCGATATCTAATTTTCAATATCCTATAAAAATATTGTTGCAATCCAAAAGATATATATTTTAAGTGTCCTTTAATAAGACATGTCATGTCATTTACTAATATAGTTAGTTACAACATTCTGATTGTAATTTTTGATAAGTACAGGGTGGGGCGCATTAAAATAAACTCTAAGAACGTTAGCAAAATCTTTTTAAGAAAAGTATTAACTATTACCTGTATTTGTCTATATATATATAGATATATTATAAACCTGCAGTCCTATTGCTTGCAGGTTGTGACCATAAATACCATAGTTACCACTGCTTTTTTTTTAAATAACAAGAAGATAGTTTTCAACTAAACATCATTTCCAATAAATGAATTAATAATAAGTGAACCAATATAAATTAATTTTGAATATTCATACCCGAATTTTCGTGAGTTATTGCTATGAATAGTTGACCAGCATAGGTATTGCAAACATTTAATTTGTCTTGCTGACAGACTGACAAGATCTAAAATAAAATAAATTAATGGAAAAAACTAGATCTTTGGAAAAATAAAATGATGAATATAACATTGCCTGTACACTACATACCTGTTTATAGCAAAATGCATCCACAGTTTTCTCCAACTGCATAAGCCCTTTCGATTAACTTGTTCATTTTGACAGAATCAAAGCATGAACATCCAGTACCTTTGCCTGTCGTTTCTTCTATAACGTAGTTCATTTTGTGTCGAAAAGTTTGACGGCTCAAAGTTAGACCCGCTGCAGATTCGATGGAATGCCTGCAAATCAGCGTAACAAAATGCCACGCGCAAACTTTGGTCATGCTTCGCTTCAAGTATAAGTTATAAGTGTGTATAGACACTAGATGTAGAATATTTCAATGTTTGACCAAAGCTGGCGCATTGTTTTTATTGTCACAGAGTTGAAAGTTTGGGCAAAACTTTCAGCAGAGCTGTCAATGCAGCGCTTGAATATTTATAGAGTGCAGACGATCAAGGAGCTGAGCTTGATACTCTTATATTTTTTATTTATTTATTTTTTTTTTTTTTTGATTTCAGCAGCTGCTTGCCTTGACAGTGGTATAAAATTTTCACACGCCAGCCGAATTTGCATAGAGTTATTGAAAAACATGAGCGGCGGTTTTTATATTTCGATGTTGTTTTGTATCTCTAACTGTTTGACAGAGAATTATATGCAAATTATGCAAATGCACGCAGCAGCACGAAGCAAACGGGAAAGGGGGTGACAGGACTGCCAGCATACAGCTGGGCAGGATACAAAGGGATATCGATAGAGGCTCAATAGGGGTCACGTTTCAAAGTCGATGTCATTGCAAGATCTGCTGCGCTTAATTGCAACAATTGCAGCTCATCGCATGTATCGTGCTTTGTATCCTTCACGTCCATTGTGCAGCTGGAAAGTCAAGTGCAGAGAATCGCTTTGGGCCAGCACAAAACACACAATACACAATAAGCAGTCAGCAGGCTGGCAGCTCTGTTTGTTTTATCGAGTGCCTTTTGTGCGCCTACCAACAACAAAAGGTTGCATACAGTGTGCCCCCTCTCCCCCCTCTCTCTCACTCTATTTGTCTCTCTCTTTCTCACACACCGCAAGCAAGTTGACGTGACGCTGTGGCATTTGGCATTGGCAATTGATATTTTTGCAGCCCTCCAGCCCTCGACTTCCAGCCGAAATTGATTGGCAATTGACAATAATCAATGGCATAAGCGATAATTTGCATTGTCCGTTTGTCAGTTTGGCAGTTGTTATTTGTGCAACTGTGAGGGTTGTTAATCGTATGTTGCTTTTGCCACCGAAACTAGATATACATATTAATGGCTGGCAATTATGTTTTTCGAAATGTATTTAATAATTCAATTCATAAATATGTTCCACGTCTATCTGAGCTGAAATGCAACAAATTAAAACATTTGCTTTTTTGTGTTACATATTGACATTGATAGATGATATTTAAATCCTTCATTTTATAAATTAAATTAAATTACTAAAGATTGAAAGACGTCTAAAAGTGGTCAATTTTAGTTTATGTTGTATTATCTAAAACGAATATATATTAATTCGATTATTTGTAGCCTCATATATTGGGGGCACTCCTCATAACCATTGGCGAAGCTGTTAACTTCAACGCAGTTCCAGTTAATTTCCCCTTATTGTTTGTAAAATTCGTCGTTTTCTCTTACTGTCAACATCTCTCTCTCTCTCTGTCTTTCTCTCACAATATGCTTTTCAGTCTCTCTCGACTCTAGTTTCGTTTATTCCATTCACATCTGCACTCGCAAAATGTCATTCGCTATTTGCTGCTCGCCCAGTCTTTTTTTGGCTCCAGACCGAAAGCCAATTCACACCTACAACTCCTCGCACACACACACACACATGCAGCGCGTAAAGCTAGCGTCAAAAACTTTGCGCCACGCGCAACAGCCAAACCTGCAATTATTAACAGCCAAAATGCCCTCCATTGAGAGGTGAACGGAAATGGGTGGAAGAACTAGCAGAAGGCGCCAAAAATTAATTACGAACTTTGCTTCGCGATGCTGGGCGCCTGTTACAAGTGACAGCCAATTGCGCTGTCTGTCAGTAAGAGAGACAGAGAGAAGCTGAAAGCGAGAGCAAGAGCGAAAGAGCACAGTTGAGTTTGCGGAAGAGAGGGCGAGACAGAGCGCATGCCGGTGTTAATTACATTGGGGCGTCATCTGCACCCAACTTTGACCCAAATGGTGCCACGCCTCCGGCTCCACTTCCAGCACGTTATGCGGTCAACACTTTCGCAATAAGGTCATGCCGCCATGTTAACAAAGCAGTACCACCCACTCTGCCCACCCCCTTTCACACATTTCGCGTTGCCTGGCTGAAGTATCTTTACCAAGAAAAGTCGCGCAACTTTCCTTTTTTGGCGCGTTAATAACTTCTTTTTTTTTGCCTTATTCTAAATGCGACCCTAGACGTTTCGGTAATTTAATGCGGCCGAACCCAAAGCTGGGGTCATCCGCGGGGGCGGAACAGGCGACGCTTTGGGTCGCCGCCCGTGACAGTGAAAATGAAGGAGGCTAACGACGCGACGCAGTGGTTGGCTAATTAGGTTTAAGCTGTTGCCACGTTTTGTCTGCCCTTCGGTGACGTCATGAATGTGGGTTGCCTCCATTATTGTTGCTGCTGTTGCTGCTGCTGTGTAATTTGGTATGAAATTAAATAAGGTCGCGTGGATTGTCGCGGCGTTGGGCAGCGCTTTGTAATGAGTTTTTGTTTTTATTTTACTTGGCTCGTTTGTGGGTTGAACTAATTTGCATTTCAAAGTAATTCGGTCAAGGCCAAAGTCAACATAAATTTATATTCAGGGTCAGTTTCAGGATGTTGGGCCAGAACTGTAATATTATCTGGCAAAAATATAAGAATTTAAAAATTAAATTTAAGTCATTGCTTTAAACCAAATATTAGGTTAATATTGATACCTGTCTTTTTTAATTACAACACTAAAACTTTACTTCTTCTAACATATACTTCTATTCACCATGATTTAATCAAAAACTGTACTTACCTGACAACAGCTTTTAGCACATACAAGTATGTGTATGTAAGCCCAACCAACCCCGAGCAGGGCTCAGGCAAAATGCGCACAAGTTGCCGCCCATCATTTTTTTATTTTCAATTTTTCGCTGTCATTGTTGTTGTACTTTTCGCAAATCAGCGACAGACAAAAATCTTTTATTCAAATTTTATTTGATTGCTTTGCGATTTTCGCTGTTGTCGTCGGGCAAGTAGCACAGAAAGATTGCGAGGGAGAAAGAAAAGCTGAGAGCAGGAGAGAGAAGGACGGCGACGCACATTTATTTGTATGAGAAATCAGCATTGGAGGGCACAGAAAATATTATTTCGACGACAACAACTTAGGGTTATTGTTCAATTTAAACACGCAGACATTTGGAAAAGTGGAAAAATGCTGGACGCTTTCAAAAAACGGGACAAAAAGAAAGGAAAAGAAGAAAAATAAGTTCAGCATCAGCAGAGAAGGACAACAGCGAGACGACGCAAATGTCAGGCCGGGCAGTCACTTGCAGTCATAGACCAAATTTGACGAGTAAATAGTTTGAAGCACACTTTAAGGCGGGCGAACTTTAGCGTCAGATACTGCAACTGCAAATTACATGAAATTGCATTTGCCGCCTCAGCAGCAGCAGCTGCAGCAGTGGAAGCAGCAGCGACCAGTAGAAGAGGCAGACGCAGAGGCAGCGCCAACAACAAGTTAAACAACATTAAACTCTTTAACCGCCGCTGGGTCGTAATACTTTATTATTAAATTTTGCACATTAACGGGCAACGTCGCAGCTGGCAAAACAAAATCTAGATAAATATGGCATGCAGATATTGCCTTGACTTTGTGGGTGTTGAACTGTGGGGCTTGTGGACGGGGAACGCCCGTTCGTGAGATGGGACTGGGGAAGCAGTGAAGCGCACGGTTCAATTTGGTAGCAACAACACGGACGTGGACTTGGACACATAAGCGAGCGCCAGTCAGTCGTCTATAAATTATATCCGTTCCAAATTGAAATGCGCGTTAAAATGCAGTTAACTTGGCCGTTGGGTTGGCTCTGGCCATGTTGTTATGGCCACCGTTGCGAAACTGCCTTTTTTTATAACGTCTACTCACATTTTTTTTTACAGTTTGTGCGCACATAAAAATAGAAAATGGCTTTGAACGCTTTTGCCTGCGACACGAGCACATTAGACTCCTACCGCAGATAGGACCAAGGACCTAGGACCAACGACCAGTAGCCAGTGTCCATGTCGGTAACTGGCTCTTGGCCCAAATGCTGATGGCACTTTTTGCACACGCAACTGGTTCAATGTTATTGGACACAGGTGACCGTGCACAGGTAAACTACCAAGCTCCTCATCTAATGTGAAATGCGAAAAGCATTTTCAATAAAATTTTTAACGCTGATAGATATTTAGAAAAAAGAGCAAGTTGAAGTAGTCGCATCTGATGACGTGTCCAAGTTTCCATTGCGAATACGCAGTATTTAACAAGCAGTAATCTGATTTATCAGGCATTAAGCCTTTGAAGCTCGTGCCCTAACGCCGGTCAACTGCTGGACGAGCCGTTACTGTGCGATTCTCATTGGACGCTGCGTGCGGCGCTCAAGTGTTAACACATTTCATCATTGAGGCGTGAATGAGTTTGCCTGATTAGATACAGGCCAATGACTCTCTAGAGTTACTTTAAGGATTTAAGCAGCATTCTGGCTGCGGATGCAAATTTGGCTAAAAGCAAAAGCCACACAAAACATCGAGAACTACTATTCAACGCTTCAGTTGCAGAAGTCAATGGTAAAAGGTTGTTTAGCGGTTCGGTGGTGTGGTAGTCCTAGAACCTAGCTGAGAAAGAAGGCACACGCAATTTGGCAAAATGCGTATAAAGTTTTGAGGTTATGTGCAAACAAACATGGCGGTGCTGCTTGTAAATACATTTGCTGAATAACTGTAAAATTAGCCGACAGCCAGAGTCAGAGCAAAGGAAGAGGCATTTCGCTTGGCCAACACACGAGCTAAAACAAGAACTAACAAAAGCCATGCGCCAACACATAAAGAAAATTTTCCATTTTATATGAAATACAAACAACCAGGCGTACACACACACGGCAGTACCACCAGCCCCTTCACCACCGCCATCGCTATCGCCACGCGAGCCACCCATGTGTGCATGTGTATTGCTTTAATAGAAAATTGCAAAAGTTTCGCAAAAGAAAATGCCTCAGCCAGTCAGCCAACCCAAACAAGCCAGCGCCGGCGTTCAAATTGAAAAGAATATGGAAAAGTAGCTAGCCTGGCCCGGAGAGAAAAGTAAGTGGTGTCCGGGTGGTTGGGTGGGTGGGTGTTTGGATTGCTTGAGTGGTGGCAGATCTAGTGCGCTCAGCATTGGGGGGCTGCTTACGGCACTGGCAAGAAAGCCAAAGTAAGCATGAAATAAACCCTCATCATCAACGGCAGCTACGTTGTCTGCAGTGCAAGCCAAACAAAAAAAGAACGGCAGCACAAATTCGAAATGCTCTTCAAGCTATTTCTGCTCAAATTGTCTGCTATGATAGACCTACAAAGCAAAAGCATAAGTATTTACATTATTTTTCGATAAGAAGTATATTTTGATAATTCTTAAACATTTACCTCATCAGGTCACAACGAATCATTATGAGTGAATAAACAGCTGAAAGTTCGGAACGCTAATCCTAACAAATCGGTAAGTGTTGATGCTGCAGGAGCTAGTAAGGGTATTGCAACAGCGCAGAGCAACGTACGCAGCAAACTCTATGAAGATTTACCGGTTTTAACGTTGCCAGTCAGCAGTTCGTTTCAGCAGTTGCGCCTGTCTATATGAGTATGTATACACACACACATATATATATATATGTATGAGTATATGCAGTGTGTGTGTGTGTGTGTGTGGGGTCGGTCTGAGTCGCGTCTGGCATTATAATGCCGAGCGCATGTTGCGTCGCCTCTCGCTAGCCCCATGCTCAGCTTCAGCTCTCGCTTCCTGTGCGCCCTGCCATGTCGTCATGCTATCAGAGGCCGTGGCCCGGCTTGGCTTGGAGCAGCAGCTCGGCTCAGTCTCAGCAGCCGCATCGCATGCGTATCGATTTTGTTGTTGCACGACAGAGAGGGTCGACTGTGACTGCCAGTGAGTGAGACAGGTGAGAGGACGTTACTCTATTCACCACATGTTGAGTTCTGAGCGAATGTCATACAGACACACACACACACACATTCAATTTATCGGGGAATATAATGTGTTAATTGCTGGGGGATTTGCGCTTGTCGTTGCTTTTCATGATTAAGGCTCGTATATCTTGGCGAATTTATGTTGGTCTTATCTATGCACGCGCTGCTCTGCAATTTGATGGCCGATTTGCCAGCGATAAAGCCCGTCCCGCAATTAGGCGTTACCCCAGTAGAACTTTCAATGGAACCAGAACTCGCATGTATGCAACTTTGTTGTGGCACTGTCCATGCCACCCCGTCCAATGTGCAACTAGACACAAACTCTAACTCCACCTTCTGATATACGACAGTTATCAGCGTTGACTATCAGAGAGCGCGTGCAAGGTAGGAGTAGGCAGCAGTAGGGCAGGGGAGACCTGCAAAGTAGTGCGTGTGGCAGGGCCATAAACAATGTTGACTACACTTAAGGCCAGCCAATTGCATTCGCATTCTCATGTCGTTGCTGGCTTGTTTTTTGATGGAAAATAATTAAGTTAATGTAAAATGCATTTTCAAATTGTATACCAAGCCTAATTATCATACCGGGCCATGCTTAGAATTTTAAAGCTAACACAATTGCAATATATATATATGTATATATATATATATATTATATAAATATATTTACATGCACAACTAAATATATCTAAACCTACATAAACGAAGAGGCACTGTGAAAGCTGGGTTAATAATAAGCTTGCGTCAAGGCGTTTCTGAAGTACAAGCTCAAATTGAGGAACTTAAGCGAAATGAAAGGCAGTTAATTTAAGGGTCTTTCGCCCCTTAAAAACGGAACCGAGTTTCAACAAACTTTCATCACCCTGCAGTTACGTTTATGATCTGCACAAAATGCTATGCGCTTTCATCGCATTTGTTGGGGATATCACCCCATAATCTCAAACTGGTTCGAGCTGTTTAGCCTTCGCATTGTTTTCCACTGTGTCAGGTCATTAATTTCATTAAAATTGCATCAAAATTTATGGTAGAGTTGCGACCAATTTGCTTGTAATCCATCAGCGGGTCGCATCGCGCTGTCTGCCCCAAGCTCTTTTGTGTACTTTTCCGAACAGGCTCAAAACTAAATTACAACGTGGCCCTTAACATGTTAATAAAATAAAATGGTACATGCAAAATAATGAACAGCCAACTCTGGACCTGATCCATATTCGGCGCAAATTCAATTAAAGGTAGCTTATGCGATAAGTGGCAATGGTCAAAAGCCACAAGCCACAAGCTCTAGATAAGCTGGGCCCCATATCAGAGAGGTCGGATCTGCTGTCGGATGTGCACCTGCTCCTAGCTACAGTGGAAGATTTTGTGCCAGCCCTTTCATATTTATGCACGTGTGAGAAACGAGCTGAATGCGTAATTTAATAAGCAGGCGACTAGAAGGACCCATTAACAATTGCGGTTCGCATTCGCAACGGGATTACAGGACGACTTTGTCCCAGTCATAAAATTGCAACTTAATTGTTAATTAAAGGGCGCGCTGTATATGCGTATGTATGTCCTCGTTTGTCCCGTACCAAGTCCTGCTGCTCAGCCTACGGCACGTCACGTCGCAGCGGCAGCTGCCTCTTGTGCAACGTCTATCAAAATAATGACACTGAGTTACATGAACAAAAATGGTCAGCATGCTGAATAGTTTTTGACTTTCAAGTTCGACTCGCGTCTGAAGTGTGGAAATTATAATAAATTTTAACTTTGGGCACCGCAATTATGCAGACACCTTGCACTGGCCATATATTGCCATATTGACAGTTTGATTGATGCCTGGCCTGTCCGATCCCGACATCTGTTTAGCATTTTTACGCCTAATCGCAAAAGCGATCAAACGATTTTGCATAAGTTCAGCGATCACAAACTGCAAACTTCAAACTACAAACTACAAAACGACCAACGGGTGGTCCAAACCCCAGTCCCAGTCGCAGCCACAGTTAACCAACTGCCGTTGTTCAGTGAATGCCATCAGAGACAATAAATTTCATAAATAGCTTATGCATAAAATGCCAAACCTCCTCCCGTTCCCCACACCTTCATTTGGCACCGCCCGCTGTGTTAATATTAATTGGACGACATAATTGCAGCGCACCGCTGCCCATAATAATCGACCCAGGCCAAGATGAGGAAGAAGTTGGCCACTCGAAAACACGTTTCGGGCCAATCTTCATAAAGCAGCGGTGCTGCTGACCAGAGCCCAACTCAACTCAACTTAAGTCAACTCCGGTAGTTGGCAGCCACCCGGCAATTGGAATTTGTGTAAATTTGGCAAATGCTGCATTGACGACACCAAGCTGGGCAGCCAACTGGTCAACTGGACAACTAACTGGGAGGACTGCATGTTGGTCACTTCCATACATAATTACGGGTTGCATTTCATACACTGACGCAAAGGGTATAATAATTCTCTCGTTTTGCAGCAGTGAATAACCGTAATACAGTTGCTTTGTACTATTCAGCAAAAAAGTAAATGGATAAATGGATATTTTTCAATAATTTTCATATTTTATGTATTGTTCCGAGAATATATAAGTTGAATCAAATTTAGTATTGATTACAATTATTAACGAATATATTATGTAATTCATATCAAATAAACTATGTTCGGTTGCAAGAGTATTTAAGTATCGGTTTATAGAATACAAATTCTTAATTTTCTTTGTTTTTTGGGGGGCAAATGCACTGGCTACGAGCTGGCACAGCATGTGTGCAATTATCTGTGTGTGTCCCGGCTAATTTATTGTCTTTGGCGCTGCCCTAAATCCAAATGTAATACAATATGCGCATTTATCATATTTAAGTACCGAGTCCAAAAACACATCCTGTATTTATGGCCTGCTAATATGCGGTTTTAGTTTAATGGGTGCAAGGATCGGGGCGCGATGCAGCCTAAATACGATGGCCAATGCTTCCGTAAGCTGGGCAAGGGATAAGCTGGGGTGCCCAAACTGACTGCTGACTGGCTGTCGAGTGCAGGTCGGAGCGCCACAGGAGCCCAGGAAAAGTACAGGCTGTAAGAATTTAAAAAACTTGCGCTTCAGGTTGTTTGCTCATCATCAGCGAAACGCACGCCCCCGCGACAGTACATTATTTTCATTACAAATATTTATTTTATGCTCTGTTTTTATTTTCCCTGAAATCAGTTAAATGGACTGTGCTGTTTATTTTGTTCACTGCGACAGTTTTACGCGCTGTCCCTTAATAAGCCCCGTAAATAATGGCCGAGGCTTAGAACCGGGCCAACGACTGATCATGTGGGTGGTGTATGTGTGTATAATTCATATGTGTATGTAGACCAAAATGGTGAGCCATATCGGCATGCCAATTGGTCGCAGACTATTGAAGGACGGACCAGAAAAAAGTGGAAAGAAGAGAGAATCGCAAGCCAATAGGACCCACAATGCAAAAAGAAAACAGCTAAAGCTGAACTAAAGATACGAACAGAAGATGTTTCAACTACGGGCAAATGGGCAGCACAAATGTAACAAAAATTGCGCACAATTACGGGGCGAAAGCCCAGGCAACTGCGCCAACCCTCCCCGCCCTCATTCCAATCGCACCTTATCCGAGCGGAAAAGAATTATTACGTTGAATTTTCTTTCTTTTTTGGAAAGAAAAAAAAAAAAAAAAGATTTCTCGTTTTTTGATAGCGGCAGACCAAGTGTGCCGTAAGGAGCAGCCAACACACCACGCTGTCCACGTCTCACGTGCACATGACAGTGGAGTAAACAATTTCATTTCGCGCGGGCAGCTCAGCAGGACCAAAAGATAACTGCTACAAACGAGGCACAAGATGCTCCTGCAATAACAACGGCAACAACAAGAACAATGACAACAGCAGCCAGGACAACAAGGACAGTACTTGAGTTCCTTTTTTTCCTTTTTTTTTTTTTTATTTTATTTTTTTTGGAGGAAGCAAACGTAATAACAACAACGCCAACCACCACAAAGCGTAAGAAGTTGCGTAAATATATTGTCCCGTCGGTCTGCCAAGTTGAGTGGGTTGGTGGTAGGGAAGGGGGTTACCTATAAGCAGGACACTATCCAACAGCAAGCCGTGGGCGTTGCGCAACTGAACAAGGACGCGTATGTGGGTGGGTGCGACGCAGTTAGTCGAGCGTGCCTGGCGGGTTTTAATGCGTGCGTCTATAAATTTTGCACGCCTTTTGTGGCTGGGCGTACGGCGGGCGGTGCACGTGGTTTGGCCTGGCCAGTTCTTGAAACTGTCAAATTGTTACTGTTTCAGCTCCTTTGGGGGTAGTCGAGCGGCGTTATGGCTTTAGGAATTATTTATTTATTTATTATTTTTTCGGCTTGGCTACTTTGCTACAAAGTCTGAACAGTTTAAAATAAGGTATACAATTGGACCAACAAAATACTATTGAACACTTCTCAACGTAAAAATCATTTTTTCCCCCAAAATTTACCATTGAAAATGAGAAATCAGGGTATAATGGTTTTGCATAAAGTATATAACAGGCAGAAGGAGGCGTGGTAGACCCCATAAAATATATATATTCTTGATCAGGACGACGAGCTGAGTCGTTTTAGCCCTGTCCGCCTGTCCGTCCATCTGTCCGTCTATCCATATGTATGAATGCGTCGATTCATAACCTAAAAGAGCTCGAAATTTAAATTTTTCAAGAATATATATACTTTATAGGGTCTGCCACTCCTCCTTCTGCTTGTTACATACTTTTTGCAAAACCATTATACCCTGATTTCCCATTTTCAATGGGTTCAGGGTATAAAAATAATTACCTCGACTTTGCAACATTTTTGCAAATCACTACTACTACTACTACTCAGCCTGGATTTGTATAGAGTTAGCCAACTGCAACCAATTTACTTGAGTTTAACTCTTTGGTAAATGATCGTTTTCTTGACAAATGCAAACTGATGTAATTTACACCGACTTCAGTAAAGCATTTGACTCTGTTTATCATGAAATCCTACTTCAAAAGTTTGACCTTATTGGATTCCTTCCCTCACTGTTGTCCTGGATTTCGTCCTATTTAAAAGATCGAACTTAAAGAGTTTTGCACAGATCATTCAAATCGAAACTTGGTTATGTTATACCTGGTGTACCGCAAGCTAGTCACCTAGGTCCATTACTCTTTACTCTTTTCATTAATGATCTTCCATCTTTAATATCTCAATCTCAGATACTTATGTGTGCTGATGATGTGAAGCTTTTCGTGTCTTATGCTGACTCTTCGCATCACCTAAGCCTCCAACAATATTTTAATTCTATGCAGCTGTGTTGTGCTATTAATAATTTACATTTAAATTGCTCTAAATGTCGCTCAAGACCCCAGCTTGTTTATTATTCAATTAACAGTATTCCTTTGAAACGTATTTTTGTAATTAAGAATCTTGGTGTACTCTTTGACTCTAAATTATGTTTTAACACTCCTATCTCGACTATAGTAAATGAAGCCAAAGGTGTTCTAGGGTTCATTAATCGTTGGTCGAAAGAGTTTAATGATCCTTTTATAACCAAACTTCTTTACATTTCGCTTGTGCGGCCAATCCTTGAGTACTGCTCTTGCATTTCGTCTAGTCTGCATTAGATTAAACAGGACCATATCGAGTCTCTCAAAAAACATTTCTTAATCTTTGCTCTACGTGGATTGAATTGGGACCCCGACCTACGTTTACGATCTAACCCCAGTAGGCTTCTTCTTCTTGATCTTCCTTTGTTAATCAACCGTAACACCCTTGGTGCTTTGTTTCTACATAAGTTGATTATTGGTGACATAGACTCTATCTTTCTTTCAGGGCGTCTCAAGTTCTCAGTTCCGGGGAGACCAAACAGGTACTTTCGCCCCTTGCATTTAACTTTCTGCACAACAGATTATTCTTTTGACAATTCGTTTCAGGTCCTCCGTAATAATTATAATAGATTTTATAGCGTCATCTCATCCGAGCTGTCTCTTCCTATAATAAAATCCTTGCTTTCAGCTCACCTTCGGGAAATCACTGGCAGTACCTAGCTATGAGTAGGGGCATTGCCGGCCGGACTGACAAAAATGTTCCCCATCGTTGTCATTGATTTCCCAACTGGAAGCGCTATCTAGTTTCTATTTTAATTTATTTTAATACAGACTAATATTTTTTTAGGTTTTCAATTAACAAAATCTTTTGATTTATTGATCCCAATAATATCACTGACTACATTTAGCTGTTATCTGGGGCATAGCTGGCCGGTCGGGCAAATAAAATTCCCCCAACTGGTCGGTGATGTTATTAGGGTATTCATTGCTGTAATTTTACTTTAGGCTATCTATTTACACATTGTTAAGAGTTTATTTTTAGCTTTTCAAAAAATATTTTTGTTTTCGTTGACACTTGTCTTGTCAACATTATTATGAAATAAATAAAAATTACTGCTTAAACATTTTCATCTTCAAGGAACTCTAAGTCGGATATATGTGGTTGTGTTCCTCCTTTATTTCCAAGTCATTCAACATCTACATTTACACCTTTGACTAACTGCTCTTAACTATTTTCCTGCTCCTCCTTCTCCACCTCAACAAGATGACAACGTTCTGCCTCTGACATATCTTCATCTAGTTCACGACACTCATCATCGATTTTGTTCACTCTTCCCAATTGTTTTCTATCATCCTCAATGTATTTATCTTCAAAATCATTTGCTAGTTCTGGCTTATTTCCATTGTTCTTCTCTTTTGCATCCTCCATTTGAAGTTTATTCTTTTCCTTGTTCTCCGCGTCAGAATCTTTATATTCGTTAAACGATTGAGAATCGGAGTCCATAGGGAATTCGTCTAATTTTGTATCTTCTTTATCTGCCTTTGTTGACATTTTATCTTTCTCTATATCAGAACTCTTCATCATCTCTTCAGAAAATTTAATATCAAAATTTCGATCTGAATTTTTATTAGTACCAACTGACTTAATAACGGCATTACTTGTGCTCTCAAAGTTCTGTTCGTTATCCTCCATATACTTAATATTTCGTGGTCCATTATCTCGAACATTATTCTCTAAGGACTCAAGATAAGTATGCTTTGCTATTTCTTCACAATACTTCTTCTGCGATTCAACAACGGAAATCTCAAAATCTAATGGATTTTGATCTTCTGTGCGCTCAGAATCAGAACAGTGTCGTTTTTCTGACATTTCTTTATCATCCTTAGAAGAATTTAATATATCATCCTCTGTGGATACATCACCATCTTCATTTGATATTTCTGCATAACTGTTACATATAACATTTAAATTTTTTAATGCTTCTGTTTGATCTAAATCATCCTCAGAGCACTTATGATTCTGTAGACTCAATGTTTTCTCATCATTAAAGATCTTGTCTTCTTCTGATTCTCGTTTATTATATTTAGTTCGTTTTACTAATGGCTCTGGATCCTCATCAGTTAAACTGATAGATTCGACAAAGCTGTTCACTTGTCCATGCTTTTTTCTATCACTTCTGAAGGTTTTCAATTTGGAATGCGTCAGTGTTTCTGAATCTCTATCATCATCATTCTCAGAATTCGCATCATTTGAGTTCTGTAATGGCTCATTTTCGGCCTTATTAATTGTCATACTTTCGCTTTCTTCTGTGTTATCCCCGAAGAAAACGACATCTTGTGCTATTGAGGTTTCTGATCCTTCATCATTTTCATCAGTTTCAACATTAGAACTTCCAACTCTTTCTAAGTCTTCATCATCGTCCTCAGAATGTTCAATATCTGAATTATTGAATGCTTCAGATTCTTCATTATAAACCACAATACTTTCGTTTTCTTCTGTGTTATCCCCGAGGAAAACATCATCTTGTGCTATTGAGGTTTCTGATCGTTCATAATTTTCTTCAGTTTCGACATTGGAACTCCAAATTTTTTCTAAGTCTTCATCATCTTCCTCAGATTGTTCAATATCTGAATTATTGAATGCTTCATATTCTTCATTATCGGCCAACATACTTTCGTTTTGTTCTGTGTTATCCCCGAGGAAAACATCATCTTGTGCTATTGAGGTTTCTGATCCTTCATAATTTTCGTCAGTTCCAACATTGGAACTCTCAACTCTTTCTAAGTCTTCATCATCATCCTCAGAATGTTCAATATCTGAATTATTGAATTCTTCAGATTCTTCATTATCAACCACAATACTTTCGTTTTCTTCTGAGTCATCCCCGAAGAAAACATCATCTTGTGCTATTGAAGTTTCTGATCCTTCATCATTTTCGTCAGTTCCAACATTGGAACTCTCAACTCTTTCTAAGTCTTCATCATCATCCTCAGAATGTTCAATATCTGAATTATTGAATTCTTCAGATTCTTCATTATAAACCACAATACTTTCGTTTTCTTCTGAGTCATCCCCGAAGAAAACATCATCTTGTGCTATTGAAGTTTCTGATCCTTCATCATTTTCGTCAGTTCCAACATTGGAACTCTCAACTCTTTCTAAGTCTTCATCATCATCCTCAGAATGTTCAATATCTGAATTATTGAATTCTTCAGATTCTTCATTATAAACCACAATACTTTCGTTTTCTTCTGTGTTATCCCCGAAGAAAACATCATCTTGTGCTATTGAAGTTTCTGATCCTTCATCGTTTTCATTAGTTTCAATATTGGAACTCTCAACTCTTTCTAAGTCTTCATCATCATCCTCAGAATGTTCAATATCTGAATTATTGAATTCTTCAAATTCTTCATTATCAACCACAATACCTTCGTTTTCTTCTGTGTTATGCCTGAAGAAAACGTCATCTTGAGCTATTGAGGTTTCTGATCCTGATTCTATATCTTCACCGTCACCCCCATCCTCACAATATGCAACATCTGAATTCTGCAATGGCTCAGAGTCTTCATCAACATTCATATTTCTATTTCCTTCTATATTATCCCCAAATGAAGTATCATATTGTGCTGTTGATGTTTCTGATCGATGATCATTTTCACCAATTTCAACTGTTGCTGAATCTTTGTCACCATCCTCAGATTCTTGCTTCTCAGCCTTCAAATTTTGGTTTTCTTCATCTTCTGCTTGTGAGTTTTCTGATCCTGTTTCTGAATCTTCATCAGCACCCTCATCTTCAGAATATGAATTATCGGATCCTGATTCTATATCTTCACCGTCACCCCCATCCTCACAATATGCAACATCTGAATTCTGCAATGGCTCATAGTCTTCATCAACATTCATATTTCTATTTCCTTCTATATTATCCCCAAATGAAGTATCATATTGTGCTGTTGATGTTTCTGATCGATGATCATTTTCACCAATTTCAACTGTTTTTGAATCTTTGTCACCATCCTCAGATTCTTGCTTCTCAGCCTTCAAATTTTGGTTTTCTTCATCTTCTGCTTGTGAATTTTCTGATCCTGTTTCTGAATCTTCATCAGCACCCTCATCTTCAGAATATGAATCATCTGAATTTTGCATTGGTTCAGAATCTTCAAAATTAATATTTTCGTTGTCTTCTGTATCATTCTTGGAAGCAACATTATCTTGAACTGTTGATGTTTCTGATTCTGTATAACTTTCATCAGTGTCAACATCGAAATATGCAACTGTTTCTAAATCTTCATTATTATTCTTTAAATTTGAAATATCGGAATTCGCTCTACTTCGAAATATTCTTTTTTCAAAATCTGTCTCATCCTCAAAAGACTCTTCATCGTCCTCACTTACTGTTTCTGACTCTTCATCATCCTCAGAATCTTCAATTTCGGAGGACCCAAAAATTTCTCTGTATTCGTCTTCATCCTCCGACTTTAAAAATTGATCTTTAAGTGAATCTATACCAGTCACATCATCGTCATCATCATCAGAGGAATCACTATCGGATATATTTAACGGTTCTGCGTCTTCCATTTGGTTATCATCAATCGCACTTTCCAAATCACTTGACTCCCCATTGTTTGTCTGAGCAAAACACGCCTTTAACTTTAGGATATCCAAGAACTCCAGCCATTCTGTATATTTAGCATTACTATAGGCAGTTTGTTTTGACTCTTTCAGTGAATTATTTGCTGGCCGGACACAGAAGCCTAGCAAAAGATTTCTTTGTGTAACGCGTAATTTATAGAAAGGGGTTCCTTTGCTGGCATATGCCTTGATCAGAAAATCTTTACTGTTTAGCTTAGGTCGTTTGCAATCTGTATCCGCGTTGATCTGTTTTAAGTTTTCAGGATCATATTCCTGCACCAAGCGCTCAAAATCCCAAATGCTCATCTGGCAGTCATGGCCACCAACAATAATAAGTTTGTTATCTAGCGCAAACTCAATGCAGTTAATGGCCGAGGTGTGATGAGATAGACAGCGAACCATTTCCTCTTTGTCAGTGTCCCAAACAATCACATAATTGTCGTCGGACCCGGAGACCAGATAGCGTCCACATATGGAGAAGGCCAGAGCATTTATGGAATTTCTGTGGGCACTGAAGACACGAACCTGAACGGCTTTGACAATGTCCCACATGCGCACTGTGCAGTCGGCTGAGCCAGTGGCCAGGTAGTGTCTGTTTGGATGGAATTGACAGCAGATAACTTCGGCTAAATGCCCGACAAGTATGCAGACTGATTTTTTGCTGTCCTGTGTCCAAATGCGAGCCGTGCGATCATCCGAAGCGGTGGCAAAGTAATAACCCAACGGTGCATAAGCAACGCTGTAGATTGCAGCACAGTGTCCCGGATAGATGACAACACAGCTCCAGGAAAGCAAGCACCAACAACGTACAGTGTGATCCTGTGAGCAGCTGAGCAGAAATCGATCGTGCGGAGCAAACGCGCATCCGTATACAGGTCCTTGGTGACCAAAGAGTGTGCGCTTCATTTTTCTTTTGGTCGCATCTAACATACTATCATCTATGCCGGACATTCCAGTGTCAAGCCTTTTCAGGCATTTGGCCGACTTCAGCTGCACCAACTTTGAGGATGTCAAAGAGAAAACATGTATTGTGGCAGAAGCAGTGCCAACGGATAACATTGTGGTTTTGTTTGAGAAGGAGGCGCAGATTATGGTCTCTGCACTCTCAAGCGCCGTATATAGATAGGTCGATGGCAAGTTTTCGCGATCAAGTGGCACGCGACGCTCTTCGTCATCCTTATGTCGCTCCAGATCCCATCGCTTTGGAGTAGGAGTGTAGAGGCGATTGCCTGTTGGCAAATGGACATTTCTAGTTGGAGAATGTTTGTCCTTCTTGAATCGCCTGCGCTTTAACGGTCGCGGACTACTTTCTTTATTTTCTTTGGCTGTATCGCAAGTAGCCCAGTATATTTTATCTAACATAGCTGAACCAATGCGACTGAGCTGACGAGGCTCACAACTGTCATCATCAGAAAATATATCAAAATGTCTTATGAATGTCATCTGTATGGAACGGCTCCAAGTCTCCATGCAGAGGAGCAACATGTAAAAGGTTTCTTCGAACAGGCAGACGGGAACCTGTTCGTTGTTGACACATAACAACTTTTTGGCTTTGTTCGGAAGATCACCTGGGGATTGCAATAACATTAGCTTATCCACACGTGCCATGTATGAATGATCGATGTATTGCAGACAGCTCTCGACAAATGTCTTGCCCTTCCTGTACTTGCCGCATGAAATCATTCGGAGATAGACTACTGTAAGAGTCGGGTACAGAAGGCTGTATATTTCATACTTGAAGCGGTTGGGTACTCGATCCATAGACTTGCGAATCTCATGAAAGAGTTGCTCATAGTCGATGAGTACATTCGAGTAAGAAAGATCCTCGCCATCTTCAGAAATTAACTTATCACCTTCAAATGGGCTGTCATCTTCGTAAAAGTCTTTGCCGTTGTTCAAATCAGTTTTCAGTGTTTGTGACTTACGTCGCCAAACAGAATCATCACTGTCCGTGTCTTTGGCCGAACGTGGCGAAGAGATACTATTGATAGGTCCAACATTGCTCTTCTCTTCTTTTCCAGTGGGCTCATGTGACATTTTTGTTAAGTACGTTATCATTGTCTCTTCAAAGTATCGTTTCTTATCCGCGCATGAGGCCCTCTCAGGAGACTCTCTTTTGCCGAAACTCTCAGCATTATTAATTTCGAAGCTCAGTGTGAGTGGATCTATGATCTGTTTTAGATCGGTAGTTGACTTATTTTTTAGAGAACCATTCGGGTTCATGGGTGGCTCAAATTCTTCTGTCAATTCTTTTGGCTTCAATTTGGGAAAAACTGCATCTGTTGCTTGCATTGCCTCTGCGATAAACGAAAGTGGTTCTTGGGAAACCAATTGATTGGGTTCTTGGCTGCATAAGATAAGAATATATGAGATGTTAAGTGGAAGTTGTCGAAAGCACAAATCAAATAATCAGTTGTGGTTCACCTGTTCTGAGTTAAACTAATCTTTCGAGAGGCAGTTGTTTGAGTCAATAAACGATGCTTGATGTCATCTGTTGATGGAGCTGCAATATTTTCTGATTTCGAATGGGTTGGGATTGTAGATGTTGGAGCAGTAACTAGGAATGAGTTGAATAATTATCATTTATGATAAATGTTTTACAGGTTAATTCTCATTCACTGAAAACAATGAAAGCAGAATAGCATAGCAAAAGATACTCACTTGAAGTGTCCCCATCGGACTCTAAGTCCACTAGGTCTGCAAGAGAGAATTCCACATTATTTATTTTTAAACTTTTTTCGGAGTTGGCAATCAAGTTTTCTTCCCTACATTTTTTCACTACATCACGAATCTCATCTTTTTCGCAATTGTTATCAGAGTTTTCAAAGGAGATGGGTGGAAACAATGAGTGCGACTCGTAATTAGATTCCCTTTTCTGTCCGATTCCCAACAACTTCTCCGAGCCAGATGTAAATTTCACGTCAGAATTATCGCAACTTACTGAATTAGTATTCATTCTGTTCGATTTGTCTCTAAGTTTCTGGAAACGTCCACTAGAGTGCTTTTCATACCTAAACACTCGTTTTTGCGGCACATTGGAACGTAATGGAACATCTTGATTATTTGCACCAGAACAAAGTTCCATTTTTTCCGACATAGGTTTTAATTGCTTTATAAACATTTTTTCAAAATTTAAATGTTGCTGAGCAGTGGTCTCTTTGTTTTTCACCACGTTTTCTTTGATCTCGAAGCTTTCATCAACTCCATTCAATTTTTGTTTTTCTTTGGTAATTTCCTCATTAGGTGAACTTTCCGAAACATCCATCTGATTATACCAACTTGCTGTCTCGGGGCCGCCTTTACATTCGACCTTTCCGTCAATTTTTTCATATCCAACGTTATGAAATGATGTTGTTGCAGCCTTCGGACTAATGGTGTCTGAGGTAAGCTGGAAAAAAATGTATTGATATTTATCAAGATTCTCACGAACATATTAACTATTATTATACCCTGAACCCATTGAAAATGGGAAACCAGGGTAAAAAAATAATTAAATTTCAAACCCACAGTTAATTTTTTATACCCTGAACCCATTGAAAATGGGAAATCAGGGTATAATGGTTTTGCAAAAAGTATGTAACAGGCAGAAGGAGGAGTGGCAGACCCCACAAAGTATATATATTCTTGATCACGTTGACGAGCTGAGTTGATTTAACCCTGTATCCTGTCTGTCCGTCCGTCCGTCCGTATGATTGCGTCGATCTCAGAACCTTTAAGAGATAGAGACTTGAAATTTTGCACGAAGGTCCATGTATACAGCGCGCATATCGAGTTTGTTTTTGATATTTGATAACTTTTCCTGTTTCACTGATATCGATTAAAAACTTTATCAAGATTCAGTTTTTGGACCATATATTTAACATCTTTTTAGCTACAGTCACTAAATTTTGGAATTAGCTTTTTGTATATAAAAAACATTTTCTATTTTTTTATATTTTGGATACCGGCTCCATATTTTACAAAACAAATTTATAAAAAAAAGAAATATTATCGAAACCACAATTTAATTTTTTTTAATTTTTTTAACCAAACCCGTATTTTCTATAAAATAATAGCATACAATGCAGAAAATTGCGTTTAAATCCGATAATTAATACAGAAGTTATTAAAGAAAACATTTTGTCAATTGACAAAAACACACGGCAGCAAGATAGCATTTGCTCTATACGTGTGCACACACACATTCAAATCAACCACGCAGTAATCGGCGCGCGTGGTTGTGTGCGCATGTGTATATGTATGTGTGCATGTGTATATGAGCTCAGAGGGTAATAAGCATAGATAAAAAGATGTTAGCTAAGTTTAAAACATCACCTCGGATTTGGTTCAGGGGATCTCGTAGTCGGGCAGACCCGACTAGAGCGTTCTTACTTGTTTTTATTATATACCTGAGTATAATCAGTTAAAAGTAGTCAGAGACTTGAAATATGGACCATATATTTGTGTATCTCACCTCCTTACAAAAATTGGAGGCGTGGAATACCTCCTAAAACTATATCTTCTACAGCTTAGGAACTAGAACAACCAAATTTGGCAAGTAGGCAGTTGAGCTCGCCTTAAGATCAATTAACAACTATATATCCACTAGCTTATCTAGTGTTTAACATAAATCCTCTAATATTTTGGGAGCTGTTAAAGACAGAGTCTTTAACGATATATTTGTATGAGCCACCCCCATACAAAAACATATAGTATATCATGCTACGCCCATTAGGAGCGTGTCAAATCTCTTTGAGGCGTGGCAAAGTTGTACAGCTGAAGGAAGAAAATTTGACATATAGGTCAAAATCTAGTAAATATGTCAATCTTTACTTTTCTTGACAAATCAGAAAAACAATAGTTATATCTTTTACAATTACAAGGGCATGGTCTTCGGCATGGTCGAAGTTAGCCCATCCCTTTCATTTTTACCTACTGTACCTACCGAGTCATTTTCTTTTCCATTGTGTGGTGAGATATTCCAAAGCTTTTGCCTTTTCCGAGATGTACTTTCATCTTCCGGATATGGTCGTTTTTCACCGCTACTTTTGCTCATAATTAGAGTGTCTAACATAAACTTTTTTTTGCGAAGTTATTGATTTCAAATATTTGACCATATAAAAAGCAGAACAGCAGCCAACTTTACAATAATGAGAAAGTTAGGGGCTGTCAAAACTGGTATATCGATTGACACTTTCAGACTTCTGATACTAAATACCAACCTACAACTTTGGTTTAAGTTATCGACTTAAAAAATATTCGTATGTGTCACTACTTCTGTCACCGTTAGAATTTTCACAATAATACTCAAGCGCTCATCTCTAAGTTGACGACTAGATAGTTTCCAATTTCAACCGTTCACTATAACGATTTTATTTAAGTATGTAACAGCCAGTGGGGCATGTCCGACCCCTTAAACCATCCATACTTATTATCAAGATCATCAGCCGTCTGTCCTTATGCATAATTCTATCGATGGGTTTAAAAAAAAACACCCAAAAAAAAAAATGAATGTACACTTAATTTTTCAATCATTAAATCGTATTATACATACAATCACGTTATACATTGTGTGCAAGCCGACTCTTAGTTCCGCAAAATCAAAATCAATTAAATTAAAGTTCAGTTCGGAAAACAGATAGTTTCTCATTTATATTTTTCTTTAAAGTTCGTTTAGTAAAACAGAATTTATTGTATTAAAGTAAACGAATCGTTACACTGGGAAAACCATGCCACAATTAGCGCCAAGCGATGTCATTAATTATCTCTATGAGGGCTCACTTTCACAATCAAATTAATGTTTTTAATTATATTAACAGAATCGTTATTGAGACTTTATTGTAGTTTTCCAATTAGCTTTAATTTTTAATTTAAGAAAATAGTGTTTGAATAGCGAACTATTGTACAATAAGACATTGGCATATATATTATATGGTAATTGAGACTGGAGTTCGAATACTGAAGGTGAGAAATTAACTCTTTATCTATTATCTACTAGCCATGTCTTTCAACTTTATTAGTTTATATTTTACAGAAGGACACTTCGATTATATCACAACGTTGACATGCAGAGCCAACCCTTTATAGCCTCGGACGTAAGGTAGCAAAAACACTTGTAATTACCATATTTGCTATGTTGGATAAGCGTTTGGAATCCTCCTTTGTTTCTTGGGTGAATTTCATATTTCAAATACTATCGATATTTTAAACATGAAAACTTCTTAAAAAACAAACAATTTTTTAAAATTCTATAATAATTTAAATAGATATATATTTTGTAAAGTTATATATAATATTAATATATTACAACGAGTTAAATATACATTGATTACATTAGACAGCTCTCAATAAAATTTTTTTGATTAACTCTGAATGTCTTATAGTATTGAAAAAGCACAGCATTGTGCGATAATTGAACTGTATGGAAATGGATAACATGTGTCGCTACTTGTAGATCACAAAGGCAGCTGGATCTTGTCATTTGGACAGTTTGAGGGCTGCATTAAAATGCATCAATGTAGTAAAGTCTACGGAATCATATATACAAATGTCAAAACTCGAGGGCTATCATTAGACATAGACAATTAGAAACAAAGCCTCATTATTTGCAGCAGCCACAACAGCAGCAACAATAGCAGAGTTGAATCGCAAGCGAATCACTTGAAATGTAATGCAGCCTATAAATAAATCACATCACATCGTTTCGCATCTGTTCTGATCTGGGATCGACTTTTGCAACTGCAAAATAATCCATTGTAAAGTGTCGAAAAAGTGCAATTGAAATGCAAATCAATGCAAATCGATACTTGAATCATCATCAACAGCAACAACGATAAATGATTCATGCCCCGCACGCTGCACGCGAGCCACATTCAAATGCAAATACGAATGCAAAATTTGCAAGCAAACTCGATTTTGGGTGGGTCTTTTAGGAGCTAAAGCCGGCGGGTATAGCTTCCCGCTGATGCGCAAACAATCAAATCAAAATAAAATGCACCGCACAACAATAAAAATTGCAGCTCGAAATAAACACGGCAAACAATGAGATACACACACACGGGCACAAAGGTGAATGTGGTGGCAAATTTTTGCACTTCCGGTTAACTGTTGCTAATTTGATTAGAGAGTTAGAAGCCAACTTCTGAAAGGGCAGCCATGTAAGCCAGCGAAAATTTGTTGGCGCCGATTTCGTTTTGGGATGCCAACTTATGCAAATGATGCTGTGTGATTTATGTGCATAAGTATGCGGCTCGGCTGGCAAGTTTACTCCTTGGGGACAAAGAGAGAGATTCTGTAAATTGAATTTAAGAATTCGTAGTAGTTAATCGTTTCACACGCGATGCGCTTTTATACATCCGTTGGGTTTTCGTATTCATATTCAAACTCAATCATATCCTGTCATAAGGCCCAGGCTTTCTTTGTGTGTGTCTATCACAACTTGTTTGTGCTTTAGCCTAACCCCTTTGAGCAGTATGCCCTCGTACCCTGAATCCTTATCCCAGACATTGTCATGCTAATTGCCGGGTATGAGAAGGCTGAGATTCGTGTCTGAGAATTTTTAATGCTGAGAGAACTTTTGGCAGTCAGGTAAGATTGTCGCTGATCGAGTTGAATTTATACAGGATGTGTTTATTCAGTTCATTTCTACATGTCCTTACGTGAAGTTCTAAAATAAACTGTGATTGTGTTCAACAACTAAACATATACGAATTCGTATGAAATAAAAAAAGGCTTCAATCCAAGTCAATAATTGTAATTATCATGTTAAGATAAATAAATTATAATTCAGAAGAAAAATAAGTCCAAAGACACATCTTGATACCATGATGTTAAGGATTTACAAGAAATGTAGTAGCCACGCCTCCGCAGCCTTATAAACAGCGAGCATTAACACGGCCTCTGACGCAATTTAACACCAATTACAATATCCGTTACATCTAATTATTGTAAGCGCGGCCAGAAGCAAGCCACTTGACAAGGAGCAAATTAAAGAAAAACACCCACAAGGAAACCACAAAAGACAAACCAAAGACCGGTCGTTGTCCGGCGCGTCGGCGGTTTGGCGCAGATTGGTCGCCATTTGTGGTTGCCAGGACATTAACAATGGTAACTACTCAACAGCAACAACAACAATGACAACAAGAACAAGTCCAAATGACGCTCATAAAACAACAGAGCAGAGCCCGGAAAAGCCATGAAATATGACGAAGATGGAACCTGAACCAGGGGGCATCGAAGTTGCGACTGGTCCCCTTTGGACCTCAGTTGGGTAGTTGGTTAGTTAGGTGGGTGTGCTGGTGTGTGAGTGTGAAGAAACATTTCTTAATTTCCAACAATTTACGCTGAAAGCTTTCTGCGCTCAAATGACGCACAGTGCCGAGCGTTCCTCCTTTGACAGTGTCCAGGCCAGGGCGACGATGATCTAACGCCATTATTTCGCTGCCAAACGACAGGCAGTTGTTAATGGGGCTTACCACTTAAGCGCGACGGCATAAAATAAACACACAGCTAGAGTCCTGCCCCACCCACTCGGTCGTCACGGATGTCCTGGCAAATTAATTAACATAGCGCGCGCTCGCCTGCAGCGTTCCTTCGGCATTGCTTGGGGTTTCTTTTCGTTTTCTTATTTTCTTGTCTTTTGGCGGTTTTTCTGGCGCTGTTTAATTGTGTGGCACTTTGTCGTGTGCGCAAGGAAGTCGGCCAGCGGCAGTTTAACAATTAGAAAACGTTTAAAGCTTGTCTGTGCTTGCTTTAGGTAGTGGGTTTCTTTGGTTCCGTTGATTACCGGCCAGGGCCCACAAGCTCCGGCTGGATATATTGTGCATACGCGGCACGTCCTTACATCCGTTTGACACCTTTGTGACCCGTGGCCAGGAAATGAGCTGCCCCGTACGTGACTAGCTTCAGTAAAATACATCTTTGAAAATATTCGTCGGTCTGATTTTCGGATGCGAAGTTTCGCCAAAATTTTTTAAGAAGTTCTGTGACTTGCAGGTTGCTTGGGGTTGAACGCCAACAAACGAGTTATCCACGAAAAGATTTCCTACTTTAAGGTGTTCCAGTCCACTGTCCCAATTGTCTCTTATGCCACTGCTTAAAATTCCGAATTTGTGCTCTCGCTCAATTTCCTCGAGTCCATAAAGTAATTACCCCAAACAACTGAAAGATTCGGCATAAATTTGCTGCCGTGGCGGCCAGGTCCTACCGGTATAATTAGTGGCCCATTGATGCTGCTACGTGACAAGCACAACGCCTTGTGGCAAGGACAAGCCTTGAGAATCGGCCAAGCGTCGGCCTTCCATAATTGCAATTAAAATGTACGCCAAGATGCTCGCGCGTGAAGAGCAAACACTTTAGGGCAGCAAAAAGAAAACAGCAACAGAAAATTGTGCAAATTAAAATATAATTAGAGATAAACAAGCCAAAATAAGCGGCAAAGGGAGCTGGCAATTAGAAGCACGAGTTTACTCAGACGGTGGCGCCGCCTGTCGGCCAGCGGCAGTTATACACGCACTTTCCACTGGAATTATGAGACTGGAAGTGAACGTATCCTGCAGGCTCAGACCACCCCTACCACTCAACCACCGTCAGGCCAGCCGTGCGTGTGCAAGCGAGCAAGAAACAAACGCTCATCGAGCAGGAGCATGTGAGACAGGAAGTCGCTGTTGTTGTCTCTGTCGCTGCGCTGCCGACGTCGTGAAGTCTGCTACCTGGCAACTAACGAGCCAGTAATTTTGTGAGGCAGCTAATGCTGCCTCAAAAGCCTACGCTGCGAACTGCTACGTCAGCTTCTTGAGCGTCGTCTTGGCTACTTTAAGCCAACATCGTCATCGTCGCTCATATTAGGTATACGCCGCATAGCACCGCGCCTTGCTCATGTGAGCAGAGGCCAGGCCAAGGCTGGGCGGGGCAGTGAAGATGTATTTGGACTGGCAGCAAGCAGCGGCCTCGGTTTGTGAGGGTCGTTTTTTTTTGGATGAGGCCACACCTTCCGCAGGGGTGATTGAAACCGAAATTTTCTGCGTACGCCGTCGACGTCGCTTTTACTTTTGTTTGCTTGGATTTTCGATAAAAAAAAAGAAGCATTTTTTCTTGTGTAAAAATAAAAATGTACATTGGGTGGGAAACAAAATCTGCTTTATGAAATGTCAAAACTTCAAAGCAAATTTTAAGTTAAATGCAAGAAAATGAGAAAATATACACTTGAGTGCGTATGAAGAAACATTTTCGACTCCGCTGCCAGCAACGCGTGCTTCTTCGACTCATTCTTCTTCTTTCTGTTTGTTTTGCGCCAGTTTTCCATTGTCCATTGCACGTCGTTAGGACTTTGTTGTTGCTGTTGTTGTTTGCTGTTTGAGCTGTTGTTGATAGCCTTTATTAGTTGTTGGGCTCAGGCTTAGGCGCTTTACATTTTCTTTTGCACTTCCGGTTTGGTAAAAAAAAGAAATGGATGCGAGATTTGAAAACTGGATGAGGTCCTGTGCTTTATGTAAATAGGTTGATATACGGGAGCACTTGACAGCCAAACTTTGACATACGGATTTCTTTGGATCGTCTCTGATTTTATTCTGTGTATTATTAAATAGTCTTTAATTTTTTGTTAGGATCTCATAATACATAGTTCAAAGGAATAGTTTGATAAATATCGTTTTTATCTTAGATAGTCTTTGAAATTGATTATATCTTCATATTTTATTTTTGAATATTCTTTTTTTATATCAACTAAACTGTATTCAATCGTCGGCTTTAAATAAACAGAATGTGAATTCGTTTCTGCGTTTTGTTTCTTCATTTCTCTTTTTCTTTTGGTTTACTTTTCTTTTTTTTCGACAGCAGATTTTATTAAAAAATTGTATATTAAATCAATTGCGTGCGGCTTTTGGTTGGGGTGTTAAATGTGCTCATGCATAAAGCGGTTGGGGGCGGAAACGCCCCACATTAAATGGTATAAATCAAATTATGGTCATGGGAAACATTTAGTGCGGTTCTTTTGCACCTTAAGATACTTAAAACTATGAAGGCTAAAGCAGTTAAGACCAGACTAATTGAGCAATTATATAGTTTAGTACAACACAGGCAATTGCCCCATTAAGTTGTCAATATTTTGACATTTGCCTCAGGTTCTTGTGGTAATAAAAGGAATATCCTTGGCGTATTGCTATTCAGTCATCGGAAAAGGTTTCTCTTGTTAACTGTTTTATTCTAAATCTGAATATTAATGGGAAAGACGGCAGTATCCCGATTGGCTACAATTATCCGAGTCATTCGTTTCTGCGTTGCCGTCTGCGGTTCCGATGTGTCCGATCCTAACTATCGTATGTGGGCGTTGACTTATCTCATCCTCACCGCTTTATTCTTCTTTTTTGTCTTCACCGGATATACACTGTATGTGGGTGTTGTGTTGAGGGACTCGACAGTGGTTTTGCAGGCACTTGCCGTGGCTGGTTCGGCGGCTCAGGGCTTTTCCAAGTTTTTGTGCTGTGTGGGTAATGCGTCGGTAGTGCGAGAGATACAGGGCACCTACGAGTCCATATACATGGAGTACGAGGGAAGGAACCCCGAATACACGAAATATCTGCACCAGCGAATCAATAACTTCTGGAACCTAATGTTGGCATTTGTGTGGGTCTACACGTTAATGGTGATTACAATGATCAGCTTTCCCTTGTTCGAGTATATTGTATACAACAAGAGGGAAATGGTCTTGCATTTCATAATACCAGGCCTCGATCACAATACGGATAGTGGATATCTGTTTCTAATATCCCTGCATACCATGTGCTTAGTTTTGGGTGCTTTTGGTAATTTTGGTGGCGACATGTATCTATTTCTGTTCATTATCAATGTACCGCTACTGAAGGACATATTCAAGCTAAAGTTTAAAGAGTTCAACGAAGTAGTCGTCCAGACAAATCAGTATAGGGAGATGCAGGCCATGCTCTGGGATCTGCTTGCTTGGCATCAAAGATATGCGACGTAAGTATCTCACTCATTAATCGCCAAATAGCCTTTTCTTTATTACCTTCGTCATAGAATTCTACACGGAACAAAGAAAATATATACGGCTGTTATGTTCGTACAGCTTTTGACTGCTTGCGTTGGAATTATGTGCACTATTGCTTGCATTTTCATGAAAGTGTGGCCCTGCGCCCCAGCCTACTTGATCTATTCCTTTATAGTACTCTACACCTTTTGCGGTCTGGGCACCATTGTGGAAACTACTGTAAGCGCATTGATTGATTGATATTTTCGACTATCCATCAGGTGCACTCTTTTCTCAGAATGAACAATTTACGAACGAAATATACTCGAATTGCTTGTGGTATGAGATGCCGATTAAGGAACAAAGGCTCGTGGTTCTCATGCTGGCCAAATCGCAAAAAGAACAGTCCTTAACTGCAGCGGACATGCTCCCACTTTCGATGGCTACTGGTTTGCAATTAACCAAGTGCATATACAGCTTCAGCATGATGATGATTACTTACTTAGATTACGAGAAATAAATGACGGATGTCAGCCCTCAATGGATGCGTTGCCTAACTAGCCCTATCATTTTGGCTAGTGTATGAATATTGTGTTGTGTTTGTTGAAGGCAGTTGTTGCTACTGATGTTTAAAAATAATAGGTCAACGTAGTGATAAAATACTCTATACTCTCTAATAATAACAATCGAAAAATGAGAGATGCTTAACCTTTGTAGATGTGCACCTAGTTGTATAGAAAGTCGCTAACCAATAAAGGCTTCAATGTGTCAATAGTATACAAGATTATGTTCTTGTTTTTTGTTCTGATCGATTGTAACTTAATACTCTTAAATGATCATTCTGAACCAAATCCATCTATGGTATCTGTTAGAGATGTATTTTTCTTGTGCTTATTTATTTATTTCTGTTGTGCTTATTTAACAATAGTCATTTGGCTTCGAACACCATAGTAAGAAACTTTTTGCTTGTAGAAATATAGCTTTCAGTGCAAACGAACTGCTGCAATCTCTTTACTTATTTGAATCACCTGGAACATTCCATAATAAAAGAATTTCCCCAACTACATCAAGTTGCAATTAAATTTTAAACACAGCTGGCAATGCATGTCTACAGGATGGTCAACCTGCTGTCGACAAACCAGGACCTTCAGGATGTTAGGGGGAAACTGTCCTGCCTCGCTGATTAATTTCAGCTTTTTGTCTAATGAACTTGCCCGCAAGAATTTAATAAACATCATTCTGCAACTTTATTGGCCGCAAAAAAAATGACTGACGTCTGCTACGGAGTCCGTGAAATAAAGTAAGAGACACTGTATAAATGCCTGACTACGAGATACCTTGTGGGCATAACATCAGCTTGCCACTGATTTGCAATAAGGATACTGATTTTTTAATCTGCGATACCCTTTTGAGTTTAGGATTTTAAGAACCAAAGAACAAGCACAGTGTGATCTAAAAAATAAATTAACTTTAAATAAAAATGGTTTTTCAACTCGGTTTTATCTTTTAATTTAAAGATATGTTTATATCATCAATATATATTTATGTTCATCTCATAATACCTTTTTAGCTATTTTATGGCTACAGGGTACAAAATGAACAAGTAAAAGAAAAATGATCTCTGGTAAGTTGTAAAAATTGTCTTTTAATGCCACGAAAATCCAGCAGATTGCCACGTAGTGCTAATAAAATAAAGTTATGCCCAGGCATAAAAAATTTTACACAAAATTGTGAGAAATAGTGTGCGGTGCGTTTTTATTTGAATATTCTTTCCTCTTTTTACCAAAAATAAAAAAACATGGCGTAGAAAATTGTGTGCGCGCGCAAGTCGGCTAGAGCTGGGGCGCTAAACGCATCATTAATCAAATGTCCGGCGCCTAAGCACCGTTATTCATCATTGCCTTGGGATAAGGCGACCCCAAAGCATCTCAAGCGACGCCATATTTGTTCGTTCTGTGGATATTTTAGTGGATAAAAGTTGGGCATTTCAATTATGGATGGGGCATCCAACGCGATATATTATACACTTTGCAAAGGTGTGCAAAAAACGGTCTGTCTAAAATTGTTCTCTATATATTATGAAGCTCTAAAATATTTGAAATTATTTGTATTATTTAAAGCCGTTTTCTATTACAGCAATACTACATACAAATAATGTTTCAATATTTGTATTCGTTTTATTGAAGTATTTGTCTATAGCATAAATGTGGATAGTAAGGTTGCTGCTAAGTTGGCTTATACTATAGCTCACTCGCAATTCAGGGTAACCCCACAAATTTCCAAGACAAGAAAAGCTCAAGCAACATCCAAGGAGCCACACGTGTGTCTGTAGCGCTAAGCCAAAGTGAAATGACTAAAAAAATAAGAATTTTAGCCACCCTAATGGTCCATATCAATTTGGCTCAAACACATCCTGTGGCTCATGGGCTTCTTGTTTTTTTCTTTTATCCATACTTTTTGTTTAAGACTGTGGCAACTTTTAATGTACTAGACGATATTTGAGAAAAGGCAACTTGTTTTTGTGGCCAGCCCGAATATTTTGAGCATCATAAATCAGGCTTATATTTCAGTAAATCATCAAACATGCGACAACTTTTAGGGGCTACTGTTTACGCAGTGCCAATGCCAACTGCTAATGCTGCTAATGGAAATTGTACATTAGAGATTGCCGCCTGTCGGCTGTAGCTGATGGTTTCATTCTTGTTTTTTTGTCGAGTTTGGTTATCACAACAGCATCAAATGTTGCTTGAACACCCCTTCAAGTGTCAGTTACATATTGTCGAGACAACAAAATGCTTCACTCTTCATGCAGCAGGAAAACGGATCCCAAAAAAATGAATGAAAATAAAAAAAAATGCTCGAAAAAAGGTTGCTAACAAAACGAAAATGTTTCGGACCAAAATTTGCATACGCAGCAGCCGATGAGGCAGCAGCTGAACAGGATGCGGTGCGGATGCGGATGTGGTCCTTTTGCTATTTGTGTTGTTGCTGTCGTAGTTTTTGTCTATGCAGGAAGTGTATGCACATTGGAAATATTGTTGAAACTCTGTAAAAACAACGTCAAAGAAATTGCTACAAAAATGCCGCTAAACTCTGCCAGTCATTCGACAGCTGTCCAGAAAAAAAAAATACTTCGACTTTCCAAGCCCAGCCTCCCCTTAAATTGGGCATAAATTTTTTTCGTAAATTAAATAGAAATCATATGCAAATTTAAATTGAGTTTTCGATTAACCCTAAAAATCCAGTCGAGCCCAACGAACAGAACAAAATCATATTTAGTTACACTTGGCCAGGGTCTTGGCTGCCATTCGGTTTTCGTTTTCACATCACGTCGACGTGTTTAAGTACGCATCATTTGCTGTTTGTTGTAATTTAATTGGTTTGCTTTTCGACAGGTAACTTGCAGCAGTCTCAGCATCTGCCTAGCCTCTGGGCCTGCTGTCAATGAGGCAACTAATTTATGCTGCAGCCAAAGGGTTGAAGATTCTTTACTTCTTGCTGCACGTGCAACCTTCTCGAGAAGTTGCTTTATTAATTATTATTCTAATTAATATCAAGAAGCAGACGATGTGACGCTAAAAAAAATTATATATATATATAAAGCAGAATACCAGCCTGCCAGCCTTTCAGCCAGGCTGCCAATTTGCATATGAGTGACACAACAGGACATTTGCTTCCTGTCACGCAGGCTGCAGGCAGCAACTGACAAAGGCCAAGGCGTAGATGAGACTGAAGTCGGGGCACGTTTTCTGAGAGTGGCTGCCTCCAGGAGCAGCAAGCCTCATGCATTATGCAAGTGAGGCGAAAGACGCGTGAGAAACTCACAGGACGCTAATTGTCATGGTCAATCTACGTTTGCAGCTGCTTTATCTTCAATCTGATAGGCGAACCGTTTGCTCCTAGCCAACCTATTAGCTAATTATCAATGGAGCTCAACAGGTTCCACCAACACACACCGCACACATCTATTTGCTATACCCGAAACGCCCCGTCAATTTGCCAAATTCTGAGCCCTAATACCCATTGATAGTTTTTTACCCTCGCGTAAAGTGAGAGGTATCAACCCTTGTCTATTGCTGATTGCCAATCGCTTATCGATCTTTTGCAGTTTTGCAAATTGGCTGCGTCAAATGTCAAAGCAATTAAGTCACAAAATCGAATCCCACTGTTGAGGGTCACAATCCCTCAGCAACTTTCTATGTGTGTGTGTGTATTTGTCTTTTGTGTCATTTACATTGTCATGTTTGCTAATTCCTTTTGTTGTGTGTTGCCTTTTTGCGCCTATTTTCGCAATTTCACTTTCACCACAAGCCGCTTTCTTTTGTTATCGGCCATCGAGGGTAAGCCTCAGCACAAAGTGTGCCAAATTTTTAGGCGTGCTAATTATGAAGTGCTTATGACAGCATTGAAAGTCGGCTTACGTCTTGTTAGCGTGATATTTAATTACAGAACAATATGGGACTGGATTGTCTGAAAGGGAAGACGTGAAAGTAAAAGGAAATATACATTTTATTTATGTCAGTAACAAAGTAAATAATATATTCAAAAGCTTTATTTTGGCTTTTGGTTATCAATATCGATTGCCAATCAGATTGATCACCAAAGACCTTTTTGATATATCATGTCTACTCTTGATATAAATACTAATAATATTTAATGACATCAGAAGTCAGGCAAATTTGAATTTGTTGACTGGCATTTCCTATTATAATTTTTATGTAAGCTGTGAACTGATAATAAAGGTCGACGATACATTTTAGTAGATTACTAAGTCGTAGCCTCGTCTCCTTTACTAATTGTTGCATTGTCTTTAAAGTAATATTTTTAAATTTAATTTCTTATTTTCAACTAGAATGTTAACATATACTCTTTTAATCCCTAATGACATCATTCATAAGTTCTAGGAACGGTGCATGGGAGGTATAGTTAGATTGTGAACATTGAATAAGTTACAATTGAGATAATTTAGCTTAATATTTAAAATATAGTCCATTGCACATAAATAAATCTATATAGATTTTATATTTGGCTACAATCCTCGATTATTTGGATAAGAAATATTGCAATAATATTTATTTACTATGTGTCTCCGTATATTGTTGTTTTACAGCTTCAATGAAACTCTAACAAATTCAACACAAAACAATTTCTATCATGCCTCTTTCTTTCTACTCTGCTCTTGCCTGCAGATATGCCAGATACTCGCCTCGTTTGCTGGGGCGGCGGCTAAACGAAATTGGTTTTTAAAAATATTTCACATTTCAATTTTTTGCTTTCACTTTCTCCTGCCCTCCCTGCAGGCCTGTGTAGGCCATGGCGGCTACCTTCGTTTAAGTTATGGGTGCGCATTATAATAAAAGCCACAGCCACTGCCACTGTCCGGGTTGTGGGAGCCGCGTCCTGAGAGGGCCAAGCGCTTTGGCTTTTACTGTCTCCACAAATAACAATCAAAATTTGCGTAGCGTTGCCTGGGCAGCCTCTCCGTAATCTTGGAGCAGAGGATAAGCGACGAGTCGCTCGTGGCCTGGAAATTGCCATTGCGGTTGCCACTGCCTACAGTCCTGCAGAAATTACAGGTGCCTAATGCAAATTTGTGTGTGGCATATTTTGTGGCTGGTGTTTGGAAATTTAAATAAAAATAATTCGGAGTTTTTGTGCCACGTTTGCAGAAATCAATTTTGTTGTTGTTCAAAAACAGCCGCGCTGCGCTGTCTGATGCTGATTCGATTTGACTCGCAGTCGCGGTGCTTGGTCTTCCAGCTGATTGTCATCATTCAGGCTGAAAACAGATTTGCCTCCAATCAACGTGTACTTAATTTCGTTTATTTGATTGGATTTGTGTTTACATGGCTGCCTAGGCAGACACTCATATAGACACAGACACACACACAGTCAAAGGCTGAAACTGAAATTCAAATTCGTTTTGAGTTTTTTGGTCGCTGCGGCAAATTAGAAAATCAAATCAGTTGCCCACTTGCTTGCCTCGTGTATGCAACAAAATTTATGAATATTGAAAAATGTTATAGAAATATTTGAAAAAGTCTTCCACAGCCCCACAAACAGCTACCCTCAAACCCCAAAAGTGAGACTTGCCAAAAAAACATATATAAAAAAAAACATGGCCACGGAAGTTGTGCGCACATTTTTTTCAACCATTTTTCCAATGATGGATTTTCGAAATTTTAATGGTTGCTCGCTGCTCGGGTGAGCAGGCGCTGAAGAGGCAGCAAGTCCCAGAACACAGTTCGCAGTTCTCACTAGCGAGTTCCCAGTCCGACTCGCAGTCGAAGTCAGAACCCCTGGCGCCTTCACGAGCGTCTGGCATTGTCAGGGGTGTGCCCGTGCCTGTCAGCTTGCCAGCTCGCCAGGTCGAAAGCCTGTGGGTGGTGTTTTTTTCTTTTTTTTTGGTTTTCTGTATTTTTTGCTGCGTTTTTTTTCTCATTTCCTTTGTTTGGTGGCCATTGAGGGTAACGTTATAGCTGTGGGTGTAAACTTAAGGGATGGAATCGATATTTGTTTTCTATAACAAGCATCAGCCACCCAGCAGACGCCGGCCTAATCTAATGCGCCTCGTGCGCGGCTCAGGGACACATGACACAGCCCGGTCCTGAGGCCTGCTGATGTTTACTGTTATAGCTACTACCACCACCAACCTGCCCGGACCGCCCGTACCACCCCCACTCGTCGTCGTCTTCGGCCCTAATCAATATGCGCATATGATAATTTTTAATAGCTTCCGAACGCGTTTGTTTATCGGCAACATTGCTGATTTGGCCATATTTGATTTTGCGCGCCCAGCGCAAATTTAATTTTAATGCCGTCTTCGACGCCTCGGCAACTAAACGGAAATTTAATTTCCAAGCAACTTTTGACGGCAAACTGAGCACAGCTCTCTTCAACTTCTGCTTAGCTTCAGAGAGCTCCACTTAATGCCGCCCATATGCGGCGGCTTTATTCTGGCTCGCGGTGCCTCTGCTCTCTGACTTCCCGGCCCCGCCCTGGAAGCGTCCTTTGTCTTCGGTCTGTGGCTCGATATTTAAATGCTAATTGCTTTTTAATACGGTAATTTTGGCTGCTTGGCTGCTGTTCGAGGCGAGCTTATTGCGGATTAATTTTACAAGCTAATTTCTTATGTAAATGCCGCATTGCATGTTGTTTTTCCGCAGAGCTCAGCATGGGCCAGCTTTTGTTGTTGGGGGTAGGGTTGTGTTTTGGCAGGTAGAAATGGTAATTCGAAGGCGTTTGCTGTAATTAGAAGGTAATTTAAGTTATAATAAATATTTCACTTGCAGCTTAAGTTGCGTCTCGCAAGAGTCAGGCAGGTGGAATCTGCCATAATGATATGCATGGGGCGTGTGCTCTGCTTCAAGACAGAGACACAATTCGTTAGCTATTGATAAGAAAATATACTGATTTGTTGCTAAGGGCTCAGGCAAGGGTATTATTAAAGAGAAATTCTATGGGTTTTTAAATTTTTATTTAGAAGGGGAACAAGACTAAACTCTATTTTTAATGACAGTACGTTTTGCTATAAATCAATATCTTACAACATTAAAAAGTAAACATATGGTAAATTCAGCCGATTTTCTTTGTATCCAAATAAATGTGTTAGAAATGTTTTATAAATGTGTTAAGTTCTTAATAGCAAATCGAAATTAAATATAGATCAAATTGAAATGCAAAAATATATACATAGAAGGGGAACAAGACTAAACTCTATTTTTAATGACAGTACGTTTTGCTATAAATCAATATCTTACAACATTAAAAAGTAAACATATGGTAAATTCAGCCGATTTTCTTTGTATCCAAATAAATGTGTTAGAAATGTTTTATAAATGTGTTAAGTTCTTAATAGCAAATCGAAATTAAATATAGATCAAATTGAAATGCAAAAATATATACATATTCATCCTTATTTTTATAAACGCAGCGAGATCAACTATTCCCACCGTTTTACTATCGCTTTCATCACAATTTACTCAATGAAATTTTATACGACTGCCATAGAAAATCCACGCTGAGTATAAAAGTGAAATCGTATCCATGCTAATTTTGAACCATCATTCAAAACAAGAACTGAAAACGAGCTGACAGGCGAAACTATGGGACAATCCCCCAAATGCGGACGAGGCAGACACAAACCGACAGATGCACGGCATATTAATCTCAAACAAACAGATATCGCCGAGGCATTTCCTATCACAAAATCAAACACACACACACATAGATAAATGAACTCTCGTTTAAAAAAAAAAGGAAATCTCGCTATAAAATCCTTTTTTTTTTTTGCCTGTCTCTGGCTCGTTTAATGCTAAATTATATCCGTATGCAAATAAGTTTTTTCCCTTGATTTTTTCATTAAATCATGACGATTTGACAGAAAATGCTGAAAAAAAACAAGCGACGAGAAAAAAATTTAGAGAACTGATTGCCATGGCCTCGATACGGGCACTGTGCAAAGAAAGGGTTGTCTAGCCTTTGTGCCTGAGGTCAAAGAGCGTACGGCTCGCGCAAAGAGCATAGGGGACAGGGGTAGCCCATTTAAAGCGACCTGAGACACGTTTAGTTTGTTTGTTTGCTTTGGCCTGTTCGCTGTCAGTTTCACTGGATTTATTATCTGCAGGAAGGACGGAGTGAGATGGATATCTGGATGTAGGCAAAGGCGATTGCACACTCAATCGGTTTTCGGTATTGGAGCTTACTCTAACTAACTAACTTGCATTGAATTGATTATAGATAAGTCTTTGTATATATGTATTATAAATACTTATCAGCGCTAGGCCATAATACGGTTTAATGTCTTTTATATTGAATCTTCCGTCTTTCAATCAATTCTCAATTTTCAATTTTCAGCTCTCCTTTCATTCGTCCCTTTTCGAAACGGTTATGGTTTTGTAAAATTCCAATAACTATTGATCTTCCAATCACCAGAAAGCAACCCCTAAATCAATATCCCATACACAATCTATGCACTACAGCGCCGCCTAGCGTTAAGCGGCAGACGGACCAATGCTTGTCAAACCGTTGTAGACCGCGCCGTCTTCGATAATTTGGGCTTGCGTATGCATATATATAGGACAACGACTGCACTGAACTGCAGCCTGTCATTACACTCAACTACAAACTCATTAATGCAAAATAAACAACTGCAACAGAGCACATTGTAATTTGCATGGCTTTCGCCTCTTTTACAGCCTATACGTCCTATACAGCCTATGCATATACATATCGATCCATCATCAACGAACTGGCAACTGACCCATAATAAGCTCGAAATTCGAATGCGTGTGCAACTGGAGCTGGCAGCCAACTTTCGATCAGTGACACAGGTTGCAAGTGCCAAGTTGTGTAAGCGCAATTTACAATTTGCAGTTGCCATTCCCAAGTTGCAGGTTGCCGGTTGCCGGTTGCCAGTTGCCAGTTGCCATTGCCCGTTGCCGGTTGCCGATTGCCGGTTGCCGGTTGCCGGTTGCTGGTTTGCCGTTACCCAACCCGCCCCACTTGGCGGCGAATGTCGCCTTGCAATTAACACAAGTGCCCAGCGACGATGTTCCTGTTCTCAGAAGTGCCTCATCTCGTTGTCCTTCGCGCATTCAGCGCTTGTTGTTCTTGCAGTTGGAGCTGGGACGACGTCGTTGTCGCTGCTATCCTCGTTGCCGTACTTAATGTCTGAGGCGTGCGTCACATGCAGCGTGCGCGGCACTGTCATTAAAATAATGCATACACATGTGAAGTATGTGGGCAGTCGGGGTAGCTGCAACAAAGGCAGACAGCGAGACACAGAGGGGGAGAGAGCGGGGGGCAGAGAAGTACAGTAGGTGAGGTAGGTAGGAAGGTGTTTATTAACAGATCGTTTGCCCAGCGTTGTGCTACGTACACTCTCCAGTGCTGAGTGTCATTGAAACGAACCTCCACTCTCCTCGCCCCTCCACAGTTTCTGCAGCCCATCCGACTTAATCAAGCATTCGAGCAGAAAATCATGCAAAGTGTCGACCAGTGCGCAATATGTTTAAAAATAATTATAATAACATGAATTATGAAATGTGTAAGTACTACTCACACACACACATATACATATACGGCGAACTGATATTATTAGTAGCAAATGGTCAGGTCTTTTGGCCCAGTTTACATGGCACGGCTGCAGCTTTTAGCCTGATTGTCATCTTTATGAAGACATAACGACTTAGGCAGCCAATGAAGCTCGACCAGAAACGGCATCTGGCTCGGTCGAAGCCCCAGCCTGCGGTTCCGTCATTGGAGCTTGCGTGTAAGGAACCCAACCGTTTTAATTAGAATGCACAACACCAATGTCTGGACTATTAAGTATATTGCAAAATTGAATTATGCGCTTTTCATGTTAATTTTTTGGCGCTTGTTGTAATTTGTTTTTGACATGAAATATCTCACTAAGCTATCCAAGCAACGGAAAGGTAGTAAAACATTTAAAAATATGCATTAAATATTAATGCACATAACGGGTAACTCACACTTTTGTTTTTGCATAATCTTTAAGCATCAATATTCCTCCAACATCTTGTCTGTGCTTATTTGAGCCCAGCGAAGAATAGTTTTTAATGGATAAATAATTTAATATACATATACTATCATATAGCTTATACTCTTACCTAAAATTTCTATGTGTGATATATATAAATTAATTATGCTATAAATATTTTTAAAATGTTGTGGTTAATAATGTTGAACTTAATCTGCAATTACGATCATCAGCATTCTCTACATTTTTATAGAAAAACAATTTAAGTCAAAGCTCAATTTTTTATGTCTCTCATTTCAACTCAACAATGTGGAATAAAGACTTTTCGCATTTGCACTTTTTCTCTACGTAGCGAAATTAATATACTTTAGCTTCTGGAATTGACAATAAGTTTTGTTTTCCTATTCTATCTTCTATCTACACTAAATAGAATTGATTACAGAGATCATGCTTAAAAATCTTTTCAATGTTGACACCTCTTTCGTTTTCAAAAACCGGTTTTGGACCTTTGTACCTTTTACTTTAAAGGGTCTCAACGCCAGGCCAAAAAATGAAAGGCGCAACACGATTCGCTTGCGCCACTCCCATGATCAAAACTGGGTCTTTCCAAGAGTCCATTAACTGGACATCTTCAGCTCTAAGTTAAAATTGATGTGGCGGGCACCCAGAGGTTACGATGATGGATGTATTGCATTTTGGACGGAACTCAAAAATAATTATATTTAATTTGAAGCGAATGTATGCAAGGCGCGCTTGAGAATGCCTCGAACAGCATTTTGCGAATTTACTCCACAGTCCATCAGTCCCTGCTGTAGTCGATTTGTTTGCTTAACGGTGCGAATCCTAACGCCGGCCAGCCGGTTGCCCAGCTCCTTCCCGCACCTGCCTCACCTGGCCGCTCCTGCTTCTGCATCCTCGGCTGGCTGATTGAAGGGTTTCATGTCTTGTGGCATCGGCACGCAAAGTGCTGCATGTTTACACTGGCGATTATCCCCGTGTGCTCTTGTTTGCACCCCAAAACTGCCTTGAAAAGAGGAGATAATTTGCTGGTCGAAAACTGATCGATTGAACACCGATCCTGCGAGCTTACTTGCTTAACGGCTTAAGCATTTCTTGTTTGTTTTCTTTTAATTTCGGTGCCTCTGTCTTCCTATGTTGAGTCCCGATCGTTAACGCAAATTAACGAGCAATCATCAAATCGAAGTCGGTCGATCTGCTCGCTATCCGGACCCGTTCCACTGACCCGGTACCCACTGCCCCCCATGGCCAGCGTTTATTTTGAAATTAATGCGCAAATGCAGTAGCAGCTGCAGCTCAGCAACTGTGCAACAGTGCAACAGTGCAACTGTACAACTGCTTCAACCTGCTGCATTTTCATTAAGCATTGAAATTACAAAGGCTGGACTCAACCTTAACCATCCCGGCCGGCCGGACTGTTAGTATGCGCGGCATTTACAACATAATTCATGGAGAGCGCTGCCCATCTTCATGCCCCATAATTACGAATAGGCATTTGCTCGGTTTATTAATTGCTTTTTAATATTTTCAGTCTGCAAAACAATTTTTGCAATTTTTACAATTTCGCTCTGGCATCTTGTTGAGAAATATTGAAATTAATTTTTGCATTATCAAGTTTTACATTGTCATGTATCAATTTAAAGTGATGGTAATTTATTACGTAGATATTTTTAGGTTTTCTTTACAGCTGCATTCATTAAGCAAGTGAAAACGTTGAAGTCCGGCGCCACCGACTGTACAATACTCGTTCACTTCCCAAAAATAACTTATTTTGATCAAATAACGATATTTTTTGATTGCCTGTGCCCTAAAACGGATTTAGTTTTTAAGAGATCTATTGATAGACGAGGTCTGAAGTCTACCTGTAAAATTGCTCTATAAATGTAGATGATAAAGATTTGTGCTACTGTCATGTCTCCAAAGGAGGTCAACTGTAAGTTGTTTAACAGATTTTGGGATTCTAGTCTAAGTATCACATAAATATTTCAATCTTCGAGATACTAGCTTGAATAATGTCCAAAATATAATATGATTTATACTGGCATATATATATATATAGAGAAATTCTGAGTTAGCGTTCCCCCAAGTAGGCAGGAACATATAAGCTAAGTATTTTAATGTCACAATCCAGATCCAAAAAATGTTTAAACTTTATAAGACGTGGATATGCACAAGTAATTGATCTAAGTTTGAAGACTTTGGTATTAAAAGCATCGAAATGCTTTGCGTTCATACAGACAGACAGACAAACATAAAGATGGACAGACGGACGGTAAGTAAGGTGGATGCTTCAGAAAACCAATGTACACTTTATGCAGTATGGAAACCATGTAAATCAATATTTTATTCAGTCAACTTTATTTCGAGTCATTTTCATTCTTGGTGTTAACATCTCAGAAGCGCACTGCTTGCCATCCGTAGCATCCTTGTACTGCTTGCTTGTTCTGTTTATCCTTTGTGCTTCCAAGGTTAGGCAATAGATGGCGCCATCATACATAGTTGAGATGTTTGGTGGTTGTCTGCTGGGAGTATATACGAAAATTTGTTAGATCAATAATAAACAGATACAAAAATATATTCAAATGCAAGCGAATAATATAAAATCAAAATATAATTCAAAAGAAGTTTCTCTTCTGACAGCTTTTGATATATAAGGTATAGAAGGAACAGATAACTAAACAGATAACTACTGGAACACATGTGTGTATTGTAATCTTATTTTGTATGAAGTATTGTTTTAGTCTTAGGCAATAGTTTTATTTGCTTTATTAAAAATAGTAATGTGGACAGTTGCTTAATATTTATACAATATTTATAACAAGATTTACAATATTAACAATAAGTTTCCTCGATTCTGTTTATCCTGTCGAAAATGAAAACTTCCATTGCGATTCCAATAACACCTGCTGAATGTAATAAAAACAGTCTGACTTTTATGGAAAAACTCAAATGTTGGGTAACTACTGATCTAAGCCTCTACCTTAACTCATTGCCTACAGCTGTTAGTTTTGATATGTTTTTCTCACAGGGCACCATCCCTTTCACCTTTGTGCACTAATTAAACAAACGGAAACCCTTTCACACCTCACAAAAGAAAAACTGTTACAACTTCTTTTGTGTGTCATATTGTGAAAAATTTGCATAACTTTTGCGCACTGTCAGAAATTGCAAAAACCAAAACGAGCCAAAATATTAATTTTCACAGTGTGACGCGTCCTCTTTCCATTCCAGCAGCAAGTTTCGGCATTGAAATGCAAATGCAAATGAGGCAACAATGACAACAACAGCAGCGACATTTGATCGTTTTTTTTGCGCGTCGATCCTCGCTAAGGTCCTGCGCATAGTCATTTCTTCTGTGCAGGATTTTGCATATAAATCATTTTTCTTTATTTCTTTTTAGCTGTAAAGGATTACAACCCTGAGTGTCAAGGAATTTGCATAGGGGAAGCCCTTCGACTCAATTTACACATGTGGAAATGGAAAAACCAAAAAATACCATTACCTCGAGGCGTGTGAATCCGTTGTGCAGTAATTCAATTAGCGATGTTTGGATTTTCAGAATTGGGGTAAGAAACGTTGTACCACTGAGAAACTTGCTAACATTTCGAAAACTTTTGCTTGCAGCTTTGGCAATGTTTTACGCAAAGTTTTGGAGTTGCTACAATTGTTTATGTATTGCATTTTGACTGGCTGTTAACATGATTTATCGAATGCTGTGGGCGAGCCCAATCCGAGTTTCGATTCACCTACCCAAAAAGTGCTCAACTACACGTGTGCGAAATATATTTCCATGCCAGAGACGACGACTATTGATGTGGATGTGGATGTGGATGTGAGTGTGCGTCTGTTTGCTAAAGGATAACAACAACAAGGACAGCTAATACACAATTTGCATATATTTATCCATCAAATTGATGGATGCTACTGCACACTGAGCCAGGACGAGGCAAGAGACAGCCAAGCGTGGCGTTGTTGCTTTGACACGTCGCAATACCCCCAAAAGGATAATGACAAAGACAGCACCAGCCACGACAATGCCATACACACACACACACTTACACGTACAAGCACACCTACAAAGATGTGTCCACACACACATACACACATGCAGAAGACAAGCGTGAGCAATTTGCAAGGCGCTGGTGAAAAAGGGCAACAGGAAACTGTCGAGGGAAGCGCAAGGAGCAAGGAGCATCCTTTAAGTTTCCTTTTCGCCTAGGTACCAAGCCAGGCAGACGCAGCCAACCAACCAACCGACCGACACTTCAATCGTGCGACGTTCGACGAGGACAACAACGACAACGCCAACGCCAACGAGCAACGAGGATGACTGCCATGAGAAAATTACATTTTCTCCGGAAAAGCACTCAACCCGAAGACATTTTCCGTTGGCAGTGGCAACGGCAACTGAGAGCGGCCTCTGTCTGATGATAGAGTGAAGTGGAGAGGAGAGACGGGGACAGTAGTAGTGCGGTGAAAGCAGCTTCCAAGCAAGCTGAGGGTAGCTGCCATTGCCATTTCAAGTGCCGCACACGCACACCTACACCCACATGACTACAAAAACCATACACATGAGTGTGTGTCTTTGTGTGCTGCTTTATATCCTTTCGCCGTTGCTGCCTGATAACAAAATTTTCTATTTTATCTCATAAAAATATATATGTTAGCATGTAGCATTGTACCCAGTGTGCTCGACGAGGCCGCAACAACAGCAAAAAACACAATTTTACATATATTTTTTATGTTGCGATTTTCATGCCGTTGTCCTTTGGGTGTCCTCGCTGCTGCCGCGGAGGCTACGGCTAAATTACTGTTGTTTTTGGGCAACAATCGATATTTCATATGCGCACAATTAAGCGCCAAAGTAAAGCGCGAAGAATGCCAAAGCCTGCCCTAAATCAAAGGAAGCTGCGAGCAATCGAGTTTTTCCATTGCCTACTTTGAGGCGTGTGCAACCCTTTTTCCGCGCCTCATTTGAAGATGTTTAATGAACAGCTGCTCGAATCGAGCCGCGAAACTGGCGATAAAAATAAAGAAAGCGCGTAACAGAATTCGCGCAAAAATTAAAAGAAAATGAGCGAGCGGCGACGTCATCAACTGTTGCTGTTGCTGTTGCTGCGCTGTCGTCATTAGTAAACGCCAGTCACGGTAAGCGGGGGTGGAATGGAACGGGGCGAGTGGGTGCATGAATGAAAATGAAAAGCGCGCAAATGAAAATAAGCGCTAAAGCACGTGTTGCCGACTCGCAGCCAGGAAAGAGAGAGAGTTTAGAGATGGGAAAAGCTGGACCCAACTAATTGCGATGAAAGCCGTAGAGCTGTAAATACATATGTTTCAAACTTTATATTTATCTGAAGGCTAACGAAGTAAACAAATGAACTATATTTAAATTGAAAATATGCTTTTATTTATTATATATTTGTACAACAAAAAATTTTACATTATTATATATTACTATTAAACTCATACTGAATTATATTTATGATGAGAAATTAACAGGAAAAATATTAAAAACTGATAATTGTAATATATTCTCCAACATATTTAATTTAAGGGTTTAATATAATGTATAAATATTGAAAACGAGATACATATATATTTAAAATATATTTCGACAAAGACCTTAAATATATCTAGATTTTTAATGTGAAAATTGATAATTTATTTAAATTTAATTATTTCAAATTATACTATATCAATGCATGGAATTCGATATTTTTCATATTAAATTTCAAACTTAACCAAATCCTTTTTATTTTACCAAACATACTGGCTTTAAGCTGCACCAATTTTCTCTCTCTTTCCATTTGTGTCTCTCTCTTTTTGCTCAGATTCACAATTAAAAAAAAACAGCAACCACAACGCAATTCCCATGACCCATTCCACAGCAGCCATAAAAGCACAGGGCCATCCCGACTCGCTGGGGCATCTGCTGCGCCGGCACGTCGCTGTTGTTGTTGTTGGTGCGTGTCCTTGAACTAGAAACCCGTTTAATTTAACTGTTGCTTAATTGCTGACAGCGACGCCGACGCCACGTTGCGTCACTCAATTTTTGTTTTCTACACTGCCAATGGTGATGGCTCTGCCGCTGTCGCTGCGGCTGCCGCTGCGGCTACCGCTGCTGCCACCGCTGTCACTGTTGAAAACCTTCATTTTTGGGTAATTTTCGGTAGTCTTTGTTTCTCATTTTCATTTTCATTCATTACATGCTGAGCGCCACGTCGCTTCGGTTGCGTGTACGGGGCGCAGTGTTAATTTTCACGTCTCGAATGCCAAACCGTTCCCCTCAGCAATTATGCGACACGAAACGGAATGGAACGTCGCTGCTGCTACAATACTGCTGTTGCCGTTGCTTTTGGTGGTGGTTGAAGTTCTTCTCACACTCACTTTGGCAGAGCAGTGCGAGTGAACGAGCATTTGCTGGCCACTGCAAGTGACAGAGATGGAGAGAGAATAACGACAGCGGGCAGGACGCATGCGCACTGGACGCTGCTATTGCTGTTGCCGCCGCCCTGTTTCCCCTAGCAGTCGCTAAGCCGGCGAAGCAGCGTGTGCAGCGGTAAAGGCGAATAATGGTGGCCCGGTCTGCTGCTGTTATTGTCGCTGCCTCGGGCGTAGCGTCAACTACAGCAGCGACGGAGGCAGCGACATCGACAGCGACAGCAGCAGCGATGCTAGCAGCCGCAGGGGCTGTACGAGAAATTTGCATGCGCCCAAAATCGGGTTAACTATATGTGTGTATGTGTATGGCAGAGGCAGAGGCTGTGGCGCATTGGCCACAGGCGGCCGGGGGGATCGGAGTGAGGGTGTCTGAACAATACTGGGAGTGGAGCGGGGCGCCACTGCTTCAACAATATTGCTGTATTTTTGAAATTCCAATTTGCATATTTTGATGTGCGTCATTGTCGTTCGACTCTGCCACCAACCAACCAACTGACAGACTGACTGACAGTCGTTCACTCGTTCAGACATGCTGCTGCTTACAGAGCTGAATTAAATATTTTATAAATTTCGTAAAACTGTCGATTGCCAGCTCCCAAAAGCAGGCAACGCTATTGCCATATCTATCCAACCAGAGTTAACATCAATTAGAACAAATATCAGGCACATTTGACGACACAACCACCAGTTGCAGATCTTTATTGGCTACAGCGTGGGTTATTCACCTTTCTTCATTATCCTGAGAGCTGAGAGAATAATCAACAAAGCGTTAGACGATAATGACGCTTAATGAATGCGAACCGAAAAGAGGAATGCAAAACAATAACTTCCAAGCGGAAGCGCCGGCATCACCTTGACCTTGAAACCCACATTTAAAATAATTCACTCGTTAGCGCAGACAACAGCCACAGCCACAGCAACAGCAACAACTTCATTATCGTCAGTATCGTCATCATCAGCAGCAGCAGCAGAGACTGCGTCGCAGCAGCCGGCGCAAAGGCAAAGTAAAAACACAGAGACACAACCATTATCTCATCAACGAAAATGAAAATGAGCGAAGCAGCATCAGCATCCAGCATCCAGCAGCCAGCAACCAGAAGCTAGTAGCAACAGCACCCAAACACCAGCAACCACCGCCCTCACAGGACTCGGTGGCAGCGACGCCAGCAATGCTCCCACGGCCGGCTCATCAGCTGCGAATGCTCTCATTATCATTTATTCATTTTCGTTTCATTCATTCCCATTCATTTGGCGGCGGCGTCGCCGACTGGCGCTCTCTTGTGGCTTGCGCCAAAACAAACTAACGAATGGAACGCAGGAAGAGGACGAGAGCGACGCAACCCGACGACTGTGGAGCAGCCCACATCGAGTGGGTTGCAAAGTAAATTTTTAATGGCTCAACGAAATTATAACCCAAGCAACGGGGCAGGTGGCGGTGGGCCAGCAGCCTGAAATAAATGAAATGAAACAAGCGGAGCTCAGCAGCAACAGCAACAGCTGCAACGCTGCCGGCAACAGCAACGGCAACAGCAGCAACAACAGCACGGCACAGTCGACCGATGCTCTGCCCTGACTAACTATGAACTTGGCTCATTTTCACACAGCAGCAGCAATGACGTTGCCTCTGCCGGCTGTTGCACTCCCGTTTTAATGCAACAACTTTTCCCATTTTTTTTTTGTGTTCCCGCTCCTATACCCGATTCCCGTCCAAATATGGCTGCATTTGGCCTTGCGACCAAAACATGAAAACGAAAGCGAAATTAAAATGGCGAAATAAATTAATGGCCAAAGCGCGTGGGAGCTGTCGCTATGTTCAGTTGAAAAGGGAAGTGAGAAATGGTAGACTCAACCGGAAATTAAAATGGAATAGAAAGCTGTTCAGCATTCGCCTGAATCTGGGCATATGCAAAGATTAACTGAAAATTATAACAGTTGAAAGGCTTAAGTAACTTGTGGAGCCATTACACTGGACAATACCATCGAACTGAGAAAAGAGCAATTATTATTTTACAAACGTTCTGATTTCTGATAACTATACATATCGAAATCATTCTTAAAACTGCAGTATATTGGTTATTTTTTTATAAATTATAAATGTTTATAAGCATGCACTATATATCTAAGCAGGAAAGGTCAAAGGCCTGTACTTCTAAATTTTTAAGTTAATCATCCGCACTTGTTAAGTATTTAAATTTATCAAAAATAAAGTTTCCAGAATAATAATAATTCGTAAAACTAATAAAAGAGTAAGATTTGTTAAGATATCGGGAATTATATATTTTGGGATATTTTATATGTATATTGTATTTATTATATTTTTACCTTTTATAAATTCGAATGAAGAAGAAAAATTGAAATGTTAGTTCTTAGTTTTGGAAGTCAACGTTTATATAGAGAAGTACTTTGACAGCATTCAATTTATCATTTTGTGTGTTCATACTTTTTCACACAGTCTAAGCTTACTCATAAACAAAACTATATAAATTCAATAAGAACTCTGAGCTGAAATGGCTTGCCTACCTACTCTTTTCATTTATTATTTGATGAAGTAATCAATTTTAATCAAAGCGATAATAAAGACCTATACAAATTTAAGTGACCATCGACTATCTCGTAAGAGCTTCCTCGTAAGGGCTTTCCCAAATCACTTTTACCAATATGGACAACGCCAATCAGATACAATCTGCACATACTGCAATCTTTCCCTTTGTTGAACCAATCTCTCATCCTTGCTCAACTCTTTTGTTTGGGCAAAGAAAAGTCACTTCTGTGCTAATTCAAAAGAAAGCTGCTTGCATTGCATTGGCAAAAAAAAAAAGAAAAGAGCAAATAGCAGGCAGGCTACAAAAACAGTCCAATTGACAGTCAACCAAAGGGAACAGAACCCTAACTGACCTTTCTGTTGGTTGAGCAGGACACAGCCAAAAAGAAAATGAAGGACAGGAACTATGTAAAAGCGTTTCTATTAGAGGACAGTTTCAGTTTCTTTTCGTCTTTTGCTGCCTGGTAGAGTTTCGGCAATGTTTGTGATTAGAATCAAGCGACACGCATCACTGCCACTGAATGGCTTATGGCTGCAAATATATCATTATATATATATATATATATATATATATATATATACTTTTGTATATGTTATTAAGATACATACTACATAAATGCGTGTGTGTATTTGCAGTGATATTTATGCCTAATGGCCTTTATTTGGCAATGCTCTTTATTGTAAATAAGATTAAAGAGCGACGGGAGCTAAATGAAAAGCGCTTCCTTTGCAAAGGAAAATGGCAAATTTCCAGTACATTAATATGGCAGTCGATAAGGCAACGGGGGTGCGGAGGGGCGTGGCAGCTACAGCTACATGTGTGACATATCACATGACATTTTCCGCGTTGTATTTTCAAAGAGTTTTTTTTGCGATTTTCGCTTGCCTCGAAATTGAATAAAACAACCTGAAATGACAAACGAACGAAAAGAGAGTGGCAGAGGTTGTTGCCAACAGGGTGGGTGTATGTGTGTTTGTGTGTTAATGTGAGTGTATGTGAATGTGTATGTGTGTGCGTGTGTGTGTGTGTGTGCTGCACGTGTGCACCCGTAATTTTCCATTTGTGAACTTTTCCCTTTTGCGCTGAACGCTGTAGATTTTCACGCTTCCGGCGTGCGAGCAACATTGATGAAGCTGCTGCCGACCCAGCCGCAGCTTGACAGCCAGATAGAACCGCCAACAACAACAACAAAAACAACAGTCAGGACTCACTAACAAGCTCTGTGCATATGACTGTCTGCGTGTGTCTGTGTGAGGGTGTCAATTTGCAAAAAAAAAAAAAACTTCGCAAAATTTGCGTCGAGCAGAAATCGAAGTTTAAAAATAAATGGAAGACAACTGCCGAGCCGATGTTGTATGTTGTGTCCGTGTCGTGTTTGTTTATGCAGCCTATATGTGTGTGCGCCAAAAATTTTAAAATGGCTGCCAAGCACCCATATGCGAGTAAGTGTCTGTGTGTGGGTGTGTGAGTGTAATAAGATATTTTAGTGACTTGTGTCACAACGCGTGCAAATCCATCAAATGCGAATATACGAAGGACGGAAGCCAACCCCACCGAATTTGCAGTACTCGCTTATTTGTAATGGGATCACAAACACACTTCAATTTCATTTGTGACGCTTTACGCACAAACACACAGGCAGACGGACAGACAGTCGGACAGACAGGCAGACAGACAGACGGAGAGACTGACGCACCGTCAGACAAGAAAGAAAGTAGTCGGGGCTGCTGGGGGGGTGGCAGAGCGTATCAATCACAAATTAATGAGATGTGAGTGCCGCAGCTTTTGCCTGCTCCAACAGTCGGTTGCCAGTTTGACGGTTTTTTTTGGTCCGCTTCAACTGTCGGTTGCCACTTTGACGCTTCTTATTTTTCGTTGGTGTCCTGGTTTTTTATTTCGCCTCTTTGCGCTTTTAGTGCAGACCAAACAAATTTCGCTCACTTTGGCATGCCTCGCATGCAAATGCCATTTCTCAGTCAAAATTACACAATTCATCACATTTCATTTGACTTGACTCGAGTCAAGCAGCAGTCAAAGAGACCAGCAGCGAATCCTCTTCACCCAATTCTCCTTTCGCAGACTCAACTTTATTCTAATCCTCGCTCCCGTTACGAATGTGTTTCCAATTCGGGTTTGACAAAATTGCCAGTTGGAGTTGCTAATGGGTTTTTGTGACGAGAGCTTTCCAACGATGCGAACTGCTGGAGGAACTGTTGTTGCATTTGTAATTGAAGTTAATTTTATTTGACGAAATAAACAATTTAATTTGCTCAACTTCAATGGAATCAAAGCTTGTATGTGATAGCAAGTAAATGATTAAAAATACGCACTAAGTCAACATTAGAACAATAGAACGATATGGAAATATCTTAGAACTATGAATATTGTAGTTAGTCTTTCTGAAGGAATCTATTAAGATGATCAAAAGGGTTTTTTCTTTCAAAACTTCATTTATTATAATTCATTTTCAAATCAGTTCTTCAGAATTTAAAGATATTATTAACTGCAATAGAATGAAAAAATACTGCTAAATATGAGTTTCATCACAGCTTTCGTAATGGTATATTAAAACGTAAGCTTCCATTTTTTTTCTGTTTGACAAACGGCATTTAAAAATATTATTTTCTTATTTATCAGATATATTATATAAATACAAAGCCCGCATAAACTTAGTTCAAAACTTGAAACTTAGTTCAAATTTGCAGGCTAAAGGGAGATACATTCAAATATTAGGTTTCCTTACAGGAACCTCTACATCAAAGTTCAACTGATCATCTTTTTTAACTTGCGAAACAAGTTCAAATAACTGAAGTTTGGCATCCATTTTATTAGATTTCATGGAGAAACCTACCGTTAGATAACTTGAAACAAATTTGATCTGTGGATACTATAAGAGACATGTTTAAATTGTCTAGCTTATATATAGCTTAAATAGTTAAAGCTTATTTATATACAGAGATAGACGGACAGACAGTCGTATAGGGCTAGATCGACTCGTCTGCCGCCACAGATAATGAATGTATAGTAAGTACTTTTTGAGGTCGGATACATTTCCTTGGGCCCAAGCCCAAAAAATTGTTTCCGTTATTGTAAAATGGGGTGAATACCCAATTGGTACTACTATCAAATACTATTGGAATTGTATTACAAATTAAATTTCTCGCCTCCATGATTAAAGCAAAGTTAAACACATATAGTTATATAAGCAAATATTTATTCCAAGTGTGAAGAGGTGACTTTCATTAAAATTTCATTTCATTCAGCTAAAAATCAACATACTGTTTCCCAGTTTGTGTAAAGGGTATAAAAATCCAACCTCAACTACCAAATTGCGCAGCGTCATAAAATGTAAAATTTTTCAATTGTCTACAATTTGTGTGGTGCGCGCTTGAACTCCATCGCATCGAGTGGTGCCACCCGAACCAAAGAATGGGACCGAGACGAGCAATAGCCAGCACATTTTCATAGCCGCTTACACAGTTTGGCAACGCGCTGGCCGCTTACTTTGTTCACATGCTACTGCTGCTGCGACTAACTTGGCTGAAAAGCAAAGTATTAGAAATACAATAAAGTGGAGTCAAAGTGAAAAGTTTTACGCAGCGGCTGCTCCTTCGTTGTCGGCGGCGCAAAAAAAAACGCTGCTACTGCTGCGATAAAAAAGAAGAAGAAAACTTTGCAAACAGCAAAGTTTGCTAGCACCCCACTACCAGCCACCGAGTACCTTGAAGGGGGACCACAAAAGCGCTATTACAAACAACTTTGTTTGCCGCATGCGAGTTGCTCCTCCTTTTTTTCTGCATATGCATCGAAGTCTGAGTCTGTTTGAGGCGCAGCTTAAAAACTTTTAACAATGCACAAAGCGGCAAAGTGATTTCTTTCATATTATTAACTTGACTTGAGTGTAGTATGTGCCATGCAGCTCACATGTGAAGAGCCGAACAAGCTGCTCTGCAGTCCCGGCCGTGAAGTGCCCGCCCACAAACACGAGTTGCGGTTCTCATCGGGAGCCAGTGTTAATCGCAAAGCCACTTGACCGTAACATTTACGCATGCGTGGCGCCTTTAACATTTCTATTACGCTTTTATTCTGCATTTGTGAAACGTTGCTTATTTATGAGCGACGGCAGCGGACTAACTCAACCAACACTAGCGGACTTCACGCACTAACTGAACGGGGCAGACTCAGTGTCGGAGCTGAGGAGCTGACTGGGCATGGATTTGCAGGCAGCTGTTGTGCCATGCGCCTCTTTCAGTGATGCAAATCGCAATAAATTGTAATTTATGCAACAGAGCCCGCTGCGAGCTCATCGCCAAGGGGTTGCCCAGTTCCCAGTTGCTCAGTTGGCCAGGTAGGCACGCTCAGCTTCCGTGTGTCTGTCTCGTTTTGAGGCGTTTACGCAGGCGCATAAATTACGCCAAAATGCCATTACAACAAAAAAACCCTTTGACTGCAGCTACTGCGGATGGCAGGTCACGTAATGCCCACATCAATCGCAAATACAAATTTGAATGGCCAACAAAATCCTGACTGAGCTCTGGAGGTGTCGCTCTTCTGCTCGGCTTATCAGCTGACAAATTTCCGTGAGTTTGACTACGTCTCTCCTATTTGATTGATGAGGTGGTATTTATTTAAAATTGCCAAAGGTATTAATGTTAGAGCTAAAGCTCTTGGATTTTATTTTGATGATAGATTTGTTTAACGTTTTTTATTGATAGTTTGTTGAGTTTCATTTGGATAGGTTTATAATTTAAACTGTGATACTAAATGTTTAAATATTCTAAATATTGTCATGCACTTCAAACATCTCAACAACCCTTTAGCTCGCAATCAAATAACACGCATGCCATCGAAATATATGAACAATAGAATATAACGAATAAAAAATCTCACATGTAAATGTTTTGTTAAATGCGCTCTGGACATAAAGAAAAATCGGCATAAAATTCAAAGCGGATTCGCATAAATCAACATTTTTATGCAATTGCAGAGATAACAGAGCACTGAACTTATGACCCTGCCACATACCCTCCCTTTCCCTATTCCTTTCTAGACAAACAGTAGTTTAACATATGCTCGCCCATTAACAATTGTCAGTTGGCAAGGGGGCATTATGAATATTCATAGCTCGATTTTTGATTCGACATTGTTTAGAATCGGCGTAACGTAAATTAAAAGGCAAATTTATAATAATGGTTTGCACAACCGCACCCCCTACCCCAGAGAGTAACTGATAACATACCCCTTGCGCTTGCCCTTGCCGTAGCAGGACTATCGATAAATGCGCAGAAGCCACTTTCGATTTTCGGCGCAAATCGGCAATAAATCGCCTTCGGATGGCACACCAGACAATGGGCCAGACAAAAGGGTTTCAAGAGCATCCTTTCTATCTCTACATGCTTGTGTGTATGTGTGTGATTGTTGGTTTTGCTGTCAAATGGGTTGCCAGAGGGTTAAGCAATTTGGGCATTTTCCACGACTATGGCCATGGGGTACCTGACTTTCCATCGCTCGCTACGCACAAACATTGAACAAGGACTCGAGTGTCTGTGGTTGTACTTAATTAGAGTTTTATAAACAGCAAACATAAAGAGAGAAAAGTTTCAGAGTAGATTTCATGCTCAAATTGTTGATAAAGGATGCGACGGCCTTTGCATATGGCCAAACATCATCTGCATACATGCCCCTATGTCTAAGGGTATCTATAATTTCCTTTGCTACCTGAGCCGCATTGTCTTCACGGATCATGAATTTGATTGAGAATTTTATGCTTTATTTTTAATAATTTTCTGCAGCTCCTATGGAGTCGCTGAACTGTGGCAATTCTTTTTGAGACTGTTACTAATAGCCAAAAATGTTTTCTTGCCCTTGTATTAAGACTGTAAATAGTTTCTAATGTCTATGTAAAGTTTTTTTTTCATCCAGATAGCGCTTAATAAGCTTGCTGTATAAACAAACATTATATCAGATTATGACTACAATTTGAAGAGCTCAATAACAGACCTATAGATCTTCGTTCTGTACAGACTAGCTGCTTGCATACAGACTGTTTGATCCCTCGTAATATATTATAGGATAAAATATGGTTTTAAAGATTAAAATATAGAAGCTAGTCATTGTTCTGTTATATGAGGACAACAATAATATATACAATTTAGTGCTGCTAACTCTTAGGGCGAATCTTTAAAAAGACATAAAAAGGTTTTAGTCATCAGATTGTAAGAAATAAGTTCAACTTAGAAATTTGTATAATCAAAAAACTGATCCATAACTGTTAATTGATTAGATTATATATTATATAGAAGAATGGCGATAAAGCTGAGAGATTCCTTCTCATCAACAATATAAATAAACAGGCTATGAAAACTACTATATTAATTTGGACTTGGAAAATTGTGAAGACTAATTTTAATTATCTATATAATGGGGAAGCATGTTTGATTCAAAAAATAAACTTATAGTTAATTGAAATCATTTTCAATAGACACAATTAAAAATTTTGGGTCCTTAAGTGATCTTAAAGCTGATAACTGTCATATTCCCCTCATTGTCTCACGAAGCAAAGAACAGAATGAATTATGAACTTCTCCAGTCAAGCGCCTTAGTTGTTAGCTTGTTTCTTCGTTGGCAACACACTTATAAGCCAGCCAACCACCCCACCACCCAACCACCACAGCCAAGCAAAACATTTCAGTGCCTTCTGTGCATAAAATAATTTGCTCTTAACTTTTTGTGCTCTGGCTCATTTTCATTTGGCGTTCTGGCATTCAGCTGCCATCTGTGTGTTTCTGTGCTTGTGTGTGTGTGAGTTGAGCGCAATTAATTAAAACTTTGTTGGGGCTGGTTATGGTCGTGTCCTTGTGCGGGCGTTGGTTTCGTTGTCCTCGCGCTCGTTCTCGTCTTTATCGCCGTCGTCGTCGTCGTCGTCGTCATCGTCTGGCTGAGAAATTATGTCAAAGTGTCTGGCTCTGCTTACTCATGCTGCTGCTGCTGCTGCTGCTGCTGCTTTGGCTGCGTCTTCATCAGCGTCCTTGGGCTGTCTGGAGCGTTCGTGGGAATTCCCTCAATTATTTTTGCTGTTGACGTCGTCGACGGCTCATTTATTTGCAGCTTAATTTGTTTTTACTTTCAGCTGAAAGTTTTGAGGGGCATGCGCCACTTGTTGCTGCCTGCTCCCTGGAGTATGTTTAATGAAATCAATTATGACAGCAACTGCTGTCGGCGTCTGATGAAAATTAAATGCCACAAGCGACCGGCAACAATTTGTCAACGCACAAAAGACGCAGCATCACAGCAGAGATTGGTTCACTGAGCCTTCAGCCCGGGTTGGGGGTGTGAGCCTGAGGAACGGGAATGTGTATGGATATTTGGACTCGGTCGCTCGTTCGTTCATTCCGGGCACATCCTGTTTCAAGTGGCGCGTTCCGTTGAACAGGCTACCACACAATGGCTGTAGTTGCTGTTGGTCCTGCTACTCGTTCAGCTCCAGCTGCTCCTTGCTCAAGTTGTTGGCATGGCATTTAAAATTCATGCAGCCCACGCAGCCAGCCGCTTTCTCCTTTCACATATGCAGATGATGTTTGTTGACGATCCAGTACAACCTTGGATACTCACACACTCACTCACTCACACACACACGAAGCACGCATCCTGTGCGACACATTCAATTCAATGTACCCTCTGCGTGCCCTACAGCTCCTAGCCCCTACCCTCTCCAACCCTCCCGCACTCCTTCCCGTACCCCTTTTACCTTTTCAACGAGTTTCACTCGTTGTTGTCGTTGTCCTCGTTTGATTTTTATTCATTTCTCGAATGACAATGACGCTTATTATGAATTCTTTGTGATTTTGCGTGTTTTTTTTTTCTTTTCATATTTTCAATATCTCTTCAGCGCTACGGTTCGCCCCTTCGACCGGCTCCCAATCGAAATAACTTGCATGCGGCATGATTGTTATTCAAATGTGATTTCTGTGTTCAGTTATATTCTTTTTATATGTCCTTGCCAAGCGTATCCTCGCATCCTTTACCCGTTCCGTTTCACCTTCCCGTTTCTCTCTTCTTCAAGTGCCTCTGCTCATGTTGTTTGTTTAACATTTTGTATTCAAAAATAATTGTTTAGATTGTTGCATTTGCCATCCGCGGAATATAATTTGTGATTTGCGATTCTCAGGTTTGGGTTTGTATGTAGCTTAGTTGGCCCGATGCAGAGTTCTCGTGGTGTGGCCAGAAGTCTTTGACCTTTTGATACATGCTAACAAATTAAATTGCAGCTTTGCTTACGAGCTTTGAAGAAACTGAATTTTTCTTAAGCGAATAAAATTCTTCTAATTAAGATATCATGAATATTGGACCAAGTTGTAACAAGTTGGCTATCCAAAATACTTTTGCTTAAAAGAAAATTATTCTTATTAAAGACACTTGAATAAAGTGTTACTCCCATTCCCTTTGCAAATTTCTCTGTTATCTAGCGATACTGCTGGAGTATTCTCAAATATCCAAGCTGATGTGAATGATCTCTGTATGCGACAGATTTATGCATTAGTCGATTTTTGTCATTGCCTTTGGGGCAACTGTTGCAAACGCATCTCTCAGCTGTTTATGAGCCCCTTGAACATTTCGCAGAGGGCAGACATAAAATCCAAATTGATGACGCATCGTGATGGTGTCATAAGAAAATTTTCACAATTTCCACTAAAACCCATTTAAAGTGTTGCCAGCCCCTACTCCCCCGCTCCAACCCTGGCCCATTTCTAACCCCCAGCACTCGCCATTTGCCCTCCTTCCATCTTGTGGCTGCTGCTCGTGAAATGCGCGTCGATTAAACCTTTCTTTTATGCGCTGTCTTTTTGAAGTGCGCCTTTGTCAAGATCCCGAAGCCCAGCGCAACAACAGAGCTGGTGGGGCGTGGGGGTGTGGCCGTAACGGGGGCTGGCCAACAACGTTGTGTTGGCGGCTGTCATCAAAAAATATTGTATTGTTATTATTTTATTTTTATGTGCCCTCGCTGTTATTTGCATAAGGATGGCCTGCTGGCCCGGGTCGAAGTCCGGGTCCCGGGTCCCTGGTCCCTGGTCCCGCTTTGGGTTCGGGCATGGACCAGCAGCAAACAAAAAGCGTTTCGCTCGCTTATTTCGCATTGTAAATTTTTATGCCATCTTGTGTGTGTGGGCGGTGCCCCGTCCCCTGGCCCCGTCCCCTGGCCCCGTGCTGGCTCCAGCAATCACACACATTGTAATTGAACACACACGCTCGAACGCATTTTGTTTAGATTTCATTTTTTTGGTCCTTTCTGCAACTTCTTCTGCTTTTGCTCCATCATTGTGAGTCGCCTCCTGTGCTCGTCATGTTTTTGGCTGGGCTTGGGTCTCTTTCCAATGCGGCTTCAGCTACTGGTTCTGTCCCGCTCCTAGTCTTGTTCTTCTTTATGCTTTTGGCTTCGGAGTCGTCGACATAAAATGCAAAACAGAATTTCATTTTCGGCAGGAATGTTAAGGCGTTGTTGCTGTTGTTGGTGTTGTTATTGGGAATGCTACAACATTGTTGAAGCATGTAATATCCTGCCAAGGATAAGGGTTGGAATACACCCCCCATACACACAGACACACACTCGCACACTCTTCTCATCATGTATGGGTTTTGAGTTGTTGACGATTTCTGCTACGTTTCGTTTTCTTTTTCTGTTCTCATTTTTTTCCAACACATTTTTTCATGCGAATTTAGTTTATTGGTTTTGTGTGTGACTGTGGGAGGAGCTGAATCATGTGTGTGAAATTGTGTGAGAGTGTGTAAGTGTGTGAGCGAGTATGTGCCCGGCCTTTTTGGGGTGATTGATTGGCATTACGAGTTGCCATTTACATACACATTTCATTTATGCAAATACTCGCAATTCATATTCCACAAATACTTGCCGAATTACAATAAACATTTTGCAACAACAATGACACACAGCAAATGGTGGGTGGTGGGGGAGTGTTTCAGAATAAGCCTCGACTTCGCATTCGATTTTGCATTCGGTAAGCATTCTCGCAGCTAATTTCCCTTTAAGATTTGCGTTATATCCATTATATTTAGATAGAGATCAGTTGGATGCCTGTCTATATGTCTGTCTCACTGCCTATTTAACTGCCTATCCGACTATCTGCCGGTTGTCGTTCTGCCTGCTGTTTTTGCTTAATTTCCTGTTAAGCCATTTTCAATATTTCGTGTAATGAAGTTGAGAGCACAGCAAAATGGCAGCGCAATGCATTAAAGGCGGGGCAAGTAGTGAGTGACAACACAGGTTCATTTCACAGTATTCAGTTCTACTCAGTCAGTCAGTCATTGAGTCATTCAGTCAATCAGTCAGCTAGCCATCCGGCCTATGGAATACTTGTAGAAATGTGCCCCAGTATGTGGCAGCTCTACAGTTATGCATGACGAGTTATGCTGATGAGAAGGCGTTTACTTAGCAGCACAGTGGAACAATTTGCATTTACATTTGAAGAATTATTCTAATTGTATTCCATTTTATAATATCCTGAAATTGTTTGAGTCGATAGATTCAGTTTCCCTTTTGCTAGGTATTTTATATTCTCTTATAAAGAAAATTTACTATTAAATTATTATCTGATATACGCATAGTAAAAAGTAAGAATTTGCTTTTTAAAAGTTTAATTCATTTGTCAATCAAATAAATAATTAAATGCTAGTTTTACGAAATCCTTTAATCCTCTACTATTATAACAGATACTGTGGCATCTAATACATCAGCTATATTTATTTGACTTCTATAATTTAAACGTTTTATTTTAGATATTTATAAAATGTTCATTTTATTAATTCCTCTGAAAATCTTTAAATATATTATCTTATTTGTTGTTTTTCATTTGGCTTCCATCCGTTTTTAATTTCCAATCAAATACTTATTTCTTAAATACCTATGCATTTGTGTTCTGCTTAAGAAACTTTCATCCCCAATTTGTTCCACTGTGTCAATGTCTTACCCCCGAAGAAGAACAAGGACGAGGTGTTCCTCACCTAACGTCTCTTTACGACACACTGAACGCTTCTAATGTCTAGGACTCGGCTTTAAATTAGCATTTTGCATAAATGTTTGGCATGTCATCATAAAGAACGACGCACACATATCCACACACGCATAAAATCCAGGTTGGTTGAAACATCAAACAGCCATAACGCAACACGCTGCGTATGCGTAATATGGAGACACACCACGACGCATTTGGAGCCAGTTCTTTATAACCTGCTTCAGTAAAGCCCTTCGTCCTCCCATCACTCTTAAAGGATGCCATCTAATCGTATTTCAACGCATTTTGCGTAAACGTTTAAAACTTTTTTGCCCAAAAGCACGGTCAGATGGCGGGGGTTGGCGGGTTTCTTCACCAGCTGCAGAGCAGATTCATTTGTGCAATCAGCTAAAGCTATCGGTTGTGGGAAATCGCTGCTTAGGTAATGCCTCTATCAGCGGGCAGAGGAAATTAATGTGCCCTTTTGTGGACTGAGTAGCATATCATCTCTCTGGTTGAGTCGATGCCTGGCGTTGACGTCTGCGCCGAGTGTAGCAGATTAATGATACTAAAAACGCAATTTGCCTGCCGCCACATACACACACATACACACCCACACACACTTACACAACAGATGCCCAAACCACTTCTGATTAGCTTTTGCCAGCGGCTTTACGGTCATTAGTCGCTGCTCAGGAATTTGGCTTATTGGATGCCAAAGTTGAGTGCACAAAATCGCCAACTACTCAGCTGTAGAGTGGGACGTCTTTCCCCGTCTGCCCGCCCTTTGCCCTTTACCAACTATACACAAATTATAATAAAATATTTTGTAAGCCAAATAACTCGAAATGCCTTTTAATGTTGTAGAAAATATTCATACAAGCACAGGCAACAACAGCAAAAGCAACAGCAGCAGCAAGTTTTCTGCATTCACATAAAGAAAGGAAAAGAATCTTATAATAAATTCCACTACAGGCAACAAGATGCCAACGATGAGTGGCTCCTTGTATTCGTTTCCATATGTGCAACCGACTCCTGGTGAGTTGTACTAGGAGTTGCCTGAAGTTGCCTCTTTGCTTTCTGCTTTATTTTTTTGCCAAATTGTTGCATGCAAATGTTGCTAGGGCAGCAGACTTCAGTGCAATACAAGTACGTAATATGTGTTGTAGTTTCATTAGGATTACAGTTGTTGCTGTTGTGCAGTTGCAGTTGCCTTTGCTGCCTGCTTATTGAGTTATGACGCATGCGAATTGTAAGTTAAAGTATGAGATGGAAATAAAAATTTGCTGCTTATAACAGTCGACAACTAACAGTGCGGGACAATATTATATAGTTAAAAACTCTATATTTGTATGTGTGTGTGTGTGTGTAAGTGCGTGTTCTTAACAAAAGCTTTGCCTTTGGCTGGGGCATGGGAACGAACCACAACTGAAAGTTAAACCAACCCCTAGGCGGGTTTGCTTTGCATTCAAGTTGCAGCTGATCCATAAAACTATGTGCATGCAACACAAGAACAACAGCAACATCATCACAAAAGTAATGCTTGAGTGTTGCTTCTTACAAGCAGTTCCCAGAGTACCTCATATAACATAAGGCTTACATCAAATTGTGCCACAGCTGAGTGGGACGAAAGAGAGCTGCTGCAACATCGGATGTCAACTCAAGTATTGCAACCAAAGTCAGCTGCATTAATTTCTGCTGCCATTGCATTAGCAAAATTCTAATTCGAATCTTTCCTGAAGCTCTCAAGGTCAAAGAAGTTACAGAAACTTCTGCTTTAATCAACTCAAATATTCTAAATATGTACAAAATTCATATACCAATATAGAATAAATTCAAAAGATAATAAACATTGCTTTGCTTGAATTCGAAATAACTTTTACATTTGAAAAATGTTTCAAATCTCATAAAAACAAATAAATATGGAAAATTGTTGATGCAAATAGTTGTGCGCAATTTCTTAAATTCCATTTGCAGCTCAACCAATTGGTTTATATTAAAGCATAAAGTCATTTTGCTTTACCAGCTACAGTTATTTATTTTTGGTCCTGCACCAGCCTCCACATCGATTTGAGGCTCTGCCTTGCCTTTCCTGCTACTGCTGCCACTGCTGGTGGCATGTTGAATACTGTTGTCGTTGTTGCTGCTGTTGCATTTTACATTTTTACTTCGTTAACTTGATTTCCGCTGGCAAACGAATGCAGCTATCGAAAAAGTTGACAGCTTGAAGCGGCTGAAAGGCCTCGCCACTCAGAGAGCTCAACTTAAAGTTTTAGTTTTCCATCTCCTTTTATTTTCAGTGCCTTAAATATTTACGCTGTCTAAATATTTTTTGTGTTTGCCAAGAGGCGAGGGTGACGGCAGTCGCTTGTAAAGCGTAAAAAATATGCGAAATTCAATTTACGCCAAACAAAATCATAATCCATCTATCATTCATCAACTGCAGTGAACACTTGGCGCAAATGTCTGCGGCAAACGGAAGGAAATTCATAGATACGCGAGCTGCACACAGACACAAACACATACACATAGACCGTCGATTGTGAGTGTATGTGTGTGCGCCCTCATGCCAGGGCTTTTCTTTATTTCTTTTTACATATTTTGTTACGCTTGTAAAGCTCAAATCCCCAGCGTATAAGCATTTCTACTTCAGCTGCTCAGTTTAGCGCCGCCTCATCCCATGTCCCCGTACCCCATACCTATGCCCAAGCCCATACCCACACCCGTATCTGTGCCCCTACTCGTACTCTAGCCCATTCTGGCCCCATTTTGGCCTCGTCGTGGCGCCTCTGTTTGCCTTTGTTGCGTGCGCAAACCAAAAAATGACAAAATGCGTGGCCTGGCAGCTGCCTGATAAGGCGCCAGCTCTTCTAACTATTGATGGGCCTGACTGCTCCTTAAAGCTGCGCCGGCTGCGCAACTTCAGCGGCTCCACAACGACAATGGCAATGGCAGCGAATGGTCGCCAACTCGGTTTCAAAACTGTGGTGGATTTCTATCTCTGTCCATGTCCATGTCAGAGGGGTAGCACGCAGCACGTAATACGCACCACGCACCACGCACTGCGTTTTCCATGGGGTCTGACTTCAAAGCCTGGAAGCGTGCTGCAGTTTTTTTGCTTAGCAGCGCGCAGGAGAAATGTCCACCTGAGGGGGTTGCTGTCGCTGCTGCTGCTGCTGCGACTGCTAGGGCAGAGAGAACGAAGAGACATCAAGTGCGCCTGCGCTGAACTCAAACTTCATGGCCGACGCTGCCGCCAGCGCAGCACTTGACGGCCATTCGGGGGTGGCAATCCGACTGCTTGAGTGCTTCCAGTGGCAACAACATCGTCGTTGTCGTCGTCGTTGTCGTCGTCGCTGTCGTCGTCCACGCTGAAAACAAATGCCAGCCAGCATTGCTGTGGGCAGTAGCAGTTGGGCCTTGCGCCCGACTGGTGCGTCCAATCCTGTCCTGTCCTGTCTTGTCCTTAGTCCTTGCCTGGACCGGCTTAGACAGCGATTGAGACTCAGACTCAGACTCGAATTCAGTTACGGGACAGTTCAAGACATTCGCTCGAACTTTGGCGGCTTTGTGTCTGCGATGTGAAATCGTTCGAATCTCTTCTGTGGCAGCGACGTCGCTGCCGACGACAACGTCCGCTCCATGAACGCCTGCTTCTTACGCGATTACTCCAATTCCAATCCGTGTATGTGCGATAAGAAAGCGAAACGCGACAAGACGCCAACTGAACTCAACTGAACTGAATGCTAAAGTGTTTTTGGAGTCAAAGTCCCAATCATTTCTTAATGTGACGCGTATCTGTTCGGTTGTGTGCGTTGTTGCTAAACAAAGTTACTTGTGCTAAGGATAGTACATGATTATAAAAAAACAACTGAGAATACACCTGTGAAACTTTCCAACAAACTATTTAAAAAAATTAAATGTAAATTAAAATTTTATGTTTAAATTGAATTTAACAGAAAGTCAAATTTGTTTTTGAGTATTTTATTCAGTTTTATTTCAGGTAAGTGTAAAATTGCTATATAAATATATTTTGAGGTAATAATAATTCATGGTATATGAAAAAAAGTGTAAATATATTTTTTTAAAAAATATGAACTTAAGTTTTACTGAACGGTTGATTTCTTAACTGTATTCAAATTCGATTTGTTTGAATTTGTGAGCTATGAAATATTAACAAATTTATAATTGATTTACCGAGTAATTTAATATGTGAACTTATAATTTTTCTGCTCTTGAAATATTTTGAGTTTTTTTTGATTTGTAAAAAAATTTTTAAACCTTAAAAAAAAGGTTATTTTAACACACCAAATTTGTTCAAACAAGTGTTTTAAAATGTCAAGCTGAACTATTCATAGGAAATTTAAAAAATATATTTCAAAATATTTAAATCACTTTTTATGTAAAAAAAGGAGTTTATATATAGTAAAAAAAATATTTAAAATAAAAAGTCAATATTATTTTACTTATGAAAATTGTGAAAATGATCAGTTCCAAATTGTTTCTCTTTCAAAATTCTTTTGGGACTTTTAATTTTGAATTCCTGATTTATCTTAATCACAGCACTTAGTATATGTAATTTTCATTACATCATATTATAAACATTTTTGTACATTTTTATCACTTTCACCAAATTTAGTCAAAAGCATATTTTAAATTAAGTTTTGCACAATCTTATGATTAACATTCTAGTTTTATTATTTAGTCAGTTAGGAGCTAAATAAAACTCAACCGCACCCATCGAAATCACGCACCGAAATAACTTCACATCAAACATCATCAAAAAAAAACAGAACACAACAAAAAAGCAAAACATGTTGAAGACTTTTGGCCTACATTTGAGCGGGCGAACGAGAGTAAAAAGGACTCTCGCAGCCGGTAAAATAATTGCATAAATTAAAATCTTAATTATGCGAAGGCAGCGCACGCTGCTGCAAGCAGAGACAGTGGCAGACGCCGACGTCGAGACACAGGCAGAGGCCGAGGCCGAGCCTCTGAATGAGCTGGCAGAATAGAGACAGAGAGAGAGAGAGAGACAGAGAGAGGGAGAGAGAGAGAGAGGGAGAGTGAGAGAGAGAGAGTGAAAGAGAGAGATGAACTGTGACGTCACCAAATGAGCGCGGTACAAAATGAAAAATGAAACACGAAAATTAAACAACAGGAGAAATTTGTTGCGGAAATGGAGGGCAAAGCAAATGCATGAGAAAACGCGACGGCAAAATTAATGAGCGGCGTCTGTAACAGGAGCAGCCAGGACCACAACCAAAGCAATGCAAGGACGACGACGCGCGCTCATTAGGCAGCATGAAAAGCACAGGGCGAAAAAAACGTTGCCGTCGTCCTTGGCCGTGATTTGGCTGCCGACTCTCTGCCCAGCTTCTCTCGGCGTTCATTAACATAATTTTAATTTGGGTTAGTGAGACAGTTCGTTGAACCTGACGATGGAAGAGGCAACAAGGATGCGCGCACAGCCAGCTGCCAGACAGCATCAGAATTTCTCGTTTTAGCCTGGACATTTTTTGTTTTCTATTATTTTGTGTTTTTTTTTGTCTTTTGTTTAATTTTATGCTAATGAGCATTGGCTGGGACTAGACTGAGGGGTAAGCTTACCCCTAACTGCCTAACTACCCCTTTCACTTTCTACGCACTCTCATTTTTTGTTCGATCGGTTTTTATGCAAATGAGCTTTTTGTCTACCTGAGTGGAATACGACTCTGATTATATATATATATATATATATATATATATATATACATATATACTTGTGAATTGTGTATATATGCCCCTTGGCTTGTTGTGCAGCTGTCTCTGAGTTGGGTTTGCGATTTAATTGCAAAGAGTTGCAGCTAATTTGCATAAGTTGTTTCCCATTTTTGGCAAACCCTATGCAAATTCAAGTGCGTTATTTGCAAATCGTGTTCTCCGAACGACTCCGCTGTCAATTATTGATTCTGATTTTCAAGCATCTGAGTGGGGTATATCCTCTGGCAATTATAGACTTAGTAGCTAAGCAGGGAGAGAGACAGTTTACTAACAAGTTCAGTGGAATACATTTTCCGAATACAAAGGGAATTTATAATGGCAGCTGATATGGTAAAATGAGGAGAGCAGCTCTAAGCATAAGTGCAATTCTCATAGAAAATAGATTTGGTACAAAGCAATAAAAACAAACATCCTTTGATTAAGTTTACTGTTTAACCAGGACACATTATAATCTTTAATCCCTATAAGTTTAAACTGGAAATTTCTTCATTGACCCAAATGGTTTAGCTACTTGAACATAATTATATAATATATATTTATATTTGTATATATAGGGACCTATCTGCTTTGCAAATGAAAAAAAAATCAATATAGTCACAGGCATATTTGTGAATGACTTCTACCCTGTTTTTATTTTTTTGATACTCAAGTATGCTGTTTCCCTCTTTGTGTGTTGCCATCAATCAGCACTTAAGCCGTTTTAGATATGCGATGCAAAGCCATTTATGACGGCCATAGTTCAATCTAAAACGTTTCAACCCGCTAACTAAGGGCGAAATTGCCACCCACAAACTCCAACTTTCAACCATTTTCTTTTGCCTTTGCAAATTTGTTGCTTACACACACTGATACACCCACACCCATACCCACACACGCACACGCTCACGCTTACAATTTAACGTTTTTCTTGTACAAGAGACATAAGCAAATGTTTGATGGTTGCTGTACAAATACAAACAACAACCACACACACACACACACACACACTGGCTCACGAACGTATACACATATCTATAGATACACACACATGGCGGGGGTGATTGCGTTGGCGAACAAAGCAAAAATACGACGACAACGACAGCAACAAAAAAAAAAGTGAAGAGGAAAACTGCGACAAAAGCGTGGAACACACATGAAAATCCGAGAGTGGATCGCTTGAGTTGGGTGGTTCCTTACTGGGTGGGTCTGCATTTCATATTGGCATGTGCAAAAATCCAAATATTCTATATGTTTGCCACTCCATCTCTATCGCTCTGTCTGTCCCTATGTCTCAGTGGCTGTAGCTGTGGCTGTGGCTGCCGCTGTCTCTATCTGTCTGTCCCAGCTCCTTTGCCGTCTCTGTCTGCGCGACTGCTTTGTGTTAGCGTAATCCTTTTTAGCAAGCAAACGAAAAATACGAGTACATATCAAAATGTAGAAAATGCCTGACAGGATTGCCAACTACTTCACACCACTCCTCTCCTCTTGGCTCCGCCCGCATCCTGTGCAGCTGTCTTCTTCTGGCTGTCGCACGTCTTGAAGTGAATTGAATTTATATCTATGCATACATGAGTTCCTCTCTTTGGCGTTGTCCTTGCAAAAGTCAAACAGTTATGACTGCACAGCAGCCGGCATCTAGTATAGAGAGCATTCAATATTCGACTAGCTGATATCTGTGTTTGTATTTGCATAGATTTCGTTGCTGTTTTCCTTTGTCAGGTGCGCCGCCAAAACCAATTTTCAAATATTTTCACTTAGGTTTTCTTGCCAACTGTCTGACTGCTGCTGTCAGTTGCTGTCATGCTACTCAAAGGCAAAATATTTGCCCAACCAGATACACACACACGCATACACACACAAAGACAAACACATTTACACACACAGCAAGTCAACAATGCAATCAATTTGCTTATTAGAGAGAATGGTAGAAAGTAAAATTTTATTTTCGCAAATCCTTTAACAAGGCAGACTACAAACAGGCTGCGCAATCCTTCGTCCTGCCGATTATGCAAATTAACAGGGTATCTTTTTTATTTTATGTTACTTTTTTCTCTCAACTCTTGCTGCTGCTGCTGCTGCTTTTATAGCAATAACAAGCGCTAGTCAGTTCGATCGAGTCGTGTGCACTGTCGCATGTGTTCGATCGCAAAAATTTGCATAAATTTTTGCAAGCGTCAGTAGTCAGTCAGACAGTCAACCAGAGGACACCCTGGCCGGGTGCTGCTGGGCACTTTCCCCAGTTTTACTGTCACCTACGTACAAATTTTTATTAGTTTTGCATTCGACTCTTTACATTTTGCACAGTGCGTGTTCGCTGTGTTCGCAAATATGCAAATTAACTTCAAGTTGTGTTTTGCGTTTTATTGAAAGGCAGCAAGCGAATGTACGAAGCACTCCACAACCCAACCCCCCTTCAGCCATCAGGCACTGGGTTCTTTTTTGTAGGGTTGACGGTTGAGGGTTGCAGTGCCAGCTTGATAAGCAAATTGTATTTGCGAAAAATTGTTATCGATTTTATTTTAAGGTTAGAGTACAACATTTTTCATTTTGCGAGTGCGTAAACTGAGCATTCTACAATAAACGCGAAGATATATGGATGGACGTAGTCGGCTATCTTTTTATAATGTGGTTGCATTATATGAAGCTAAGCATTTGCCAGCATTTAAATTACATTCTTTGAAGCTTTTTCTCGAAGATCCCATGGAACTCTTTGGCTGAACAACTTCAGCTATAATTTGGTTTTATCTGCATGCTTTGTGTTTCATTTCCAACTGAACACAACAATCAAATGTTGTTGAGCAAATTTTCAATTTCCTTTGCTTACAACCAACTCAACTACAGTTAAAAGTTTCCAATTCTCTAGATGCCATCAAGACCGCTTGCATTTGGCTTTGCCTTTGCTTTGGGTTGATTCTGGTCCCTGCCATTCTCCTTCACTCTCAGCTTCGCATTCGCGCATCAGCGAAATAAAATGTAAAATATTAAGCATAAAATATGTAACCCATTTCAAAGAGCTCGGCCAAGCAGCAATCAGAGGCTGGCAGCATGGCGTGCAGGCACAACAGGATCCTTGCTCCTTGCTGCCAAATCTAGAGGCACATTTTGGCAGATTTACTGCATATTGGCCCGGCGTCAAAAGCAGCCAAAAATAGCGCGGCACAGTCGAGTAAGTCGCGTCTGACCTCCGACCCACACGCCACGCTCTGTCCATGGGAACTACAAGTTGCTAACCATTCGGTCTTCTCTTTTTCTTTTTTTTTTTGCTGCTGTTCCTGGCAGTTGGCAGTTGGCAGCTGGCAGCTGAAAGTCAGCTACTGTCGTCCCCGGACGCGGCAGCCGTGAATTTATTTCCATCATTAGTTGCGGCACTTGAAGCCGAACATAAATGTGATTTATACAGCTCTTTGCGGCTACTGTCCAGCCATTAATATCGTCATCATCTGCACACGCACTAAAAATCTAACTAAAATCAAAATGAAGAAGAAGTTCCCAGCTCATACTCTATGTAGACAAATATATCTGCGTTTTGTGTGTGTGTGTGTGTGTATATAAGAATCTTGTATATAGCTTGCGCAAACATATAGAATCGACGCTCCCACATCATCGAATATGCATTATTTAGACATTAGCATAATTTACTCTGCGCGCATCGCAACTTGGGAGCTCATCTCTTTCCATTTATAACAATCCTGCCATTCAACATGCGCCACCTTCCCCGCCCTCTGCCACGTCTCGGCTGTCATTGGCACTGGCAGCTATTTTCGCTTTGCCATTTGCCTTGTAACAAATGGGATTCCATCATAATAATGTCTTCCTTGGCGGAGTCTACAATCTAAATACTAGTATACACACAGATATATACCATTATATATGTATGTGTCTGTGTATGAATGTGTGTGTGTGTGTGTGTGTGTGTATTCTGTGACAAATACGTCGGGATTCGCAATTGCGAATATTTCAAACTCCAACACACGATGTCAAAGTCTCTGCTTAAGCTTTAAGTGGGAGGTTTTCATTTTTTACTCAAGTTTTTTATACAATTTGGTTGGGTTTTTCGGGGATTTGCCTTCAACCAGCACCGCACCGAACTTAGCTAAATTGATGACTGTAGTACGTGATGCCATTTGCATGACAGTTGCTGTATGTAACTGGACAAGACACTTGGAAATTACACTAGCTCGTCTTTCTCTAGACGCTTGACGAGTGCATATCAATTAAAACGCAAATGTTACGTATACGCCCTGTTGAGTCAAGTAAACACATGTTTCTCAAACTCTTTTAATAATACCCGCTTATTGCATTTATGAATTGCACACGCCTGTAGTCCCCAACTAAAGGCACGCCTCTTTCGCGCCCACATCCAATTGTCAGTCACGCAAATGATGAGTTTCAATGTCATCATCATTCAGAATCTCAGCCACCAAACAAGTCACAAAGCCGGTAAAGTTCTTGACCTAGAAACAATGGCAGGCAGGCAGGCAACTGATGACGACATAAACCACGGCAACGAGCAGGGTGAAGAGGAAGAGGAAGAGGAAGAGGAAAAGACATCGACGACGTCACCAAATTGCCAGCAGGAAAAGTAGACCAGACAAAAATTAAAATTAAAACAAGGACACAAAAAATAAACACCACAACCCGCACAAATGAGCGAGACAGAAAGAGAGAGAGAGAGGGAGACAGATGAAGACATGGCCCGCAGCTGTGTGGCAGCAGCCCAGCCGAAACACAGAAACTGGGTTAATAAGCAAACGAGCAAAATGATAATGATGCCAAAGCTGATGATGCTGTTGATAATGATGATGATGACGTAGGCGGCGAGAAAGTGCATAATCAAGAGTTGCTCTCCCAACATCCTGTTGGCCTTCTCTTTCATCTTTTCTGTGGGTGCGAAAAACGCAAACTTTACTCATTTTCATTTAGTCCTGTGGGCCGACAAAGTTGTGAGCTGCAGGCATCCCAATGCTTGGTGTCATTGCCTGGCAACCTCTCTTTCTCTCTCTCTTTCTATCTGTGTATGTTTGTGTGTGTGTGTGTGCAACGACTCCTTGCCGTTTTTAATTTCATTGCAAGAAAATGAGCGAACAACGCCAAGGACGAAAGAGCAGAGAAAGTGCCAGGATGGCTTGGCTTGGCTTGACTTGCCTTGCCACACAGGCGAAAGACAGAAAGACACTGCCTGGCAAAGTCTGTGCGCCAAGTCGAGGCACCCACCCACCCGCACAGCCGTCCTCAGCCCAGCTCCTACGTCGAGCCACCCGCCACGCCGGCTAAATTAGCGGCAGCCGCCGCGCGACATTAAAAAGTTTGCCGGCTCCGTCGCCATCGTCGAGCTTGGGTAAAATAAATGGAAAAACGCGAGCAAAAGCAATAGAAAAATTTGCTGCTGAAAAGTGAAATTAAAATGCGGCAGGCAATGGCAGAAACAGTTGGGGCAGGCAACTGAGCAAAGCGCAAAGAGCTTTAAAATAAAAGGAACAAATAAAACCGCTGACAAATTAGAAGTGAACGAGTCTAAAAAGCGGGCAAATGAAACGAGCACAACAAACAAAGAAAAATCACTGTTATATGTAAATACGAAACATAATTATTTAAAAACGAATGAAATGAAATGCAGTACCAAGTGCAGTAGTAATGATTGTAAATATATATTTTATAATTTTAATATACTATTTTATAGAAAGATAAAGTAATTTTGGTAGAAAATTATATTTTTAGCAATTATACTAATTATAATTAATATAATTAATTACAAAACTAATAATCTGATCCTCGACTAGACTTATTTATTGATCAACATTATCTTTTCACAAATTGCGCTCAATCAATAATTTAATCATTCATAATATTTGCTTATTTCCTTTTTGCAGCTAATTGGCTCGGACAACATTGTAAGTCGTACGCCCAGTTAGCAGTGCTTCAATAACTATGTTAGTGGACAGCTTTTTCCTGGTGCCGCACTTCAAACTCGTTTCTATATATTAATTTGGTCAACATAAAACGTAAATTGATTAAAGCCATTAAACAGAATCAACGGAGGGGCGAGGCGGGCAGAAAGCAGAAAAAACGAAAAACATTTGCACATTAGCAAATGGCGATAATTAAATGTACTGTTAGCTGATGCCCAGATAGTAAGAAGTTTGCAAACAGTAATAAAAAAAATATAGATATTATCGTTTTTTATTCTCTAACTGGATGACAGTTGCAATTATGATAGGCCAAGTATGTAATAGAAAAGTATGGCTAGGCTGAAACCGCTAATGAGCTTTAAGTGTACAAAAACTACAAATTGAATTGCCAAAGAGCCATTTATATAAGTAAAAAATCCACAACTTGTGTGTTATTAATTAATGAGTTGAAAATAGCCAAGGATTATATGTGGCATACAAACTTACAGTCCAATTCAGACATCCTCAATGGGCATCTGTAGCGCACTTAGTTGCAAGCAATGCTCGATTGATATTTTATTGAAGCGAACGTAAAAGGTACCACGAAAGCCACTTGGTAATTAAACAGGTTTCAAATTAACATAAAATAAAATGAAATAAAATAAATAAAAGTGCTGGGCTCGGAACTGAGTGCCAGGCTGTCAGTTAGGCAGGTTGCTAGGCTGCCAGGTTGCCAAGTTGCCAACTTGCCAAGTTGCCAAGTTGCCTGTAAACATGTTTCAACGCCGCGCAAAATTAGCAACTTGTACCAAAGTGTCTCTGCCTATGTGTGTGTGTGTGTGACTGTGCAACATGTTGCCTGGCAGAATGCCGACGCTTATAGATAAATTTCTGTCAAAATTGCTGATTGACTTCATTAATAACCACGCGCCAAGACGCCAGCCGCAGCCGCAGTCGCAGTCAAAGTTTCAGTCGCTGCTGCAGTCGCTGCCAGCTGACAACTCAACAAGGCAGCTGCTGAAAAGCAAAAAGCAACTGCCCAGACGCAGGGGGAGGGACGCCAAGCGCGTGGGCAAATTAATAGCAAACTTGTAGCTGACTGCATGTAACCTGTTGGGAGGGTCTGCACGGTACCTGTATCTGCATCTGCATCAACATCGGCTTCAGCATCGGCATCGGCATCTGCATCAGCATCAGCATCAGCATCTGAATGCGGTGGCACGATTGATAAGTTGCTTGCTGCGTGGCCATGTTCAATGTCCAAATGCTGGCACAACATGTTCTGGAACTGGTCACACACACACACACACACACACACACACAGAGAGTCGCCTCTACCCACCGCAGCAGCCAAAGAAATCAGTGCGAAAATTTATGTTGGTCCGCTGGAATTTTAATGTGCGTTGCCTGCCAATGAGGAAGCGATTTTGCATGCACAGCATTTGGCCATCGTCGTCGTCGCCGTCGTCGCCGTCGCTGCCGCTGTTGCCGTTAAATGCCGTTTAATTGCGTTACAAAAACCGTTTGCTTTTAATTGGTCAACTTTTGGTTTGAAATGGCAGCCCGGCTTCGGCTTCGGCTTCGGCTTCGGCTCCGTTCAAATTACAAATGCCAGGCAGATAGCTCAATAAATGTACAGATTAGTTACAGGCGCAATCAATCAGCATCAAACGTTAGCCGCACTAAATTGTCAGTGGCAAAGAAAAAAAAAGAAATAATGAATAAAAATAACAAATCTCTGACTTGATAATACACACAACACGCGAATGCGCCAAGCCTGCAGATCAATCCTTTCTATTCAACAAATTACACTCACAAATTTTACAATTACAATGACACTAGCTGCAAGTGCCATCGGAATACTATCTCCAGAGAGAAGCTAAAGCTCATACTCAGTCATGTACTTGAACTCTTATTTTAATTTACGAACTTTTTGTGAAGAACTAATGGAGTTAAATTCAGTACCTACATATATCTATATATATCTCTCTCAAGTAAATAATATCTTTGCAAAGAAGTAATATCTATTAGAATAGCGTAGAGTGCATATATTTAGCTTAATTAGTCTCTAGTATATTCTAATAATCTTCATCGCACATTTGAATGCTCAAGTAATCGATCCTAACGAAAACTTCAATTTACAATTAACATGAGAATCGCATAGAGAACCGACTCGGTCCCATTGCAATATTCAGCTCATTGCTTAAATTTTGAGAATTAAATAGAATAATTCTTAAAGTCAAAGTCTTCTATCAGTCCTTCTCGTTGAATTATATGATAGCTCGCAACGTAACTTTCAGCAAGTATCATTGTAGTCGCAATGCATCGCATATGTGTTTATAGAGCTATATGTGTGTGTGCGTGCGTATCTGTTTATGTGGGCTCGTAATTTGGTTGCCTTTCACAAAAGACATTTGACGTGGCCAGCAATGGCAACAGCAACAGTCGCTGGCAGACAGCGGACAGACTTTGTTGACAACGGACATGGCACATGGAAAACGGACAGCTTTGTCGTCGCACTCAGTCGCAGTCGCAGTCGTCCACGTCCGACAGTTGGCAGCCCGTTGATCATCATTGTATGTGCTATGCATTTTTTACGAGACACAAGATGACGCCGTAGCCGTCACCGTGTTGAGCGCCAACTGTGAGCTACATAAATTTTTGTGGTGACCGGCGAAAGGCAAAAATTAAAATGCGCTTATAAAGCAATAAAATTCAACATAATAATAATAACGAATAATGACCACATAATGAAAACGTCCAGCGAGATGCCAGATACTCGCACCCAGTCTATCGACCAGATGCCTAGACACAGATACAGACACAAATACAGATACAGATGCACAGTTTTAGAGATGACACAGCCGTTATAAGGTATTGTTTATTTTGTATTAGCTGAGTTAGACAAGGGCTTTTAGCGGCCCCTTGCCATACATGACAAATGTATCTGTTAGATACAATATCTATTACCGATTCGTGCAAGTAATTCTAATTAAAATGCATTTTTTCAGATGCGATTCGCATACATCTCAGAATGAAAGTTATTCAGCTTGCAAATACAATTTATGAGATACAAATGTATCTCAAACATCTGAAGTTAAGATCTACGTGCTATTTAATTGCCTGGCATAGCAGTCGCTATTCCAATTTGAGCCCAAGCACCAAGAACTATTTCAGATGCAGATTGGATTGCCATTACAGAGCAGCGCAAACGTATCTCACATGCTGGCAGCGCGCGCTGTCAACGGCAATTTGCCATAACATAAAACAACACGTTTACATAAAAAGCACAGGTACACTCAGGTATCTGAGCGCAGCAGGTGAGCTGCCCACTCGCCATGGTCGGACCTCGACTTTTACGATACGCCACGGTTGGCAAGCGTCTGGCGCCGGGTTGAATGCGAATCAAGCACACTTCGTAAGCAAGAGAGCCACCTTTCTAAATGCTGATGATTTTGATCGAATCGTGTAACAGCTTTTTAATATTAAGCATATATCTAATATTTTTCAGCCACACACATACACAGAGGGCGACATGGGCATGAATCTAGCAACAGGGAACAAAACAGGGGAAAAAATTATAATACCAATTAAATAATGTAAACGTTAACAATTTTCTCTCTTCTTTTCTAGGGACCCCGACTCTGACATCCAAAACCAAAAAAATTCATCAAAATTTCGAAGCACGTCTGACCATCAAGAGGCGTTGCACATTTGCCGCTCGCTGGGCGGGGCTGTGCAACAGGCAGCACAACAAACTCTTGATACATTTTAATTTACCCAACTTAATTAATTTTTTCAACGCTTTAAGCCAGCTCCTTGTGGACTTTCAGTTGTGCTTGCAATTTGGCGTTTTAATTAATTCTTTCTAAGTGAAAGATTGCATGGCTTTCAGCTGTCTGTCTGACTGTCTGTCGCTTAGTCTGTCAAAATGAAATGGGTCGGCCTGTCAGCTTGAGCTCCGCATTCGAAATTGAGTTTTCTCAAAGTCGAGGCTAAGCTAGAGTCCAGCTTGCACCGTTACAGTTGCACATGCGACAAAACCAAACGCTTGACCCGCTCATAAAGCAGCCAGCTAATCAGGTTGCCTATTAGGCAGCCCAAACGTCGACACTTAACGGCCAGCGATAAAAACTCAGCACTGGCAGTTCGTCAGTTTGTCAGTCAGTCAGCCAGTCAGCCAGTCAGTCAGTGGCAACATCTGTGTGTGAGCCGCAGCAATCGCCGTAAGGTCCTCTCGCATATCTTTCGGATGTATCGCAGCGTGCATTGAGGCGATTTATGTGCGAATTTCGTTTGTTTGCCTTTTGCATGGCGCTTTGTATGCAAACTGTCAATCAAAGGCAGTCGCTCAATGGTTCAGGCTTGCCTCTCCGTCTGCCCGATGCTAATCAGCGCACTGACCGCCAGTTTATGTACTGAGCAAGGAGTTGGCTGCCTGCCACAAGTTATGGCGCCATTATATGACGCTGAGCAGCTGCAGCTAAGGATCAGCAGCAGCAGTAAAATGCAGTAAAATGCAAAATGCAGAAGCTTTAACTGCTACTGGCTGCTAGCTATCGTGACATGTCACACAAATGTCAGCAATTGGCAGGCAGTGCTGAAAACATATTGAAAATTCTGGCCAAGACACAGCAAGCAGTCGATTTTCTTAGCCACCGGCAGCAATTGACTTACCCGCAGACAAGAGAACCATTTGCCAAAGCCCAAAGGCAGCAGAAACTAAATGCAAATCACGCTGGCTGTGTGGTTAACACTCGCAGCGAATGTATCTAACAGATACTTGCAACAAAAGTAACTTGGCAATCAAATGCATTTATTTTGCATATAATTGAAATGATAATTTCGTGTGCAGCCAAGTGCTTTTTTTTTGTTTAACTGTTATTATTGTGGGCGTTGCTGTTGTTGCTGCTGCCTTTTCAAAATGTCAACTTGTGCAGCACTGTCAGATAAATCAATCAAGTTGATTAGTTTTTTGTGTTGCAGCGGGTAATTAGCGAGGCCCGGCTTAGGCGGGTGTGACTTGGTCTATAAGGCAGTAACTGTCTCTCACACTATCCGTCAGTCAGTCTGTCTGCCTGTTTGTCTGTCTGCTTGCTTGCCGAGCGGGTGGAAAATTATAGAGATAATTCAAGGTTACAAATCGCAGCAATCGGAATTGTTTTAATTTAACGTGTTGACTGACATTCGAATTGGCAATTTATTGAGTGCATTTAGCCAGTTAGCAAAAAACGAAAAGCTGTTAGGGCAAAATTGTTTTTTTTTCTCGCTGCAGCAGCAGCTTAAAAATAATGTATCCCTCTTTTATAGCTAATGTGCATAAGGCATCTATCTCTCTCATTTTCTCTCTCTCTCTTTTGTCGCTTTCTACGCTCTTTTTGCCTGTGGCTAATGTGCGAGCATAAAATTTTAAGACCAGACCCGAAATATCCAAGCAAACATGTATGTGTCTATACATATCTGCAAGTCAGTGTATCTTTGTTTATTGTATTATTATTATTATTATATTTTTTTGGAGTGCCCAGACAGCCGGGCGACTTGGGCGAGCATTGAAGCCAAAGCCAATATCTGAGGACAAAAAATGTCTATAATCCGTTTATGGCTTTAATTGCAGCTTAAAATTGACAACTCAAACAGTAAGTGGGAGTAAGTAAGCTCAGCATTGCCGTTGGGCAAGTAGACATGTGGCCAAGTGAAACAGAAATCTAAAAGATACCGAAGTCTATATACCATCAGCGAGGTATAGAGTTCCTACGTGCAAATTGCAATATTCGTAGGAACTTAATACCGTGCTCTTGGAGGGCTGTCGACCAACAAAACAAAAATCAAAAAACATTTAAGTGAAAAGTGCAAATGTGAAAATGAAAACTTATGCAAATATTTGAATAATTTGAATATAAATATTTATGTTTTATAAATATCAGAAATTTAAGAAAACACAATAGAAATGTTAGATAAAAACTATCAGATTCCATAAAGAAACTAGAAAAAACAAAAATAATAATTTAAATCATTTCATTCAAATCATAAATGTATTTCCAATAAATAATAATAGTAATATATAAACGGTTTTTTCTAAAAGTAAATACTAACAAGTAAAAACAATGCAGTCAGTCGCAATGGTTTTATTAAACTCATTAAAGTTCTAAAAACAGTATCATATAATGAGATATTGATAATTTCAGAAATCATATATGGATCTGTCAGCAGAGGAACCCAAGAGTGACATAATGGATTTATACTGAATAATATCACGAGCTCATGATTTGTCCCAGTCCAAATAGTCATCGATAAATAAACTATATCATTTTATCTGGGTTGTACATAGTTACATATACAAATATTCCGAATTCCATTTTGTGACTTGTATGTTGAAAACTTCAAGTTTCTAACTTCAATAAAGTTGAAATGTTTTGTGTTCATTCAGAGATACGAAAGACAGATAGCTTCCTGAGCGACTATATATATATATGAATTTAAGAAATTGTTATTAATCTTAATTGGAATTGCGGGATAAATTGTTTTTGTTAATATGTATGTCACCGCCCGACCGACGCCATAAAATATTAATTGTTAACTAGGATCTACAGACAAGAACTAACCGTTTGTCTGTCTCTTCCTTTTTCCGTCTGCTCGTTCGTCTGTCCGTATGTCTGAATGTGTCGATCTCTTAAACAATACGAGCTAGAGACTTGATATAGAACGCGCATCATTAACAATAACTTTTACCAGCTCTACAAAATTAATTAATATCAAACATTTATTTTTGAGGATATCTCAAAGTAGTTAGTGTGTCAGCAAATATTTATTTTCCTATAGTATACAAAGATATCATATATTAAATATTGTTTGAGGGATTTGCTAACTTCGGCCATGCAGAAGTTAGCAATTGCAAAGGATATAAAAACAGTTTTTTCTATATATATATATATATATATATAAATGTTTCGTAATTTTATAGAAACGGTGAAGCCTAACGTTTTCAACAATTTTCGGGACTCTAGGTGTTCAATTGTAGAAGATACAATTTTTTCTGGTTTGCCACGCCCCTTATGGGCGTATATATATATTCTTTATCTTTTTTCTAGGGTGATTGATACAAATATATGTTTTAAGTTTCAAGTCTCTGGCTTTAACAGCATCCAAAATATTGAAGGATTTATGTTAAGCACTATATAGACTTTCCCGATTTGCCAGGCGTTTGTAGGCGTGAATATATAACATTTTAATCAATCTGAAGGGGAGGCCGGAAGTACTATATGTATATTACTTTCCAAATTTGGATGCTCTATCTTTAAAACTGTAGAAGATATAGCTTTACCCGATTTACCACGCCCCAAAAGGGCGTAGCTATATAATCTATATCTTTTTGTATTGGGGTGCAACTCAGCACTATATATTCCAGATTTCCAGTCTCTGACTTCGATAATGTCCAAGTTATCCTACTAAAACATTTCTCAAAACCGATCTGTCTTATGGGAGCTATAGGATATAGTCATCCGATCCGGATAATTCCGAGATATACAATGCCTGCAGAAGATTGGAGAATATGTCTCGGAGGAGATTGCGTTGAGCCAGACAGACGGACAGGCAAACATGGCTATATCAACTCAGCTCATCTTGCTGATCAGGAATATATATACTTTATATGGTCGAAGATGCTTCCTTCTCTGTGTTGCAAACTTCTGACCAAAATTAATCAGGGATGTCTTTCAGGGTATGTCTAAGTCGGACATTCCCGACAAGAGAAGCGTTACTTTTTTATTTTTATACCCTTACATCTGTCGATGAAGAATATAGGTTGTATAATACTATATTTTAAATTTAATACAATGTATTTTTTATGTAAAATTACTTGTTTTTAAAATATCTTAATCATCTTATTATTAAATGACATTACATTCACAAAATGATGTAAATAAATAAAGGATATAGCGGAGATAAAATGCTTTTATTTTTAATTCACATCAACTGTCTAACTGTATGTCTTTCTAAAGTTTGCCAGAGTTTCCTGTTACATTCGAAAAGAGTTTCCTTTCGATTCGAATATCTTCATTCGACAGATAGATTGATGTAAGACTTCTTTGCAGTTCATCAACCTCTGGACACTTCCTTATGGGGCGCACTTAACCCTTGGATTGTGGGCAACTGTATGAAACTACAACCCCTTCGCCTCCGACCCTAGGCGACCCTACTGCATGCAGAACTCCTATCGCATGCTTTTTATCTGTTGGCATTTGCATTGCGGCGCCTAATTGCGAATGGGAAGGATGCGAGGCCGAAGGATGCGTGCATCCACGCACCCGTTACGTAATTGATAACGGTTCATTTGGCCGGCACTGCGGATTTGCAGTGCGTATCAACTTGATTAACGGTAAAGTAAGCCAACGGGTTCCGTCCGTTAGCCACAAATAAAAATGTGCCGTTCGATTTTGATGAGTCTTGCTCCATTGAGGCGTTAAGTTATGAATATGCACAGGGTAGAAAGTCAGAGAGGGTTGAAAGCTGTGTTCCTTCGCAACCGATGCAAATCTTTTATGAAGTTGATCCTTAAACATTTATCATAAATATTATATATGTATATGAGGACTATAATTTTATTACGCTAGTTTATAACACAATGTAATGTTCCTTCAAAGAATATCAGAGAATATCAAAGGTTCGCTTGCCTAACTTGTCTCCGATTGGCATCGTCTGCTAGTATATACAGCTGTGTTCAAAATAATAGGAACGTAATTGATGCAATTTTTCAAATGACATTTTTTAATGACAAAAGCAAAATATCGACATGAAATAAGGAAAATAAGAGTCTTTACATATATTTTAGACTATTTAACAACTTAAATTTAGCAACTTTGACCATATCAATTTTTTTTTTTTTTTGACTACCAGAAGTTATGAAAAAATTTTTTTAAAAATTCATTAAAATAGGAATGGCGACCAAAAAGATAAAACGATAAGCTTATCCCCTTAAAAATAAAATTTTTGGTGCATATGTCTAAAATTATCGGTAAAAACAAAGTGGTATGGAAAACTAACGGGATTTTGTCGCTATTTACTTTTTGACTTTCCACTCTTCAAACACTGTGAACACTTCTTCAATTTCAAAGTCAGATTTTCCTGAAAAAGATCGTTTCATGATATATGAAAACACGTTCCTATTTTTCTGAACACAACTGTACGTAATAGCTATATAATTATGCCTTGCCTCTAGTTGTATTAACATAGCTAGCTTCGTCTACTCAAACGACCAACATAAAAACCAATTTTGAATTTCAATTCTTGTCTTTAAATTAGTAACAAATTCTCTTAACAATCAGTTAACAAATTCTCCACAAATTGATAAACTTTTTTTTATCTATTATTATTATTATTTATTATTGCTGCTTTTGTCTAGGACTCTATAGCGCATTTATATCTATATAAATTGATAAACTAATATATATATGCATTTATATACGAGTATGTGAATAAATATATAAAAAGTTCTTTTTAGTTGCTTTAACAAAAATTTCCTACAAACTGAATATTTTTCAATATATCATTTGAGTTAAGGCTCAGTTTTAATAAGCTTAGTAAAAATCCCTTTATATAAGTTGACAGTATTTTGTAAACAATTACATTTGTATCTATTCACGCTATTTGTTTAATTTTTTAAAAGAATTAAGTAATATTTTATAAATACTAATTTTTAATAATTTTATTTCCTGACACTTACGACATAGAATAAGTTTTACAATACAAGTTTTACTAAATTTAAATACTATTTAAAACGAGGATATTAATAAAAATAAATCAATCTACTTCTTTTAATATGTTTGTCAATAGAAGACAAAAAATGTTCGACAAATGCTTCAAAAATCTATTGAAAATAAATTTTAAACAATATAAATTAAAAGCAAAATCCTTTCAAAGATTAAACAATTTAAAATGATAAATAATAATGTGACATATCATAATTTTATTAAAATACATTAATTCGATTTTGAACCACTGTCCCAGTTAGAGAAGTTTCGCACCTTTTTCTAACGCGCTTCAAATCACATTTCATTAGTTCGCCGCTTCCACTTTGACCGCCAGGATATGGCGTAACTGCCGGCTTTGTCTCTAGATGGCGCCAGATAGCATGGGCAATTTATCACTCCTGGGTAGCGATTCAATCACTGTCTAATTTTCGCTGCTAGATGCCCCTGTGGCAGACTGCCCCCACAGACGACTTGTTGCGAAAAAGTCGCTGCACATGAAAATCAATTAATATGCAACATGAGGTTGCAAATTCAAGGCGTTTGCTATTTTGCTGTAATGGAAATGACCAGCATGCGACTTTCGATGTTTATTGGATTTGGCAAAACAAATATAGAAAGGCAGCTCCGACAGCGCTTGAAATGAAATGGGAAATGGAAATCGATGGGATAGTCGCTGTCTCTACTGGCGGCCACCTGCTGCGCCTTTGTCTGCTGCTCGCCGTGGCTGGGTGAGTGAGAATGGAGGGAGTGGAACGGGCAGTGACAGTAATCTCGACTTGTGTCTGGGCTGCGCATCAATTATGTTAATTTGTCGCTGCAATTACTAGCAGTTTTTAAATTAAGCTAAACGCTGGGCGAGGCTGTCAACTGTCGGCGTGCGAGGTCTGAAGACACCATGCGACAGTTGGCCATAATAAAGATAAATGTTTGTCTCAATAAGCATTAGAAATTAATTTGCAGCTATTAAGCTCTTATCACTCGCAGCAAAATAACCAAAACACATAGCTGAAAAATCCACTCAAGGCACTTGTGGCTTTAGCCAGTTCATACACCCAATAAATCAGTGTATTGCCTTAGCCAGGTTTCAGCGCGATGTTTTCTAAGGACCTGGGAACAGTTTGTGCCGGCGCATAGAAAATAACATAGTAAAAACAACGCATTAAAATCACAGGCAAACCCCTCCAAGCGATTTCACTCAACTGTAAGAAACTCACTCAAAGCAAGACAAGACACAAGCAGCGAACAAAAAGTAGGCGGAGCGCACGCCGCACGCGAGTGAGCAGCTCAGCAGCAGCTGCTTGCGAGCCAAACACAGAAACATCGCAAGACATCGCCAATGAGTGAAATGCTCTCCCCTGCGCTGTGGCTATGTTTTGAGTGAATGTTGGAATGTGCTATGAGTGGAACAGAGTGAGCCATTAGCAGTTGCATGGAAACCCACCCCATTATACGAAATAGATCTCAACCCTTTGGCTAACCCTTAAACGTTGACACTTTCGCGCTGACCACACGTTCTGCAGAGAGCGTGAGGCACTCTCTATGCCACACATGCGAATGTATGTCCGATGTCGCTTGCTAGGAAAATGCTGGAAAAGCGACAGCGGCTAATGCCAGTTCACAGTTATATTCAGTGGCTGAGTTGTTTTAAGTGCGTGCGCCGTTTGTTTTTGTTTGTTTTTAACACCCTCTCTACCCCAACACCAACCCCAGCCCCTAGCTTACGCACTCAACCCTTTAGTGTGTGCCCAAAATCGAACGAGGTTTCTGAGCGTAGCGCAAACAACAGCAACAACAGCAACAATAATGGACACGCAGCTTTTGCTTTTGTCTTCTCTTCTCAAGTGCCGGTCAAAAATTGATGCGTTTTTCCGCGACGGCGGCAACAATTTTCGACTCGAACAGTTTGCCAACGTCGCTCGCGTCGAACAGAGAAACCCCAAAAAGAGTTCGCAAAAGGGTTTTAAAGCGGTGTCATAAAAAAGACCTGCCTAAACGGTAACACAACAAAGTGATATGAGTGTGTGTGTGACAACAATTTTTAGCTTAAAGTGCGTAAATTGCTGCGAGAGTGAATTCATTGATATTAAATGAAACTCACGTTAGGCGGAAAGGCAATTGAAAAGCTCTTAAGGAAAACAAGTGAGAAATTCAATATCATAAAATGTTTAACTTTAAGTTTTTTATTTTCGAATAAGTTAAAATAACAAATTTACAACTATAAACGAATATTATATACATATATACTTAATATAGATACTGAAAGTTTTGACTGTAGAAAATATGTGAGAATATTTAAATACATATTTTAAATTTAAAGGAATTTTAATGTTTCAGTTTTGTTTGCATTTTATATATAAATAAATATTTAAAAACACTTTAGTTATTTTCTATTATTGTTTTTTATTATTTTACATTAATTAAAATCCAATTGAAAAATATTATAGTGAGATATTTAAATTTATTATTATAAATATTATTTAATAATAATTATATATATAACAGAAAAGCAGCAATAAATAAAAACGAGAAGCTCAATAGGAAACTGAACTCAAAACTTTTTTATTTAATGTAAATTTAATTTATTTAAATATTATTTTTATTATTTGGATATATTTTTGATGCTTAAAATATATATATTTAGATTTAATAAATTAAAAATATGAAGCTCCTAACTTGTACAGCAATAAATAATATTAATAGGAATAATCTATGAATACTTCAAATTCGAGAAATAAAACTATAAAAATTATTTTTAAGAGTTGATTTTCACTTAAAAATAATTAAAAAACATTTGCTTATTCTTTATTAAAAATAAGTTCAAGCACTCTGATAATTTAAGCATCTTTCTGTATTCGTGTATGATATTATTTCTAATGTTATTTTAGAAAGTGTAAAATTAAAAACAAAACCTTTTTGAAAGAGTAAATACAAAAAATATTTGATTATATGCATAAGTGTATACATATACATATGTATGTAGATCTGGCCAAAAAAACAAATGAATGTTAAATTCAAACCGATTGTCGCTTTTAATGACATTTTAATGGGTCGCAAAACGAGCGCCGATTTGGATGGAAATTAATTAATTAAACTAGAAATATGCAAGCGTATATTGTTGTTGTTGTTATTATTGTTGTTGCTTTTCGTTTCGATTTGGCAATGCGTTAGATTACTGTACATTTGTCATGCGATATTAGTTCGTTTTAATTGCCTGCTGCCCAACTGAATACGAAAACTATTTAAGGGGGATGCCGCTCCCCGCTCGCACCTCCTCCAACAACATTTACTGAATGGCCAAATATAGGGAAACTAGATTAAAATGGATATTAGAAGTAAAAAGAGATTAATGACCGGCTCAAAAGACTGCTAAACTGGGCTTTAGCTGAAAGCCTAGCTGAAATGTTGGCTAATTAAATAATCAAGCTAAAAACATTTGCCCACACATGTGAATCCTAGAATGAGCAGAAGAACTTTCTCACATGCGAACCCATGCATTAAGTGTTCTTGTTGTTGTTGTTGTAGTTTAGCTGCCTATGGCAATCACTTGCTAAAATGCACACAATTACATTTTCAAAATGGCGTCAAAAGTGCAATACACGAAAAAAAAAACGAGAGAAAAAAAAGAATTGCAGAAGCCGCAAAAAGAAACACGGCAACAACAAAAACTTGCATTACGCCAGCAGGCTGCCTTAGGGTAGGGGAGTGGAAGGGTTGGGGGTGCAGAGCTGCAGCCAGTGTGAGTTACTGGGGTGGTTATTGCAGGCGGCGCTGCACTCTCGCATCACACTCAGAGCTGCGAGCTCAGAGTGCAAAGCAACTGAGTTTAATTATATCGAGGCTAACGAGTTTTTAGATGGCGCACAGACTCAGCGAACCGTTAATAAGCATTTAATTACTCAGAGCGTGCGAGGGAGAGAGCGAACGTGAGCGGGAGAGAGTGAGCGCGCTACACATCAGGCAAGAGCTCAACGATATCACGATGACACTCTCCCTTGACACTCTCCCGCTGCCGCTGCCGCTGCTGCTGCTGCTGCCATCGCTGCTGCTGTCTCTGCTGCTGCTGTCACTGCTGCTGCTGCTGCTGGCGCTGCGCCAGCATTGCTACCTTCGCGCAGACGCTTGTCTTGAAAAGGGGGCGGAGTTTTTTTTCTTTTTAGATATAAATTCTGCGCGCCACTTGACGCCCACCCACCCCTCGGCGACGAGCGCCCTTCTGCTGCGTTGCCAGGGCAAATAAAAGTTCCATGTACATTTTTTTCCCGTTTTCATTCTCATTCACCTTGTTTTTGTTGTAGTTGCGCGCGCTCTCGCGACGCCGACGTCGCCGCCGCCGTCGCCTTCGCTCTCGCCCGCTTTAGCAAATTGTAGCCATATTGGATTTTTAGTACATTTTGTTGTTGTTCTTGTGTTTTTGTTTTTCTCATTTTTTTTTCTTTATGCCTGTGACTGTGACTCAAATGCCGGTGGTTTCTGTGGGTGGTTGGCAGCGAGTCACCCTCATTTTGTGGCAGGGTGGCCAGCATTTTTTCCCTTAAAAACGCTGTTGCCTTTCTTTTTTCCATTCGCTTCATGCCGTTTCACATAAATTTTGTATATAGTGTGCGGCACGTGTATTGATGGCTGCTGCTTCTGGTATTGGTGAATGGAGAGTTTGGGTTGCTCGCTGTTGCTAGGTGAATACACCCAAACACACACATATATATTCTATGTACAAATACGTGTGTGCGTGTGTTTGTGCATACAATTGTATTCTTATTCGCGTGACGCCTTCCTTTGCGGGTTTGATTTAGTTGCTGCTTAGATTGGCATATACGTATGTATGTGTGTGTGCTGCTATGTATTGATGTATCTTTTGATTCATTAGTTTCACATTCACTCTTCTGTGCTTCTTCATCTTCTATTTCTATTTCCATTGCCATTTGTTTTTTGTTTTCCTCTTTAGCTGGGGTTGCTTTTGCAATTTTTTGTTAGAAATATTTTTTTCGCTTTTTTCTCTTACGGACTTTTTCTTTAGCTTTTTAGGGGTATTCCCCGCTTTTTTGAGCTTTGAGTGCAACTCAAAAATCGCTTCATTAGAAAAAATCGCTGGCAGCGCAGTCGACACGCTGTCCTGCGGTTAACGTCGCTGCCGCTGCGGCTGCTCCATTTTTATTTTCAACACCAACAAACTGCCGTTAATTTGCATATGCATGGGTGTGTATGAGTGTTGAGCGTTGGTGTAGATGTATTTGTTGTATTTTTTTTTTTGTTTTTGGTGGTTTGCGCAACCACCAACAACATAGACGGGGCACTAAGGAGGTCCAGGGCCATGGCCAATGCCACCCCCTTTTTGGACTGTGTGGTCGCTGTCGACGTCGCGACGTCGCGGATCGTGCGCCGGCTAGAAGCTCGGGCCCAGGCTCCGTGGTTTATCCTGCCGGCTGGCCTTGTGCAGTATGACAACAGCAGCCGCTGTTGCCAGTTCCCAGTTGCCGCAGAGCGCGACAAATAAATCTTAGTCATAGCTGGCCACTCAGCCAGTCAGCTAGTCAGTGCCACAGTAAGCCCCCAGTAAGCCAGACCCGACTGAGCCCGCTCAACTGACTGTTGCAGCAGCAGGCGACGAGCGACAAACGGCCACGACGACGACGACGACGACTTTGCAACTTGAAATTGATTTATGGCGCAAATTTTATTGTCTGGTTCGGGACTGGAACGTGGACCACTTGACAGGCTGGTCTCTGGTGTCTGGTGTCTGGTCAGTTCCAACTTGTTAGCCACTAACTGTAACTGTTTAAAGTGCGTATGTGTTGGTGAATTGTGCGCGTGTCCCTGTGTTGATGTTGTTGCTAGTCACTGTGGCTCGAGCTCTGGCTCTGACATTGACAGAGCTGAGGGGGGGGCTGGGGGAAGAGGCGGAGCAATAGGCAGTTTCCATTTCACAAACATAAACAAAGTGTGCAACTATTTACTGAAAATCGTTATAAATTAAATGGCGCGCGAATTCATAAATTTAACCAAACAAGTGACAAACTTTCGCCTACTCAAAAGACACACACACACGCACACGTGCAAACACACACAAGCTCGCTGGCTGCCAGGGAGGCAAAGGCACGAAATGGTCAACAAGTAAGTCAACAATATTTCAGCAGCATAAATAACATGTGATGACTTCATTAATGAAACGTTATTTATCAAATGTTAAATTAGTATATTTTAAAACTCATTAGTTTTGCATTATTTTAATAAATTGCCATTAGGTATTTACTTATTATATATTTATTAATATTTTTTTGTTTCCTGAATCGGCAAAATTTTATCAAAATAAAAAAAGGTTAATTAATAAAAATATAAATAATTAAACTCATATATTTTACACATTTATTTATTTTTGTTAAGTTATTTTAATTATAATAAAAATAGCTTTCACTAAATTTATATATATATATTTATTAAAAATATATATATTATTTTATCAGCTGATTTGTTTCCTTTACTTTAACTGATATATTTATATACTCAAAATATAATCCTCTTTGTTTTTGTTATCGATGCATATGTGACTTGCTTCTCTATATATTTAAACTTAATATATTCTATATATATAATTATATATACTTTTTTCTTTTAAAATCACTTAGCAAACAGAAATTAATTGAACAAGTTTTTTTAGCTGTCTGATTTATGTATAAAAATCAATTTTGATTAATTCATTTGAAATTTAAAGCTTTTGTATCTTATTTTTTATATGGTCTCTCGATTTATTCCTTGGGCTGCATTTATTAATTACTTAATACAGCAGTCTTTCGAGCTTTCGTTGAATTTTTTAATGGAAACTTTTATAACGCCAATCCTATCGCAAAAAACTTCTCCAATATCAAATTAAATTGCTTGTTTTTTATTTTAATTTGTGTGTTTTTTGCTTGTTCTCCAATATTGATATTCCATCAGTTGGGCTGGCGGAAAGCAGGACAACAACAACCATTGCTGTGTACTTTGGTAAAGCGCATTATGGCATTCGCTTTACGATGGCCTGCCGCTTATCATGCACCACTTAAAATCTCTCTCCCAGCATCAGCTTCCCATTCGCGTCGACCGACTTGTCCAGCGGATCTCGTTCAGTTATTTTTGGGTGGTTTGCTGCATAAAGGTGTGGCTAGGTTGATGGCAGGGGAAGCACACAGAACTGGACTGAATGTTATTCCTCTTAACGGCAATAAAATGTTTCATTTAAAAAATACTATCGAAGAAATGTTTTTTTCGTATATAAACAAAAAAGATGAAGTAAAATAATAGCAAGTAAATTTCATGTATTTATGATGATGACGTTGAAGATGATGATGGTGGTCTCTCTGCTGATGGGTCTTTCCTTTCTTGAAATGATTGTAAATAAAGGTGTGTGCACTTGCATATGTGTGTGTATTATTTTATTAATTAATTTCAAGCATCCGACAAAGTTGACCCATTTTAAATTTGATTATACCTTTTCGGCAAGTTTATCTAGAGTGACTTCTTAACAAATAATATATATATATATATATATATATATATATATATATATATATATATATATATGAATATTTTAAGAAAATCGAATTAATTATTGAATAATTTCTAAGTTTCTTATGAATTAAATGGTTTGCTTTTGAACTGTGGCCTTAAAGACTAGCGTGTCACGCTGTTTAAAGATGAAAATATACCTAATATTGTTAATATTGTTAATATTGTATTGGGCTAAATAATGCATTTTAAATATCTTTTCATATCTTGCCATTTTTTGGGCAAATTGTTTTTGTAGCTTTTCATGTCTCAACTATTTTTGTGAACAGGAGTTCTCTCAAACTTTTTGTAAGCATGTCATTTAAATTTCCGAACATTTTTTCACATGAACAGCATGAAAATTCACTTACAAGTAACTACGTCTAAATTGATTTTATCGTGTCTCAGCTTAATCAATAAAATTCTTCCCTGCTGAGGAGTTCCTTTTATTCAAGTCCAGTCCTCATATCGCAATCCTTTTTCCCTTTGTGCTGTTGTTCTGCATCAGCAAATTTTCTTTTGCGTTGTACCTTTTGCTTGCGCTTTGAGCTGTTACGCTTTTAATTTGCAGCTGATCTTTTGATTAATGCCTAAACGGCTGCTCCTTTTCCGTCCATGGTCGTCTCCTTTATGCAAATGTTCGGCACTTTAATTAGAAAAGAAACTCCTTTTGCTCCCTGGGTGAGGGCAGCAAGAAAAATGCCGTTCATTTGGCTACTCCCCTCTGTTGAGGTTGTCGCCAAGTTTTGCTCATTATGCTGAGTTTTTCTGTCGTTTTGTTTGTCATTTATAAATTGGAAAAGTTTTCTTAAGCAAATTATGGCATTTTTTGCTCTCAAGAGCCAGCCGAACCCTTTTCGGCTGTGTGTACTTGGTTTTAATCGCGCAAATGCTTTTCCTTTGGCCAAAAATTCGTTGCGCTCAAAGAATTTATCTCTTAATGCAAAGCAGCATCTAGCTGCGGCATTTGGATAGTCCAATAACAACTCCAACTCCGATTTTCGTCCCTTTCGTCCTTGCAACGCAGACACAGTCAGACGAAATTAAAGGGGGATTATCATCATTTCATCTTGTTGGCTGACGAATGCCCTCCTGCTTGTCGACCCCGCGTTTTCTTTGCTCTTGTTGAACCCTTTGTGGCCATTGCCATCGCTCAGCTGACGTTTCTCAAGCGACGACTACTTCACAGCCGGCTCGTTTCCCTTCTTCTTCGTCTTCTTCTTCTCCATGTTATTTTTCTTAATTTTTTGTAGTCATGTTTTTCCAACTGCGACTCAGATTTGCCTCCGATTCGGACTTGGATCCGGCATTGAGGTAGGCAAGGGTTAACATCCACGCAGAACCAACTCCAACCAGCTTCGACTGCGGGTTCAGCCTCAGCTTCAGGTTCCCAAGCGTCGACTTTTGCATCCGTTCGCTCGCTGGTGCATTCAACTTAATGTCTTTGATTTATTGTCGCTGCCCCTTTCCGCTGCTGCCAAGGCAATGAAAGCGAAACAATGCCTGGGACGAGCAAGGCAGCAGTCGGCACCAGGAACCAGAAACGAGCCCTTGTTCTTAAGCCAACCAACTGTCTTCTGTTTAGAGGTCTGCTCTGTAAGTAGGTCTATAGGCTACCGTGGCACTTTCGGTTTTCAGCATGGGTTTAGCCAGCCGTCTGTGATTGCGCTTCCTTTTTGGCTTCTTGTGATGTAATAAATATGCGACCCTTTGTCTGCTGCAGATCGCTATCCCTGTCCCTCTCACCATGTCCCTGTCCGTATGCCTGCTTATTTCTTGTGGCTGGGGCATGTGAAAATGAGAACATGTGTTTGTTGCTCCCAAAGGGAAATGCCATAAATACATGTTGAAAATCTGTTGATTGGCGAGCAAATAAATTCTTGTCTATTTTGTGGTCAGCCAACACACGGAGCCACAGAGATTATGTAACACAGATACGTTAAGAGGAACTGCAGCTCAAGCAAGTGTGGTTGCTGGGCGTGTCTGTTGTAATTAGCCAACGAAATGTGGCCTACTGCTTAGTTATGTGTGGGCGTCCACAGACAGAACTCCATTCAGTTTCTATTCCGAATGCAGCAGCGACTATAGCTTGCGGTTAATCAGTCTGTTGTAGAAACCCTTTTTTGGTCCTTTCCTAGCTAACGTAAATTCTAATGGTTTCTGGTTTCGGGCTGCAAAACTTTGCCCCGTTTAATCTGCGTGAGGGAGTGTTTGTGTGTGTGTAAGCTGGAAAAGTAGACCACAAAATTGTTGGTATTGCTATCAGGCAACCCCCCATTGCATACTAAGCAACAGCCTCAATGCAAACCAAAACAGTGCAAACAAATAACCACACAAATTGTGACAAGCACACAGAAAGTTTTTTGTTTGGGGCGGGCAATGCATGTGCCATGTTGCCTGCCACTGACTGGAGTAAAGTTGTTGTTGTTGCTGTTGCAGACGAATGTGATTGACATGTTGCAATTTGATTGATGGTTATTTCATTGAACAATGTTGCAATGCAATGAGTAAGTTTTAAAGTGAAAACAGGCTTTAAGCTAATTTTGAGGAATTAATATATTTATGTATGTAATAATCTATTGAGATATGATTGCATACAGTTTCTATTAACTGAATTCTTTATTCACATTCTCACATCAATCAGGAATTCAAATTCTTCACTATTTGCATGCAACTCTATGAAACACCTACCCATTTTAATTGCAGCTGTTGCTCCCGTCTGTGGGTGTCGCACAAAAAAACAATGCAATTGCAATTTCAATTGCCTATTGGTGAGTGATGCGAGCAATGAGATTCACTCAGTTAGTCAGTCGGTCGGCTCAGTTCGGTCGAGTGACTCGAGCAGAGTCTTTCCCCTCTTTTTGGGCCCGTCATGCGCATGTCGAGTTGTTGACGAGGTTCTCTTACCCTGGCAGTTGTTGAGCTTTGAGCGCCTGGCAAATGTCACCTTCGATCAGCAGCGAGTGAAACCTGCCCGCCCCATTGCTGTTGCTGTTGCTGTTGCTGTTGCTATTGCTGCCACACGTAGGTGCATTCAAGTCAAAAGGAAATGTCAGTCAGGCGACAAGCCCACAAAACAGCAGCAACAACTGTTGTCTCTCTGTATTCTAGGGCTAATCCTGAGCCAAAACACGTGCAACAGCAGCAGCAGCGACTGTGGTGAATTCTGTGTGAGCGACAAAGCTGCAAGGCGACAAAAGTTCAAGCAACATGTTGCAGTTGCTGTCGCTGTAGCTGAAATGCAATTTCACAAGCACGCACACAAGCACAGAGGGGAGCTTGTATTGGTCTCGACTCGCTTGACGACGTCAGCAGCAACAGCGGCAGCAGCAGCGGCGGCGGCAGCAACAACTGCAAAACTGTGCCGCCCGGCCTATAAGGCCAAAGCTGCCGTAGCTGTTGCCGTTTGACGTCGATTCCGATTGCGATTGCGTTTGCGAGTCCGAGTCGCTTTTTTAGCAAGCAAGCCGCATTCGCTTTTTGGCTTTCGTGCCGCGCGGCAGCCAAAAACATAGAGAATTCACAACAGAACTTTTGCACGCGTTCTCGTTTTTAACGTATCCTAGCGGGCTTCCTTAACAATATTACGTACGATTTGCAGTGCCTTCTGTGTGTAGTGTGTTAAACTGTTAAACAATTGCGAACTGCGAACTCAAAAAAAGAAAAACTACATAAATTGTTGCAATCGTGTTGCTTGCCTATTTGCGACGGCAAAAGTTTTGTGACCCGTTTACGAAAACGTTTCGAAAGGAAATAACATTTTGCATTTTGTGTCTACTGCTTTAATTTTGGAACTTGAATGCAGAACTTTAAAATGGTGAGCTAAGATTCCACGTAAATGTAGGACATATTAACAAATAATTCTTACAAATAATATGTCAAAGTGCAAGAAATTTCTTTTTAAATTTTTCATTTCAAATTGTAGAATAATTTAGAAAATATTGATTATATTTCTTACTTATTTTGTTTAATATCCAAATATCTTCAATTTTTGATACAATTTTCGAATAAATATGAAATGCAAAGATGATATTATTGAGCGAAACTGCAAAATTTTAGCTGCTTGGCAACTGTCTAAGAATCAGTTTCAAGATAACTGTCAAGCAGACAAGTTCTTTTGGCTGTGCTTGGCTTTGTCTAGATTTGCAGTCATTGTAAAGACACCTCAATGCCGAACCCAGACCCAGACCCAGACCCAGACCTAGAGCTAGAGACCGAGCCAGACTCAGAAAGAGGCAAGTCGCCACTAATACCAAAAACCAGTAATCACATACATATGCATGGTACATGGCTGATACGAGCCATAATCGTCAGCTTCCTTTGGCCAGCGCCATGGCGCTGTTTCCTGCACGACACTGAAGCCAACAACTGCAAGAATAACAACAGCAAAAATAATAACTAATGCTAGAGCTGTGCAATCCGCAGCTGCAGTTGGCATCTCTTCATGCAGGCTGCTGTCTAATATAATTTTGAAATAACTCAACTAAGCAGCGCCCCGCATGGAGGGAGACGCAATCCAGACTTGACCAAGTGGCCCATCGAAATGCCAAAACCAAGTTAGAAACAAAATAATTGCAATCCCAGTTGCCAGTTGCCAGTCGCCAGGCGGTCGTCTTATTCAGGCAGACCAAACTAACCAACAAGACAACAACAAACAACAACTACAACAACGTGGAAAAAAGGGATAAGCCGGAAAGCAACACGGAACCCAAATTAATACAATAATTGAAGCCAATTTAGTATAATTTTCTTCAATTTCATTGTTGTTTGTTGTTCTTCTTATTGTTGTTGTTGTTTGTTGCTGTTGGTTTTACTGTCTAGCCATTGACTTTGCCAACTATTATCGCATTTGTTTGGCATTTGGTTCCTCCACCTTCCTGTCTTCTACTCGTAATCTGCTCTAAAATAACTTGAACTTAATTTCCCGCGTGCCTAGCAAGCTTTCCCAAACTCCAGACTTGGTCTCAATTGCAGCTCAACTACCAAAGTTTATTTACACATTTTATTGTTCTCCCTTTCTCTCTGTTTCCTCATCTAACTCAATGTCTAACATTTTATTAGCCATTCTGTGGCTCTCTACCTAATTGCATTGCCTTGACCGAAAATTTTGATTAAGAGTTCAAGTTGCTTAGAGTTAAAATCATGTGCCCGTTAAGTTAGGACTAGGAGTTATTTGTGCAGCATCACAAGTTCATAAAAACACAGACTATTGGGTCAGCTGAGTTTATTTTAGTTATAAAATAAATGCTTATATATTTTAAAACTTAATACTTAACTTTAATAAAAAAATCGTCTTGTTATGCACATTTAAAACTACCTCATAATTTACTAACATTATATTATTTTAATGCTGTTACTAAAATGAAATTGAAACCCAGTCAGCAGAATTCTTCAAGTGTCCAAAATGAAAATTAGCATAAAAATTGTAAAAGTCAACAAATACAGATTATTATATACAAATTGCTATACTGCACTATAGAATAATATGTAGAATGCGAATAAGAAGATTATACTAATCATATTAATTATATTTTTTTTTATGAAGGCTTGGACGCTAGCGCTCTATAATTTACTTAGCTTTAGTATTCTTATGTACCATAGCTAATGTAAAATAAAAAAAAATTTATTTTTTTCATTAATTTAGTTATTTTAAGTATTATATATAATACTTTTTCTTTGAGCTAGCCTGAGTGTAGAAACAGATTCTTCCACAGATATATAAATTTATATCATAAATTAAATCTTACATGTGAAAAATTACTAATTTCATAGTTTATAAGATCCATAGTCTTGTCCAAATCTTGTCACATGCCGGTTTCCATCTTGCAAATCCATTTGCAAACCGAATGTTAAATAATTTTAATAGAGTCTCTCAGTGCCACAAAAATACTCGAAGTATTAATAAAAACTGAAATTAAAAATTGTGTTTTTGTTTTTTTTTTGTTGCTCATATTTTAGCATTTTACATTCTGCGAAAATTGTTTTCATTTATGTTTGAGTTTTTCTTTGCTGCTGCTGCCGTTTTAAGTTGTAATTTGAAAAACATCACCGCAAACTGTCAAAATGCACTGACATTTACAAATTATTTTGCTGGCAGCAGCCATGGGGTGCCGGCGGAACGGTGGCACGGTTATATGGTGGTGCTGACGCCCCACTCGCCCCACTTGCTCCACCTGCCCCAGTTGCCGCTGCGAGCAACCCATTGGCAGCAGTTGGGCCCGTTTGACGCTTTGAAATGCGAAATGCGAAATGGAAGCGGTCAACCTTAATTTGCGTCAACGGGCTAATAAAGTTTCGTGGCGCCTTTTTGCTTTTGATTTGGCATGTTTTTGGGGAACGGGCAACAAAGTTGGCTAATGCATTCACTGCTGGTCAGTGGTGTCTATATGTGTTTCTGTATCTGCAACTGCAAATTGCAAATCTGTACAGCAAATTAGCCAAGGCAGAAACACATCTGAGAAACTGACATTTCAATAGCGAAAACTTGCTCTCGATGCTACTTACTAGACCTGCATCTGCATCTTCAGCTGTGTATCTCCCTTTGGCTCTTTATGAAATTCCGATTGCACATTAATTACTTTTGATTGAGCACCTGAGATGATGCTGCTGCTGCTGTTGCTGCTGCAACAAAGTATCAATGAACCTTCGTTGCGCCACGGGCGATGCAACCGAATAAGTGAGGATCGTTTGTCGTTGTTGCCTTTGATGGGGTTTCTTTTCTGTTTTATTTTTACTCGTAGTTGCGCAAGGTGCAAACTGGCTGCATAGATTGGCCCTACCTGTGCCCACAGCTGCCTGCCTGGCTTGGCCTGGTCTGGTCTGGCTTATTGGTCTGCGTGCCTAGGAGTGGCCGCGCCTAATAGCTGAAGAGTACATGGCATAAAGAAGCCAGCTCTGAGGCTGTTGTTGTTCGCATTGTGGAAGAGGAAGAGGAAGCGGCAGAGGGTAAAAAATGAATTATGATTTGACGGTAGGCATTTAATGGATGGCCATGGATCTTTGACTCGAACAAAATTCTCGTTTGGCGCCAACATATTGACAGCTGTACACGTGTCTGTGTGTGTGTGTGTGTGTGTGCGTGCGAGTGTGTTTGTATGTGTGAGATGTTATTTAGCCGGACAGGTGAATGCCATTTAGTTAGAATGCCTTTTTGTCTGTCCGTCCGTCTTTTGAGCCTTTGTTTCTTTTGTATTGTCTAATTGAATTCACTTGGCAGCGACAGCGTGGCATTGCCTTTTGACGTGCTGTGAAAGCCATCGATAAGGAAGTGCATCTAGGGAGCAGCACCTTGTGTCGGCCATGGCCATAACGTGGCACGATCTAAGCAGCCATTGAAAAGCATTTAAAATTGGAGTATGACAGCTACTCTCAAATGCAGTTTGGTGGTTAAGAGTTTTAGTTTCTGGCCTCTTGATGGATAGGTGTTGCTTAGTGGTTGACTTTTGATGGCTGTTGATGGCTGCGATATGCGGGGCGTGACCTCATCACCAAGCTCTCTCTAAGAAGAAAAGTGAAAGATACTCTATGTGAGAGCTAGCAAGTATCAGTTAGATAGCTGCCTGTCAAGATCATACTTTCTATATTGAATGAGATGGTATGTAGGCTCTTTTAAATGAAGTAACCATTAGGTTGGTGTACAAAAGATCTTAGGTCTGCCAATTAGCCGCAGCATGATGACTCTGTCGCTCATGTTAAATGCCCGTCTCATTGCCGAGATCCTTCACAGCTCAAGCTCGACGCCCACACAATGCCACAATAGCAGAGAGCAAGCGCATGGGCGTTGCAGCAGCAGCAGCAGCAACAGCGACAACAGCAATAACAATAACATCATGTTGCGGCATTGCTATAAAAATGCTCAAAACCCTAAGCAGTTCAAAAACACATCTCGCAGTTTTAATGGCTCAAAAATACAACCAGCTAACTAACAACTGGCAACTGGCAACTGGCAACTGGTAACTGGAAACACAGCCGCCCACCGTTGGGGCCTTATAAACAATGGCGATGCATAAATTTGTGGTCGCAAAGATCGCTAAAGGAGACGAACTGAAAAACTCATTAAGCGCATCGCCTACGAAATATAAATGCAATAATATTGTACAAAATTACGAGCCTAATAACATAAATTTCACAGACAGGTCAGAGACGGAGGTGGATGCATGCCTACTCTTTGGCAAACTCTGCTCTTTTGTATCTATGAGATACGCATTGCGTAAAAGTTCATTATGTAAAAGGAGTTGCCGCTCTTATCGAAACTTATGGCCCAGAAATATGCGTCAAACAGCGCCATAAACATAAACTAGGCGAATTAATTGAGTTGAGGCCGCGGCAAGGAAGATGTGGCTCTGCCCCTTTTGAGAACCGCTCATAAAGTCTACAAATTATGCACTTTTCTTTTTTAAGTCGCATGTTGCACCTGCAGCTGCAGTCGCGGTCGCCGGCGCAGTCGCAGTCACAGTCAGAGCCGTCGTCGCCATCGCATTAGAGCCGCATTTGGCCAAAAGCGGCAATTTGAGCCATCGCTGGCTGAGCTACCTGCCCTGCCGGGTCTAATTGAGTTTTGAGAGTCGTTACACTTCATCGCAATGGGAGTAAATTAAACTGTCATTAGTTTACCCTTTGGCACTTTTGTCGCCCCGTTGCCCTCAAAGTTGCGAACCCGATCCAAACGATCTCAACATGTGAAGTGGCGCGTTGTTTTTTCGTGTTTTCTTTCTTTTGTATAGTTTGTTGTTTTTTTTCCTTTGCGGCCGTAATAATTTTGTAGGTTTTACGAGTGCCGCCAAGACAATTAGGCATTTGTTGAATTGATGTTGCACAACACACACACACATACACTGCCAAGTGTGGGCATTTTGTTTAGCGGCATTTGACGCTTTGATGTGCGCAACTGAAAAACGCGCGCGAGACGCGCGACTCGCGAGCCCGAATCGAATCTAACGCCTTTTTAAAATTTTGTTAGCTACATGGCTTTTGGCTTTTGTTGCTGTTGTTATTGTTGTTGTTGCTTTTTACCATGCTGAAGATTTATTTTTCCATTATAGTGTGCCGACATCGAACAACATTGTGGGTGTCTGTGCCTTGACACAAGCCATGGGGCCATGACGTGCACAAAACAAAAAAAACACAACAAAAAAAACATTAGGCAACAGAAAGTTTTGCTTTTTTACTTTCTGCTCAGATGACTTTTAATTTTTGACGAAAAGAAATCTTAGAACATCTCAGGGCGAAGGATTTAAAAAGAATAAGTGTTTAATATTTTAATTTTCATTAGAGTTTTAAGATTCAAAACTTTTCAATATAAAAGTTCTGAGAAAATTTTGGTGCCTAAGCTACAAACCATTTGAAGCACTATTTGCTTACTTTTAATCTAATCTTCGATGTACAAGTTTTTTATATAATTTGAACATAAAGAATAAGCAAAATGTATGAGTTTTGCATTAGGCTTCACTTAATTTCAATATTTCAAAAGTTTATATGAATACAACTTTTTAATTAAGAAGTTTTTATAAAAATATGATTTGCTATTTTTAAAAGTAATTGACAATTTTAGCTAACATATATTTATACATATACTATATTCAAGTTTATAAAGTATAGGCATTTTGCCTTGGTTTTAAATTAGCCTCAGTATTTTGAAGCTCGTTTTTCAAGCGTTTTGCACGCGTTTTCGATGCGATTTTAAGCGCAGCGAATTCTGTCAGCTTTTCGTGTCTATTAAGTTTCTGTTTTATTTGGGCCCGTGGCCAATGCATAAATTGACTAACGCCGACTGGGAAACTATAAAAATAAAAACTGACAAACTTAGAAATTGAATAGCCCAGATCACACAAATCCGCAACAGTTTATTGCACCTGACAAGAAAAAATATATATATATGTATATATATATTTAAAAACAATCGCACAAACCACGCCAAGCCAAGCTGAGTGTGTGTTTATTTTTATGACTAGCTAAAAGATATAAAACCACTTTTTAATTCAAATGCGCAACAAAATGTTATGGACCATCAAATAATTTGCATAAACTGTTTGAGCACGTGTCGCTGACTGCACAGCAGATTCGCTCAACTAAAAATCGTAGCAAATGCGAAATGGAATTAAATGTTTATAATTTTGGATTTTGATAAGCTGATTTTTTTTATTAATAAAACAGCTCAAAAGTAGAAAAAAAGAAATAAGTAAAATAAAAAAAACATTTTTCATTTTTTAAGAGCCAACAAAAATTAAGCAAAATTTTAAAAAATTTTTTACCAATTTGAATATATTTAAGTGTGTTTGCCCTTCTAGATGATATTATAATATAGTATCTAAAAATGTCTAAGAGATGATCTCTACATCTACATAAAGTGTGTAAACGCATATATTCTGTCAATAACGTAAGCGGCATTTTGACAAAGATATTTACATATTATACATATTTACGTATCGCTTTTTTTTTAAATATTTATTTTTTTTCTCTTTATTTGCAACTGAATTTTATAGATTATTAGAACAGAATTGATCGTATTATTTCGAACTGAACTCAGTTGGGTTCGAACCCTTTATCGTGTGCCAACGCATACTCCGCTGGTCTACAAAGGCTACACATTACGCACTTAAGATGTAAAATAAATTTAATTTTGAAATTCTGCTAGTAAGAAACAAAAATCTACCTTGTAAAATTGGATATTTTTACCCAAATTCAAGATTAACTAAGTTTGAATAGGTTGAATGGAAACAGATCAAAATTAAAATTCTCATATATACTTAAAACCATAATAATTGAACCTGTAAAGCTGAAAATTGGTTTGGTTTTTCAAAATGTCTTAAGAAAACCCTAAACAAAAAGGAGCGACACTCGTTTACTAAATATTTATGCTAAGCTATCTGTGGCAGAATTAAATATGTTTTAAGTAACAAATAGATATAAATAGTATATATAGTGATTTCGATTAGGGCATTTCATATTCGGAGTGGAGAATATAGTTGTTCCTACTTAGCTGTATATTTGAGCTGCGGCAGATAAAACAGAAAACAGTCTTTCGATTTTTGGCTTACCTTTGTTGTTAATGATTCACTTGCCACACTGTTGTTGTTATTGTTGCTGCTGTTGTTTTTGTTGCTGTTAATGACTTGACAGTAAAGTAGCCTACACAATTTATGGCAAACTTGTCCGCCTACAATCAGTTTTCATTCAGTTCTACGTGAGTTTGTGTGTGCATGTCTGCATGTGTGTATGATTCCGAGTGTTTTAATGCCTTCGTCTAGTTTGGTTTTTTAATTGAAACATTTTTGACCATATTTTCTTAATGATCTGACATGACATGGCGTCTCTTTCGCGTGTGTCTGCGTGTGTGTGTGTTTGTTTTAGCCTTATAAATTCAAAGTAATTTTAGCTAATTTAATACAGAGCTAACTAAAATACAAAAGGAGGGGGAAAGGTGCACACATTTAGCATACATGTGTACATATATCATATGCTACCTATACAGCTTATATGCACACACGTACATATAAGCATGTGTATATGTATATATCATTATTATAATTTGTACATTGTGTTCTCCACTCTGTTTATTGCAGTCGCCAGCACAAAAGCAACGCCAACGCCTTTGGGCCACAAGCTGCAAATGCTGGAAAGGTTTTCATTATTGTTGTCTTCATGTTGCTATTATTTTTGTGTATTGTTGTTGTTGTTGCTGTTGCCAGGCACTTTTATAGTCACTTGTCGTTAAAAAAAATATGTGTTGAAAATGTTTTTTTATGACACGAAATGAGCAGGGGCCATAAAATTGAGGCGAGTGAGCAATATAACGATGTGCCTAGCGGCCTGTTGAATTCACTAAATGGCATTTGCATTTCGTATGCAATAACTGTCGGACACTGAACTGCAATAAGAATGTACACATGTCATAAAAGAGGAGCAGTCATCACTAAAAGTGCACAAATGTATCTGCATCAATATCTTTAGGCACATATGTATGTACATATGTACATTCAATTCAGAAAATATTTAAAGTTACATTAATATGCTGTTAAATGAACAGCTACTAAATAACCTGAAAAGAACAGCTTAACATGTTTGATGATTACATTACATAATGACAATATATATTCTTTTGAGTGATAGTTCTAATGTCAGCAGTTCGACTCTCGATGAAGACATCAAAGACATTTCCATTATGCGTTACACTTATAGTCTGAAAATGTCAATAGCTTCTAAAAACTTACTACTTATTGATTTGACTAACCTTTGCCATTATAGCATAAACAGTTCCTATTGAAAAAGTTTTACTTAATTAAAAGTTTTAATCAATACAAAAAATAAAAATAATCAAAAATAAAAAGCTTAGAAACAGATAAAGATAAACTCTAGCATAATGCCAACTAATTGAATTGATTTATGCATGTCGCGCATTTTAATGAAGTATTTTCCCTGAGTTGTTGGTGTTGCCGCTGCCAATTGATTAATTTGAATTTATTTGGCTTCGATATTTGTTGCCGCAGCATAATTTTCAGTTTTTGCTCTATCAATTTTAATAATAACACATTATACATAAGTTTCGACTGGGGTTGTTCGATGTCTGTTTTGTGTCCACACTTGCTATTATTTATTTATTTATGCATTTCCCCTCGAAGCTGGGGCCAGTTAATAGTTGTTGCTAGCCGATAGTCGGTGGCCGGCTCAAGCTGCCAGCTGAAAGCTAAGCAACTCATAAGCAAAAGGTACGAACGGACGAAGGCGAAGGTGAGGGACAGAAGTCGACGAGGAAGAGAAAGAGGAGGCGTCATTGATTTATGCCTGGCACTTTTTATGGCCATTTTGTTCGTAATTTATTAACAAGCTTGTTAACAACGTCGTCTGGCCAATATGCAGATGCAGATATAAAAACTTACCAGCTCACTGTGCGCGCACAACAAGCCTGCGCCTGACCAGTTCGCAGAGGTTAAAGGCCAATACGGCAGCCAGGCAGTCGCGGCCAGCAGGTGGCTTTTTAGCTGCATAGTCATGTTTATAGAAAGTTTTTTATTTTTTTGCCAAAAGGCGTGCATTATGCACAAGCACAAGCACACACACGCTCACCAACAAGTGCTCCCTCTTAAATATTTAAACAAGAAATATAAAGTAATAAAAAAACTTTGACGTACAGTTCTTCGGTTCGATCCTCCATAGGCACATGATTTGTTTGCCCAAGCGCGCGCGGTAGCCAAGTGTCGGAGTTGTTGGAGCCGCTGCTCAAATATTCTAAATATTTGCTAAATAATAGAAAAGACAACAGCAATCGAAGTCGAACTGCTGCCCAGGCCAGGCCCAACTGTTAAGGCAGCCAAGCGTAGACCCAGGCCCAGACATGGCCGCTGGCTCACAGCTAATGGCAGTTGCTTTTGCCGTTTAAATAGCGGCTACTATTTGCGTAGTAAAGTGTACCCAACTGGCGAAATGACGAACTGACAAACTGACGTCCCTCTCAATGAATGCCTGTCAAATAGGCACACACTCACACACACACTACGAGCTACGTCAATTGAAGACGTCGGCGTTGTCGTCATCATCAGCGGACAGCTTATGCCGGACAGCTGACAGAGAGACAGCTCCGAGAGTTTACTTTTCTCTGTGTGCCGGTCACAGACACTTGAATACCTTTTATTTGCCCTGAGCCACTGATATGATAGCTTCGAGAATGTCAATGAGGCATTTGGCTAACAGCTAACTCTTAGCTCTTAGTGGCCCAGTATATCTAATCATAATTGAGGCCTGCTGCCAGAGAGCAAAGCCACCAATATCAGCAGCTGACCAGCTAACTGATTTATCTGTGCAACAATCTAATTTCAATTGTGCGCCAAACAAGACTCCGACCCGACTCCAACCAGATCTCGAGCACTAGAATGGAGCAGTTGTGAGCTGTGTCAGCGGCAGCGCCAAGTTGTCAACTTAATTTACAGCTAACATGTGAGCTACAAGTTCGCGGCGATTGAGCAAGCGATAAAAAGTATTAATTTCATAGCTCCATGCAATTAACATAAATTGGACAAATGGACAGACAGACGGGGTGGTTAGACGGTTAGACGTACTCGCGAATACTTATAAATATGCAAATAGTTCAGATTACAAACGGGCAATGCATTGCCCCGATCCGAAGAGATATCGCAGATAAATATTCGCTCGCCTATCAATTGGCAACTCTTACTATTGATATACGGTTTTATATGCCCGGCAAAACCAAAGGCAAAAGTCAAAGCCAACACGGCACGAGCGTCGACATTTGGCTGACAAATGTGCTGACGTGTCTGACTAAATGGCGGGCCAGACACTTGCCATACTCATATAATGCGGGTTATATGATTCCCGAATCATCGATTGGCAAGCTGCAGCCGTCGCAGCTCAAACGTGCAATTAACATAATTGGAGATGAGTTTCAAATGTCAGCCAAGCCATAAAAAGTAAAGGTTACCTACACATATAGTCAATGGAATTTCAAATAGAAAGCAATCAGCAATCAAATAAATAAATCAAAGCATTTGTTTGCTTTGATCATAAATTGGGTTTTTTAGGAATTATTTTCAATATTATTATTATCAATCTTATTATTACAAGATATTAAATATTATAAGAAAATTTAACCAGAATTAAAAAAAATTCTTTAACATGTTCTAAGGAGACTGCCGCAAAATCTTCCTTATTGCAATACCTAAAATAAGTCTGATTTAACATTTCTGAATTCCGTGTATTTACATAACCACACAGGGTATGCCACGCACTTGCAGAAATAACAACCATCGATAAGCGATTTCAATAAATCGTGTTAGTACAATAAAAGTAAATTAAACGCTTTTCGTGCTTCGCTCCTGTCGAGTTGTATCTCAATTTGCAAGACCGGTCAAAGTGCCTAGTGCCCAGTTCCAGTTCCAATTCCAGTTCAAGTTCCACTTTCATCTGAGCTCCAGCCAATGTGGCCTGTGGCCAGATCTGATGAGGTGCCGCAATATGCGTAAGTTAAGTACGCAAACGTGGCCCAAGGAACAACAACAACAACAGCCTTCAATAACAACAACTTGCAGGTCTTCACACAATTATGTGGAAGTAGCCATCGAAAAAGCCAAAAAAAAAAGAAACATTCAAAAATAAAAACAGTCAGGAGCTTGCGTCTTTGTCAAGCCGAAGATGAAATGTCCTTTCTTGAAGTGGCTTTAATACATAAGATATATTCAAACTATTGCGACGATAAAAAAGAACTTAGTTATCCAACTCGATTTGAATTTTAAGATATGTTTACGGTAAAGGAAAGCTTGTTAGATATTTTGAAAACAAAACCAAACCTATTAAAGAAAGACCTAGTAGCCGACATATGTCGAATAGTAAACCAGGCTTATCAGAAACGTATAGACTATCTAAAATACAAATAAATCTTATCACAGTCACCAACTCTTATGGGTGCCATATTTTGTAACAAAATAATAATACCCTCCGGGGTATCAAAGGGTATTAGAATTGAAAAAAAATAAAACAGTTCCTTGCAACTTTCCACATTTAGCTGGTCAAGCAGCCTCGAGGGTTACCTTACTTACCTGGGCGTCAATGAAAGGCAAATGGCAGGCTTGCTGTTGTGGTTGTTGCTGTTGTTTGGCTGCTTATCAATAATCTATTGGCCAAAAACGTTGAGCAGATAAGCGGCGGCCTTTCTCTTGTTAGCTGCGTCCTGCGACTATTAAGCCATAAAACGCATGCAAATGAAGGCGTTGAAATGCGCATACAACAAAACTCGCGACCAGATACGGAGCTCGACTCGGGTCTCTGGTCTGTTCGAATCGCGTCTGGTAGGTCCCTGAAAATTGAGGCGTTTTGCGCCTGCTTAAAGGGCGCAACAACTAACGCGCTTGAGCTGCAGATGAATGCGAGCGAAGGGGCAGCTGTCTGCAGTGTGGCAGCGAAGGCAGCTTTGCTGGGGGTAAGTCGCAATCGCAGTGGCTGTCCCTATAGCTGTGGCAGCAGCTAAAACGAGCACCGGCTGACTGGCAATTAATTACGGCTCAGTGTTGGGCCAGTGGCTGGCATATGTTTATTTACTTAATTTACTTAATGACACACATACAGAGCAGAGCTGAGCTAAGCTGAGCAGAGCAGAGCAGAGTAGAGCGGAGCGGAGCAGCAAAAAGATGGGCACGAGTCGGCGCACATTTGGGTGAGGTCATCGTTGTTCTATAAAAGCATGTATATGTGTGTGTGTGTGTATGTGTCTAATAAATAACATTATTAATTACCAGTGCAATTAACTATAAGTACACCAATACACACACACTCACACACAGAAATAGTCGGACAACAACTGGGAAGACGACGCCTCGATTTCGATTTGGGTCTCAGTATCTACAGCTACATATGTAGACACATCTCATAGACAGATAGATACACACCCGCTACGCTGCACTTTGTGACCCAATTTGAATTTTTCATAAGTTTCGAGCAGTTATTAAGGCGAATTTTGTTTTTCCATCACTTGTTAGGCTTTCAAAGTTTTTCGCTTTTAATGGTTCATTTCGTCTTATATTGAGTGATATATGAATGCATTAATCTTAGTTTATGTTTATTGCCATATGTTATGGCCGTGTGTATGTGTGTGTGTGTGTGTGGCTCGATACCCACACATTGTATGCAAAACGTGCAACATGAGACGTTATTAAAACAAGAAATAACATCATTAAGATCCAAAAAGTACAATTTATGTGGGCTATATACAATTTTATGACTATTTTATAAAATGGTGTTGCATTTAAGGTTCCCATAGGATAATTATATATATTTACTAGACTATTTATGAGAGATAGGAGAGCATGATCCTAATGCATATGGCATAAAAATTAAGTGTTCAGCTATCTATATAGGTTCCATAAAATTCTATAGACACTTAATGTTACGAGTTCAGTAATAAAAGTAGACAGTCTGAAATAAAGCTTAGCATTATCATTCGATAAATATACAAATTAAGTTTTTTCACATTTGAAATTGAATTTGTATATGGATATATGTTTCTGAGAAGATTGTCTTTGTATACTAATTTTACTGTCTGCTGCTTGCTGTTCTAAAAACTTTGCTTCATTAATCTTCAGAGTTTTCTCTTGTTGCTTGTTATGCTAAAAATATTGAAACTGTCAAGTGCATAATCATCTGCCCAAAAACAGAAACCAACTAAAATTACAGGGCAACTAGAATTGTTTCAAGCGTTTAACCCGAACTGCAGGCAAGTTTCTCTCTCTTCTGTCTCTCTCTCTCTCTCTCTTTCTCTCTCTCTTTTCCTCTTGTCTGCTGAAACTTTGTTGACTTGTCAGCCCTGCTAGCCCTGCTCGTCTGGCCGTCGTCTGCTGCTGGCTGTGTCACAACGCTTAATCTTTATTAATTACAGTGGAATAATAAGGCAGAAACAGCAGCAGCAGCAGCAGGAGCAACAGCCACAGAGAGATAGATGGGAGCTAGAGCTGCTCGTGGGCATGGCGCATAGTTTGGCAGCCAGACAGGCAGGGCGCATGGCCACGTCTAACCCCATCCCAAGCCTGGCAACTGATTAATGCCGCAGCCGAAGAGCCAACAAGCAAATATGCCACATGCAACACCAACAACAGCAGCAACAGCAACAACAACTTTGATGGTTAGGAATTTAAGCAGCGCGAAGGGCTTTTGGTTTGCTTTTTAGGATTCTAGTTTTGGTTTTGCTTTTTGGCTTTGACCTGGGATTTGGCCTAGGCTTCAGCCTGGTCTGTGGCTCTTGCAAGTGCGTTGTAGTTGAGTTCTCTGCCATGGCGACGCATTCATCAACGTCGGCGTCCACAAATGCCTGCCACATGCAAAACAAGACGCGCTCGCAGCTACGCGCTGCCAAATGCACAGCCGAGCCCAGCCAGTCACCCATACAATGGGAATGGGAATGGGAATGGTAATGGACATGGGGTTGGGTATGGGGCTGAAGAGCATATAAAAGGCGGTAAGGTTAAATTAGATGGTATAGAGCATATTACCTATAAAAACCATTTGATCCTTTGTGCGCACCGGTACCGCCTCTGTCTCTGTATGTGTGTGTGTGTGTCGACCTTTTTCCGTGCTGCGAACGTCGCCTAATTACGCCTCAATTTCGGGCTAATCAGCAGCAGCGTTGACCCCGACTCCAGTTGAACCGGCTAAGAGACAAGGGTCAGCTGCGCATCATGTAAATGAAGTTGGTTTTTGGGCCCAGAGAATGGAAACCGGCAGCAGAAGTAACAGCAGCTGTGCAGCACTTTGTAAAAGCTATTTCAATTCACAGTTCGGCTGTCAATCTGTTTTGGGTGCTGTGCAAATATTTGTCAATTTCTGCGGCCGTTTGCATATTTGCACTTCAACTTAATGCAATCCAAAATGCAACTGAGATAACCCAGAGACAACTGAGGGACAGCAATTAAATATGCGCATAACTGTTAATAATCATTGAATCAATATGCTGACAATTTTCTCACGCAGCCGCATATTCAAATGAGATGCGAGATGCGCCTCATCCCGGACAAAGGACGAGGACAATGACATCAGCTCGAGGGGTTCAGCGCTCGAGCGAAGAAAGTCAACGAGCGGAGCAGGCGTAGGGCTTACAAGGGTTCGATTTGTGTCGGTGCGCGGAATTTTAACTAAGACCAATCCGAAAGCAAACCAGCCAAATATAAAAGGGCTGCGCTGCCAGATCTGCCAAGTCCTGATCCCAGCAAAAGGATTTGTAATTTGAATTTTAAATAGCAGTCGCCGCGGCAGGAGCAAAAGTCGTTGCTGCCCCGTTTATGCCTGTAAATTGTATTTACTGCTGAATTAATTTCAACTCTTATTTTCATTTCTTTTCCATTTTCTGTGCATCGATTTGAAAAGGAAATCGCAGACGCAGAACCGAACCGAATTTTAAACTCTTTCATGCTCTGCTGTTTGCTTAGGTTTCTCTATTAAAAGCAAAACCTTTTTTAAGTTCTGTTTTTTTTTCCCTTCTTGCGTTTTCTTAAAAGTTTATGACAGACGCAGTCATATGTAAATATATGCTTGAAGAAAAAAAACCAAAAAAAAAGCAAATCTTGCATTTGAAGGGTGTGGCTGTAAGGCAGGGCAAAAGCAGCTGCCGTCTAGCTCGGATTTCAGTTAATATTTTCTCAAAAGGCGTTTCTAACGGTCATGAAAACATTTAAGCGATATTAGGCTATTTGTAGCTCTGTCAAAAGAATCAATTTAGCTCTGTATATCCTTTGAGGGATTGTCCGCATGTAGACAACGCCCAAGTCCTGCGGCACGCAAAGCTGCTCCTCCTCCTCGCTGGCAAGCGTTGATTGCTAGCAATGCAAAATGCTCAATTGCAGCAATAATATTGCAACTGACATCGATATGTGCCATTTGATTTGCATAATTCTAGCAGACAGCGTAGCACAGGACTAGAGGACTGTAGGACTGTGCACTGTAGGGAAGGATACGTAACCCTCACATACAGCTCTGTGAGCCCAGCCCAAAAACTGAACTGCAATATATTGACAGGCAGGACACGGCAAGCGTCCTGTGCACAGGAACCACACACACACACACACACATGGCGACAAAGCCGCTTAAGCTGCCAACAGCCGCGCCCCTTTACTGCTGTCTGTTTGTATTTTTGCAAATTCATCGATAATTGGCAATTTGAAAGGGCAACATCAACAACAGGAGACAAATGGCAAACAGTAGACAATGGCTCGAGCCCGGGGTTGCTTTTGACTCCTTTGACTTTGGCACATTGCCCTCTGTCCCCTGTCTGGTTACCCTCGGTGCGAAAACCATATCGGTTTATGTCAAGGGCGCCTTGCATTTTGGCAACAAACCTTTCATAATGCCAACCCGATAATAGCTTAATGACATTTTAATTGCACACAACAAGTTAATTAATTTGATTGTGTTTATTTTTGTGCCGCCAGTCACAACCGATTCCAATCAATGCCAAATTTGGCAAATAACTTGTTGACTTGATGGCCAACAGTTGCCAAAAATGTGGTTTTGTTATGCCACATTGTGTCCGTCTGCACGGTGGCATCAATTATCGTCTGGTTGGCATTTAATGGCCAGACAAAAGAACTATACAAATTATTTGAGATGCATAGACGAAGAGCGTCGAGACGAGCCGAAATGATTGAAGACCGTAAGCATAAGCCCCAAAAATAGCTTGGCCTTAACACCATGCTAACCATAAATCTTTTTCAAAACACTCCAATCGAGCGCGATATTAAAAGCTTCTCAACTGCAGTGAGAGTCTAGTTGAGAAACAATTAAGGCTTCCCAAAACAATATTGAGACTTCACAGTCTCTCTTGTTGCTGTTGTTTGTCTTTCAGAAACTGTAAAAGTGGTTCCCAAACTTTATCACAACACACAAATTAATAGCCCACGTCTTGTTGGCTAATGAAAACGATTTGTCTAACATTTCATGGATATTTTAGAAAAAGTTTCTTTGAAGCTTAGCTCAGAGCCAAGCATAAAATGCACACAGCTATCTAGTTTTACATATATAGCATATATATTTTAATAATAATATTTTATTTTGTTTTAAAACTTCCATTGTTTTGCTTACATTTTAGTTGACTGACACATCTCTCTTACTCTCTGGCATTCAGCAAAAAGGTAAGCAGAACAACAACTTGGTAACTTGCCAAAAACAAAAAAGGGCCCATTGCCAATTGCCCCAAGTGGCAATAACAAAGAGAACAAATACATTGCAACTTTTACTTGGGCTCTGGGGCAAGTCGCCCGTCTTGGACTCGAGTCTATGTCTCGGCGAAACTCTTTCAAGTTTTTTTGACAGCTGCTGTCAAATGTTGAAAGCCAGCCAGCCTCATACACCATACAACATACACCATACACCATACAGAAATCCAAAACAAGCCCGAGTCAGCCATGGCCTAAAGTTCCCCCAAAGTCCCTCATCCGTCGCATATCAGCGAACATCTCTATACATACATAGATACAAATGCACATATATACACATGTCTGTACATACGGACACATTCTTGTAGCCTTGCCTCGCTCTTCAACTCTCTAAGTAAAGTTTTCAAAAATTAAAAAACAAAAACACACAGAGAAAAAACGTAAAACAATAAAAACCATTTTATAGTTTTCATGCACGAAGTCCACGAAATGAAAAATTCAACAATTTAAACTGACATTTAAATTGATAGTTCAAGAGATGCACACGACAGATACCAGAGAGAGAAGAAGCAGAGAAGAAAAAAAAACGGCGAGAGAGAAAACAGAAAAGTATATATGATGCTGTAGAGGCGTGGCAGATGGGGCAGACACACACACACACACAGCCACATATGCTTCGCATGCTGCAATGGATGACGTACTACAACTTGTTGTTGTTTTCTTCTGTAGTTGCGGCTGCTGCGGTTGATAATGCTGATGCTGCTGATGTGTGCTAAGGTCTTCCTCTTGTTCCTGCATTCAAAACCATAAAATATTTCAACTAGAATTGCAATTGATGGGAAATAATCGAGACAAAAACGATGTGTTGAGTAGAGAGAGGGAGAGTGGAAGAAAATGGAAAAGCGAGCTATTATAAGACTTTCTGATTAGCAAGGAACACTTACATCAATATAACCCTTTATAGTAATCCTCTTCTAAAGACTCCATCGGTATTCATTGCAATTAGTTCAACAAAAGCTTTTTTATGTAATGCCATGTTATATTCTATTGATTCACAGTCTAAGCCCCAAAAATGTGCAAAGTCTATAAATCAATGCTGGTTGGCAACCACATACAAATACACACATATATACATTTGTATGTACGAAGCGTGTTAGCAAACATATTATCTAACACATTGCGCACATATTTCTTAAATAAACATTGCATTTTGCACAAGGCATAAGCGAAAGCGAACGCGAATGCGAAATAAATATTGCAAGCCAGAGGGAAAACGAACGACCACTCAGCGGCAATTTTCGTGTATCTATAGCTGCGTATCTGTATCTAGCTGCAAGTATCTGTGTCTGTATCTATATCTGTTGACAGGCAGCCAAAGCCAAAGCCTCAACATTGTTGTCAACCATTGTGTCGTGCGTGTGCGCTATCAGCTACCCAGTTGCAGATGCAGAGATACCAGACCAGCTCCATAGTTCGGTCTCTCCACTAATCTTATAATTAGCATTCTTGGCAGATAACAACAAATGCAACTGCAACAGCAAAGGCAACAACACGTTGCCCGCTTGGACTACAAATAACAAACACTTTGCAATTACGAGTTCAACCGAGTGGCTGGAGGCGCGAGACGAGGTGAGGCGGGGCAAGGCAATGCGAGTGGAGTCGAGTCGATTCGAGTGGAGTCGCCTCTTAATCGGATTGCATGATAACTGCACATTAATTAAAAAAAATCAACTAATACTTTTATGAAACGAAACAGTGCTAATTGAATTATTGCTGCCAGGCACTCGGTTCGTTTGCTTTCATTTCGTTTCGTTTCGTTTCGTTTTTATTTTGTTTACTTGTGTTACAAACAACAGCTCGTTTAATTGGCAACTCTCTCTCTCTGTCTCGCTCGCTCGCTGTCTACCCCTTCGATGCCAAATGGGAATTCCGCACCCGCAGCGACATATTGCTTACGCTTCCAGGAAAACATAAAAATGCCAAAGACTCCGAGAAACTGTGAAAGTGAGACAGAACTTAGGATATATGCCGCCTTCTAACGGTAACCAGCTAAAGCTTGCTCAAACCAGACCCCAGTCCAAGTTCAATTTTTTTGGGCAATCCATAAAGCGGGCAAAACAGCATGAAAACAATAGCAACAACAAGAAATGTCAAGCTCGGTTTTCAATTGCAACAGCAACGCTCGTATGTTTTTGTTTTTTTTTTTTTGGCTGTAATCCGAGAGCAGCCGCAACGACAACAACAACAACAATTTAAAGAGGTAGCCAGATAACCCAACCATTGTCGTTGTTTTGGGGCTGGGTTTGGGTTCTCGGTCTGGGTCTGGGTCTGGGCTGCGGGCTTAGTCACTTGGTTCCCTTTGCTCGTTACTTGGCCTGCTGCTCCTTTCATGGCCCGGCATATTAGTTTTCAAGTTTTACATTCACATTGTTCATTATGATGAGCCACCGAACACGAAAGAAACAACAACCACAACAGCAGCAACAGGAACAGCAAGTAGAAAACGGCTGCAAAAGACAAGCCCTAAAATTGACAATGGACGTTGACGCTCAAGTATCTGCAAGTGCACGCAATGTACTTCGTTTTGTATCTTCTATGTGCCTGCAACGAGCTGTGGACAGTACAACAACAGGAGCAGCAACAGCAGCAACAGCAGCACCGGGCAAGGGCTAGCCCACAGCCAATGGGCAGATGGGCGTGGCGGGGGCAGGGGGCTGGCCATAGAGGGAGGGTCTGAATTAGGGCGGTGTAGACATTTCAACAGCATGTCGCTTCATTTAAGTTTTTTGCATCAATGCACTCGTGACAATTTGTCATCAAAAAACAACACAAAACCAGAAAAGAAATGCAATGTGAAGTCCCCACATATATATGTTAAATTAATAAAAGACGTCGTTCGCTTGGCAAACAATGCGTGGGTAGCACAAATAGCAAAACAAATGATGTAGTTTCAATTGCAGGTTCGGTCGAACCCACTATTATTGCCAACCAACAATCAAGGAAACGCAGTACAGAGATCTCAAGCTATGCAATCTAAAGGAATCCGAAAGACTCAGGTACATACTCATGTACATATGTATGTATGTAGCATTACCATACGATTTCGGCAAAAGCTTGGCAGAACAGCACACAGCCCTTAAAACATATTTATAGATAAAATATAATCTCTAACGCATTAACTTTTTATTGTGTTCTGCAGCCATTGAGTAGCTTAATGAAAGCCAAATTGCATGAATATAAAACCCATCTTTGGCGTTAGTCGGGCAACTGTGTGCGGGCATTCTCTATAACGACGGCGACCCCTCGCTGCGAGTTTTCGATTCCAAATTTCCGTGTGCATCACCATATTGAAGCACAGATAGGAAATCACTATATGAGTTGAAAACGAAGATTATATACCCTTTATAAATGAGTTTTGTCATACAAAATATATATATATATATATAAATGTTCGACTGAGGATCTTAAAGCTTCTATATATTATATACTCGAAGATGAAATAATATCAAGTGTGAGGTTCTAGTTTTCATTGCAGAAGATAAACAGATTCGCCTGTTGATTCAGGTCAATAAAATATGCGTTACACATATGGTCACAAATCTACAGTAACCTCTCTAAGAGTATAATTATAAAATATTAAAAATAAACAACAACAAGAACAGCGCCAGGAATCAGCTAAATGTCAGCAGTGCCCACTTAAACTTAAACTTATGCATATTTATATAATTCATTTTTAAATACATATTTAAATTCACACAAATGGCGAGTGCCTCAGACGGACGGACGGAGGGAAAGACAGCTACCAAAACATACAATATTAAATATCAAGATTTTATGATGCATAATGCGAGCGGGGAGGCTTGGTGGTATGGTGGAGCGGGGGCGTGGCGGAGGCGGTAGCGCAGTGAAGGTGGATTTTTATTACCAATAATTTTTAAATTTGTTGCGACGAGTGCAAGCAGGCAACTCGGTATAAATATAACCACAGATCGAAATACTTACATATATATATAAATATGTATATATATATATATGTATATATTTATATATATATATGTTTATAAATATACACACACATATATAAATATGAATGTATTTATAGGGTATGCTCGTGTGAGCGCTGAGTGTGCAAGTGAATCGATTGTAAGCCCGCCCGACCGACCGAAAGGCGATTATTTACGGTTTATTTTCAACGCATCAGAAATAAATATGCGAGTTAAAAAATCACACACACACACAGCATGGATTTCTTTTTGTTTTTTTACAAAAATATTGCATACTAATTTTAATACGAAACACGCGGGCTTTGAAGGCGCATCAATCCAAAAATAGCCGCAAAGTGAAATGAAAAAGGAAAACGAAAGAAATCCAAAAACACACGAATGCACCGATTGTAAGAAGTGGAGAGGAGGCAACATAGCAGGGTGGGCACGAGAGGTGGGGGATGAGGCCTGGCAAAAGTGTCAAGCGACGACGTAGCGAGTGTATTTTTGAATTTTTGGCAGGTGGAACCACGACAAGTGCCCCAAGTCGGCAGCGGGAACGGCCCCAACTGCATTTCATATTTCAATATTTTGTTGCTCGTTTCGTTTATTTGTTGTTTTTTCATCTATTAATAGAAGCGCGCAGCTAGTAGCTCTCAGCTAGCAGCTCGCTGGCGGTGAAAATGGGCAGAGCATGCACAGAAAGCGCTGAAAATTAATTTCCACATAATTTTTATGAGGCAATTACTCATCGACACTCTTCAAAGTGTATATCCGCGAGTGGTGGCAACAATAATATCTGGCTCCCAACTTATATTTCTTTTATAATCATTGTATAATCAAGAGATTTAGTTAGAACATTCTTCCCCCAAGATTTTAGTCATTAGACTCTGTTCCCAAAGGGAAAAAGAGTCTATTGGATTTGTGCAATGTCCGTCTTGCTGTCTGTCCGTCTGTCCGTCTGTCCGTCTGTCCGACTGTCCGTCTGTCCGTCTGTCCGTCTGTCCGTCTGTCCGTCTGTCTGTATGAACGCGCAGCATTTGGACACTATAGAAGCTAGAGACTTGTAATTTGGAATATATACTCGTGTGTATCCGCGTCAGATCAAGTTTGAGTATTTTTCCGATACGCCCACAGGGGGCGTGGCAAATCGGGAAATGCTATATCTATTAAGACTAAAACGCTGTTATTTTAGTCAATATTGCAGTCTAAGAAATGGGATTTACAATATATATTCGTGTACACCACGCGGACGTTTTAAGATATAGATTATATATCTACGCCCATTGTGGGCGTGGCAAATCGGATAAAACTATATCTTCTACAGCTTTGAAGCTAGAGCATCCAAATTTGGCATGTGGGTTACTGTTGACCTTCCCTTAAGTTAGATCAAAAAGTTATATACCCACGCCCCCTGGGGGCGTACCAAATCGGGAATATATATATAGCGATTTGTATAAATCTTATAATATTTTGAGCGTATTAAGAGCTAGAGACTTGAAATTTGGAATACATGTGCAAGTAGATCACTCGGAATCAAAAATATATATTATAGATATTTACGCCCATTAAGGGCGTGGCAAATCGGATAAAACTGTATCTCCTACAGTTTTGGAGCTAGAGCGTCCAAATTTTGCATGTGAGATACTGTTGACCTCCTCTTAAGATAAGTCAAAAGTTATGTATCCACGTCTTCTGGGGGCGTGGCAAATCGGGAATTACTATATCTTTTACTAAAACCGTGATAATTTCGGCAATATTTCCGTCAAAGAGTTGGGACTTGGAATATATATACTAGTATCCTACCTCTACCCAAAAATATATGTTATATATAGCTCCGCCCATTTGGGGCGTGGCAAATAGGGTAAAACTGTATCTCCTACAGTCTTAGACGTAGAGCATCCAAATTTGACATGTGGGTTACTGTTCATGATATTTAAATTTACGAAAAAAAAAAAATAATAATAATCATAATGTAAGCCTCCGTAAAACAAATTCTAGTTGACCTAACTGGGGATTGAAGCAGGGTCTTCGCTACCACAACGCAAGTCTGTTTAACCAAATCAAAACACTTCCAAACTCAGTTTGGCACATGGCCACGCAAGAGACGCCGTGGTGTTGTGGGTAGAGTGGTGGCATGCGAAGCGCGTGACCCAGGTTCGATTCCCAGCGCTGACGCGTGATATTATCATTTAATAAAGTGGTTTTTTTTTTTTATTTTTTTTATAACTTCTATGTTATTTAATGGATTTGATAAAATTTTCAGCATAAATCCTTATATTTATTAAAACAAATTCTAGTTGACCTAACTGGGGCAAGTCTGTTTAACCAAATCAACACACCAAACTCAATTTGGCGCAAGAGACGCCGTGGTGTTGTGGGTAGAGTCGGTGGCATGCGAAGCGCGTGACCCAGGTTCGATTCCCATCGCTGCCGCGTGATATTATCATTTAATAAAATGTTTTTTTTTATTTTTTTATAACTTCTATGTTACTTAATGGATTTTGATAAAACTTTCTGCATAAATCCTTATATTTTATTAAAAATACGGTTTTACCTAAAAAATTAAAAAAAATGTAAATGTGGCTTTATTTGCAACTGAACTTATATTAAATTGATTTTGTGAAATGTGGAGCCAGTATCCAAAATATATAAAAACCAAAATAGTATTTTATTTTAAAAAAGCTATATGTAAAATTTGATGACTGTAGCTAAATTGACGTAAAAGACATGCTCCAAAAAGGAATCTCGATAATCTCGTATTCAAACATACGGAAAGACGGACGGACGGTCTACATATTTATTGAGCCTACACACCTTTAACAGGAACAGAGTCTGACGCAGTCGGTGGCGCCCGACTGCAACGTTCTTACTTGTTTTTACTTGTGACTTTCTTCCAAAGTACATATAATTTTAATCTACAAATATTTTTATAAAGTTGTATTTGAAAAGAAACCTCATATTATGAAATTTCGTAATTAAAATTTGTAGAAAAAGTCATGCATGAAATTTATAAGCTTATGCAAATATATTGATTTTACAAAATATTTAATAAAAGTATTTTTATTATCTTATGAAATGATGACTTTTATTCAGCTAATTAATTAAGTTTTGTTGGCGCCCGCTCCTATAGGTAATATCCCTCTAAATAGTCGGTAACAACTGCTTTGTTCCAGTTGTGTCATCCATATGCTTGCGAGTGAGTATTCATAGGGTATTCATATGCCCATTACTGACTACATAATTACGCAGACACGCCCCACTAAATATTTGAAAGAATAATATGCCATAAACTGCATACTCTATTATCACGTGACGTGCATTGTAGGAAATGTGTTGTAATTATTTGGAAATGCTTTCTAGCGATAATTGCGGGTGCCACATACGAAATACATACGACGAATGTGCATATTTATTATTACTATTCTGTTTTTTGTTGAGCTGAGTCGAGTTCCACATTTTTTTGTTCTTTTTCAGGTTCGTTTGTTCTTCAGCTGGTGTTTTTGTCAAATTATACAACATTTATCATCAATTATCGAAGCGTTGTTGTTGCGGAGAAATGTTTATACTATGCGTGCGTCACACGCGAGACTAGCTTGCTCTGTGTGTGTGTGTGTGTGTATGTGTGTGTGTGTGTGTGTGGCGACATCGTGTCATGAAATTGAATAAGCAAATGACGTGCTGAATGCCAGTTGAAACAGTTCTCTACTTTTATAATGCTCTTTTTTCAACGTGTGGCATTCACCTCAGCCGGAAAACAGCAGAACGCAGTTTAAATGGGAGTCGCTCTCTTTCTATATATATATATATATATATATATATATGTATATGTACAATTGTTCGTGACATTTCATGCCAAAATGTAGACAATTGTCAATTGTGAAGAAAAAAGAAAAAAAAAGGAAAAACGAATATCAAACACCCCTTTTTGCAGCTAGGGCAATGCCAACTAGCAAGTACTTGAGTACGCGTCTATATAGATGGACATATAGATAGATATATGGCTAGATACATGTATGCATGCATGCATGTATGTGTTTTGCTGTACATGTGTACGGCGCACATGCTAAACGAATGTTGACAAACAATTATTATTTTATTATTATTTGTTTGTCTGGCTGTGCCCTGCTCTGCCCTAGCCAGGCCCCTCTTTGGGCCCCTAGCCAAGCGCCCTATGCTCTATCTATCTATCTGTCCGTCTGTCTGCCAGTTGGCATGACTTTCTTTCAACGTCAATTGTCGTCAGGCCGTCTGCCTGCCTCATACAGTCATGCTCTCTCATTTTCTCTCTCCTTCTCTGCATTTAACTCTTCTATCTGGTTTTGTTTGTCTATTTGTCTAACTGCTTTTGTAATATGATTCGTTGTTATATTTGTGCCGTTGATTGTTTTGTATTATTATTTCTATCATTGTTTGAACAAATTTTCACATGCAATACACTGTCTCTCTCCCTCTCTCTCTCTCTGCTCTTCTCTCTATAGACGAGGCTTGCACATTTCAATATCTAAAATTAGCTTATATCAACAACATTTGAGTAAGCAGTAAAATAATATTAAGAATAAAAGAGATAGCAAATACAAATAAACAAACTTTTGACAGTTGGAAATCAACACATTTTTTATAGTTGCTTCAAATGTGGTTGTTGTTGTTGTTAAATTGTGGGCACTATTTTAATAAAGTTCTTACTGTCTGTTTGTCAGCTGTGGCGAAATGACAGTCATATGTAGTTGACATACACCGTTTGACTGACAGACAGACAGGCTTGCGAAAAAGTTAGCTGAGAGTGCGGGGCTTAGTCACAGGGGGAGGAGGAGAAGTAGTTTTTCGAACTACCTGAAACATGAATGCAACATGTTGTTCCCATTCTTGTGGATCGGCTAACATTTCAACAAGTTTCAGAGAACATAATCTCAGAAATTGATTCTATGGGCTGGCACACAGTTTTCCAGCTCGAGCGTATCTAATAACTTAATTCGTTTCGTGGAAACGCATTAGATATCATATAAGTATTTTCGTCGAGATAGACAAACTTTTGGGCGTATCTGAACATAAAAATCTCAAGCTTAATGCCTCATTAAAAAAGAAGAAGAAGAAAAGACCAAATAGCAAGTGGGACACACACGCACACAGCCAGTATCTGTGTTTTGATTACAAATTTATTGTTGGTATATAATATGTATAAAAATGAAAATGAAAATTCTTTATATCACGCCAGTCGAGTGAGACCCAGCTCTAGGCTGCTAATTATGCATGCCACATATGCAGAGGCAGCGAGGTATCTCGAGCGCCCCTTTCGCACAGCAGCAACAAGCTGCCAATTGGCTTATGCAATGAAAAATAGCATACAAAATAGAAAGGAATTATAATAATAATAATGCATCAGCTAAATAATGAAAAATAGAAATAACAACAACAGCACGCAGTCGGCCTACCAAATGAGCAACACCATTCGCATCGTGTGAATTTCAATTAACTACGCGGCGAGTGCAACGTGCAACCGTTGCAGTTGCAGTTGCAGTTGACTGCAGCAACAACAGCTGCTGCAACAGTTAGATGGCAGTCATGAGCTTACTGCTAATTAAATGCAGCATATGCTGCTAATTAAATTTATGCGCCCGTCACAGCACAGCTCTGATTATCAAAAATTATTTATGCAAAATCTGACAGGAAATAGCTGCAAGCAACCGACGGGCAACGTGGCAATGTGGCAACTGCCAACTGGCGATGCATGGCTGATAAAGATAAAGCCGCAACCAACAAAAGTAACCAACAAAGCGCGCTCTCTACCTTCAGCCAAAATCCAAGTTTGGCTAATTTAATTGTACATAGCTTTTGGTTGCATATTTAATTATGTTACCACTAACAAGTTGTTGTTGTTGTTTTTAAGCTGCATGCTTTTAGTTGTTACTTTACTACAATTGAAGAGTGCTCATAAGCTTTATTTAGACAGTCTCTATATTTAGTTATTAGCTAAATGAAATGGAAAACAAAATACTGTTTGAATATCTTATGGTCAGAAAAACGTTTCTTGTTCTAATTAGTTTACAATCTATCGAGTTTCTTCTCATCTATAACATTTAAATATGTTTTTGAATGTATCGTTTATCTGTTCGAAAAAATGAAATTTTGTTTTAAACGAGTGTTTAAAGCAATATAATTCTTTAAGAATTTTAACGTAGATTTAGCATCTGAAATTGTTTTGTCAATCATATCGCAACTTTAAGCACATTGAGGTCGAATTGTGAAGAACTTGTTTTTTTAAGCACCATGAAAATTTGGAATATACTGAAAAAATTCTTTCAGAATCAGAACATTTTACTCATGAAATCATATTTTTGTTGTACAAAGTTACGTAAAAAAAATATATTATATCATAGTCGGTAAAAATATTACATTCCCAGGATTTTGAAATGTCTATCATAATTTTCTTCTAAAACAAAAAGAATTGACTAGCCCAATTATTTCCTGAGGATCCTTTGCCTAATTATCCAATCCAATATTTTGAGTTCTACGTTATACAGAAAACTTATAGGCCAGTTAGGAATATGAGACATAGTCTGACCATTGTTGTTGACATAATGTGTATACAATATTTTGTTATATGAAAAGCATTTTATTGACTCTTCAATTGAATATACATTGCATCCACGTTTCGAGTGCAGTGCGGTTTTTTATGAATGATAAATCCCACACAAATACTTTTGCACAACAGAAGAAGAAAAACAAAATATAACAGCAAAGGCTAAAATTGAAAAAAAGAAACTCAAGTTTCATATATATGTCCGTATGTCCGTCTGTGCATGTATTTAGATTGTGCCAAGGCGACAAGCGGAGTGACTCAGCAATAGTTGGCGGCAAAAATCCACTGCTGATGTCTTTATATATATTTAAATATATATAAATATATGTGCATGTATGAATGTATTGGTCAGCGAGTGCAGCGTGTGTGTTTAATTCATTAAATTAAAATTAATGTTTATTTACGCGCAATTTTACAGCCTGAAATGCGGCGTTTGCCACTGCTGGCCAAAAGTATTGCCAACCAAGCATAAATTAAAATATATTACAAGCAACAACAGCAACAGCAGCAACAACAACAGCAACTACAACAAGAGAAACTTCAGTTCAAAAGTTGTTGTTGCCATTTAAAATTAGCAACTGCAACTGGCAACGGCAGCAGCAACATTATTATTATTATTAGCAGCATTACAACAGCAGCAACAACAACAATTGCTGCTGCATGTGGCACACACATTCGCAACGTTTCCTTTTGCCAAGTGCGTAAGTTGTTGTTGTTGCGCTTATCTGAACATTGAAAATCTTGCATTTGCTTTTCACTTTTAGTTTTTAGCTGGCTGCTGCTGCTGTTGCTGTTAATGCTGCTGCTGGCTTTGCCTTTTTTGCGTAATTTAATTAGTATTCTGTGGCCAGAAATTCGATATTGTTTATGGCTCGGCTTTAGCACTGACGTTGATTGGCAGTAAATAGTATAATTTCAGTCAAGTATGGTTTTCCACCTATACGCTCTTTTGTATCTGGCTTTGAATAGCTTCAATAGTTGTCCCTGCTACCCCTGCTATGCTGATGACATTTAATTCAAGCTGCTGAGTGATTGTCCAGCCTAATCGAGCTCAAACATTTGTTTAAGCTACATGATTTTTGTCGCAGCTGCAACGAGCAGCAATTTTCAACTGGTTTCAGGCCCAATCAATCTCTCTCTCAGTGTGTGTATGTGTGAGTGGCCCATTTAATCAGTGGGAAAACATGAGCTCACAATACGATAGCGATCTACAATAAAATCAATTTTGAATCACACATTGGGGTAAGCTCTGTCAACAGTTTTTTCTTTATTTATTTTGTATATGTATCTTATTTTAATGGACTGGCTATAGTTAGCTGCATGTCGAAAAAAAAACACAGAGGCTTAGTCAGCAGAGGAGGTTAGCTGGGAGCTAACTTTTCCAGCTCATTTCGTGCGTGAGTCACGTTTCCTTTTCTCACTCACTTTTATCAGTTAAGTAAACTGAGTCAAACTAAGAAGAGAAATAAATTGGAAAAGGTTCCATACTACGCCTTTTTATTGACAGCAGCAACTAACTTGTAACGTCCCAATCATTATAATTATGTAATTGCTGGCCAGCTATAGCAAAATTTAAAAAAAAAAAACTGCGATACACGCTGATAATGTCGCGACTAAATCAAAAACAAAGACCCCAAAGCAAAGTTCGAATACAAAATATTAAAAATATATACACACAAACAGCAACAAGAACAACAACAACAAATATGTAACAAGCCCGACAACAAAACTAAATACATGTTTGACGATTAGTACCATTATGTACATTTATTTCTATTTCTATAAGCTGCATGTGTGTGAGTGTGTGTTTGTCATTAGAAATGCCAATTGGACGTAATACGTCAAATGTTTAGTGAAATTATTTTTAATGAAATGTTGTGTCATTAGACTGGCAAGCGGCACACACCAATACACAGACAGAAAGAGACACACATGCATATATAGCTACAGATACAGCTACATGTGCGCGTACTCGCAGATACATGTTCTACAATTCGAAAGGGGCGCGTCTGGCTGAGCTAGTCGTTGCCTAAGGTTGGCCGCTTATCGCACTGAATCTATCTATCTCTCTCTTTTCTTCGCTCTCTCTCTGTCTTTATTTTTTTCTCTCTTTTGCTGCATGTTAATTTAGCTAAGAGTCCATTAAATGTTTTAGTTCTTATTGCAGTTGCAGGGCTACCACTATTAAAGTAATTGTTTAAAAGGTAGCAGGCACTTTTGCCCTCTCTCTCTCTCTCTCTCTCTTTCGCACTCTCTCTCTCTCTTTCACACGTTTGTCTGGACTATAATACAACTGGCTGTGGGCCCATCAATAGCCGTAATTATTATGATGTTTGGCATGCGGCAGGTCAACGGGGCAGCCATTATCATTAGAACTATGGACAGTGTGGCAACTGGACATATTCCTGTTCAACTGATTCCTTGCTGAGGGGCAAAAGTGAACGGTCTGGAAATAATGATAATTGCAGTGTAGTGTTCCATCTGATTGGATTACAAAATCTTTGACAGGCCAGCCAGCACATGTTGCTCTAGAGCTGTGGAGCTCTGGCTGGGCTGGGCAATCAGGCATTGGCTGTAAAAGTCAAGCACTCAAAGAGAACTCAACACTTGCAGCGTTTTATTGCATTTAGCAATGGTTAGTTACATTTTACAATCAAATCCTCCCTGACTCATTCAATTGAAAGAGATGCGGTCTGCGAGTCGCGCTCTGCCTGTGCCTGCTTTAAATGCCTCACTTTACTTAGGCAAACAGATTTTTATCATCGCGGCCGTCGCGTCGTTTTATGAGCATCATCAAAAACTAATAAAAACTCAATGCGTTCTTTATTTGCAGGCGACCGCAAGGCAAAAAATGAGGCAACGACAACGACAACTACAACAGCAACTTGTACAGCAGCAACATGTTGCATTCGTGCACTCGCCCAAGCAATTTGCATACAAATGTTGCCGTGTGGCACTTGCAAATGCAATCGCTGTCACTAAAGGAAAACGCGCAGTCCCAGCCTGCTCCAGGGCCAGCAGCAGCAACAGCAGCTGGCGAGGCAGCCTTTTCATAATTTGATATTAAACATGCGCCCCGTATGTAGAGCTTGTAAATTTGCAAATTGCTAAAACGCATGAAAGGAACAGAGCGCAGGCAGCTGCTGATTCTTTAGCTGCCCGCCTGTGTCTCTCTCTCTCCCTCTCTCCATCTCTCTGACTCTCTTCTGTCTTAGTTCTTGCACCTTTCTCTCAGTCCGAATGATGTGTGGCACACAGTTCAAAAGGCATTTTGCCCGCCAGCGCTGCGTGAATTTGCATTTACATCGCGCAGAACTCGACCCAAAGCCAAAGTCAAAGCCAGAGCCAGTGCGGAGGCAAGAAGTTAAATGCAGCCCCGCCACGCCCCCTTCCCGCCTAGCTGCCCAACCCCTCGCACTGCTCAATTGACTTTCAATTGCAAAACAAACGCAATACAAAGCCGTCCAAGAGCAACAACAAGCACAAACCAGAACAAAAGCAGCTGAATTTATTTGAAATACATTTTTGCTTTTGGCTGGGTTGATTTCCAAGTGTTCCTCTATACATCTACATGTACTATACATATGTATATGTGTGTGTATATTTGATTGACATGCTTGATCAATTGATCGGCTGGGAGTGGAAGTGGAAGTGGAAGCTTTGCGGCTGCCAAGTGTTTGTTTAGCAATTTTTATTCATTTTTTCTCAAAGATTTGCGAATTCAAAATATTTGCGAATATTACAAAAAATTGTTAAAAGTTTTTTCGAATTAAGAATCTGAAGGACACACTCTTTTCTTAATGGCAACAAAGGTGTATTGACTTTTGTCTTAATAGCTCAAGAACTGGCTTTGAAACAATATTTGTCCATCAAAAAGATAGTCGTGGAAAATGTACTTGATATACATAATTCATATTCCAATACTATTTTTATAGCCGTGTGGAGGGTACTTTTATATTATTTTTATGATAAATATATCGCAGAAAAATTAGTAGGGAGTTGTATATTTCTTTATTATCAGTATTAATATCCAATGCGATACAGCTCGCTTCTTTAGAGTCTTCTTTAAAGCGTTAGTCATGAAACTCTTTCTTTCACTGAACCGGACGGATTAGAATACGATGGACCACGACAACTTTTGGCATAACTTAAAGTTTATGAGTTTTGAAAGTTATTTTATTAATATTTATATGGGCTGATAATTAAGCTACAAGCAATCAGTACAACTATTTTTGAAGCTATGGTCTTTGCTATAATGAAACACATTCACAAATTAGCCAAATCCTTTTGTTCTCACTGAAATTAGCTAAAAGTCTGACTTGTAATATAAAATGGCAAATACAGAAATATAGGACTTTGGAAAAAGGTTCTAAGGTTCTAAGTCTTACATTTTATGCTTTTACAAAGTATATACACCAACCTCTGCATTCAGGCAATATAAAGTTTTGCCACTATCACGTTTCCCTTAATTTAATTCAAATACAAAAGTTACTTTTTCGACTGTTGTAATTGTAGTTCATTAAAGCACAGCTCCAAGACCTTTGCATACACAATTAGCCATTAATCATTTTTATGAGACATTTCTGCAAAAGCCAACAACACAAATAGTCAAATTCTTAATAGTCACGCAACGCAGCAAGTAAACAGATCGAAGCAGAGGTGTAGCCGGAAAAAAAAGAAAACATTGCTAAACAAGGATAGCGATAAGGTCATGGCTCGTGGAAAATCACAATCTATTGGAAAACAATAATAAATAGGCCATGCTGAAAAGAACAGCACAAGGAACCAAAGCCAACTGACGTCTACAAAAAAATGAAATACAAAGTCGCCGAGGAAGTTGCGCACAGCACAAAGTAGAACCTAAGCATGTTTGAGTGTGTATTGTGTGTGTGTGCATGTGTGCTACGCACCCCCACAGGATACACACTCATGTGTGTACATAAGTAGTATGTGTGTGTGCTTGGCTTCTTTTCTGGGTAGTTCATAACTTTTGTGACTTTTATCGTGGTTGTTTGTGGTGGTTTTCTTGGCCCAGAGCGGAGCTGAGCTCTCACCCAGTTTGACTGCCATGTTTGTGCTTGGCCCTCACACACCACATTTGTAGGCGTCGCCCTATGGCCGTCTCGCTTACACCCGCACCCGCACGAAAACTGTGCCAAAAACTTGGCCAAGAACTTGGCAACTGGAACACACATGCCACAAAAGCCATTCGAAAAGGCGGCTAACAGCAGTTATGTTCGACTACCGATCCCGAGTTTATCTTTATTGTAAACGCAATTTTTAAGCGACTTCTATATATTGTACGCTTTTTTTTCACTCGAGCAACGCTTGACGAGAGCGCTGCTCTTATCAGCGCCCACGGCTTATAATCGCATATGGCGTGGCCCGTGGCACTCGATGAGCAATTGAAAAGCAATCGGCAACCGTCGAGAAATTAAAATGATGTCAGACTACGGACGGCAACGACTGATACAGTTACTGATAGCCCGATCCCAAGCAGGCACAAAAAAAAACAAATGAAATAAAAGAAATATAAAGAAAGACGAGCTATCTGCATATACAAGTCATTAGCTGGTGCGTAGGACTCTTCGCAGCTGATTTATGTCGTAAGTTCCATTGAAATTCATGAGTGATCAACAAGAATTATATTCAAAGTGAAAACATAATAGCCAACACGAAATTTCTACAACAAATTTTCGAAAACGAATAAAAACACAAATGAAGTCTGCTGAGCGTGGGACTATGTGGTTGACTAGCCAATACCCTGTAGACAGCAAGGCTTAATAAAGTTTTCCAAGACACATACATATATAAAATTATATTCTATACATAAATATTTATTTTCTAACCAGGAAACAGCTACTTTATAGTAATTCATATAGCAGAACATTAACAGCTTTCAGTTCAGTGTTACAAGAAATATTTATATCCCTTATATATGATATTATGTAACTATCAGAAACCTTAACAAATACCAAATCTTATTTTAAGTCTAAATTTTTTCAAGAATTTATTTTAAACTAATTTTGCAACAAAACTTGATTTTACTTTAAAGTTCGATTTATAAAATATCATCTTCAAATCAGTTGACAGAACTTCACATCTACAGTCTCTACTGGGTATGATGGCCCAACGAAACGGGGCGTGTTACGAGCAATGAAAATGTGTGGCCGTTGTGGCTTTGGCTGCACCTACGCATCGCCAGAGATTTATATATATGGTATTTGAGGGAAGCAGCCGAAGAGCGTATATACAAAATGTCGCCCCACACTTCAGCATAAACATAACAAATTATAATTTATTTTATTTTCTTTTTCAAGCTTTGACCAAGATTTACAAAAAATGTTTGACGATGGCAGCGCGAGCATATTAAGTATCAAAAAAAAAAAATAATAATAATAGTTATAACAACAATAAATAAATACAAATAGAAACCTGCCCAAAAGATTATGAAAAGAACTGTTGATGTATGTTGATGTATGTATGTATGGACTCTATAAGCGCAACCATAAATCTACCATGCCATCAAGGTGTGCGCTGAAGTGTTAGCTATAAATTTTAAATTTATGTTCATCTTTTCTTGCGGTCAAACTCAAAGCTCACAACTTGAAGAAAATGCTCGATATATTATTATTCATATGTATAAGTAGAAAAAAGCGATTTCTTTCGTTTTTCGAATTTCTCTTAAGATTGTAATTTGTATTAAATGCAACCACGATTCAGACACATTGGCCTTCTTATGAATCTATCGCCCTCACTTCTCCCTTGATATGACTTGGCACATTTGACATCTCACATTTATCTTTCTCTGGGCATATATCTTGCCCGCTTATCCAAATGAAACTATTTCATATAACAAATGTAACTGGCTAGAAAACAGCTGATCGGCACACTTTGAGCTTTCGCTATCGATATATATTTTATCTTATTATGCAGAAAGAGCGTGTAAGAGTTGCTCTTAATTCCAGTTTCAGTTCGCAAGTTTTTGTATTCTGTAGCTAATTTTAGACTCTGCATTCGTTTGCATGCAAGAATTACCGTTTCATAACTATTAAAAACTTGAATCATCAAGAGTCAATTCTCACCCAATCAGCCTACATATCCACCCAAACGGCTCATTAAACTCACAAACAAAAAGTGAAAAGACGAAAACATTGAAAGAGTGTTCGACTAGCAAGTACCCTGTATTTGCACTTCTAACTATTCAGCTTTAAGTTTTTGATGTGTTTCTTTGTTGATTAGGGATGTAAAACACAATATAATTTAGAATTTATATTATACAATTATAATATTATTACGGGATCAGATACGATCTCAGCATTGTTCTACCTTCATCAATATATCTTATAAGCTTTAAAATATATTCAAAAATATAGAACAGACGAACTAATGTATAATCCTAAATCAACTTGGATGCATTTATATTATTAATATTTGAACTTTCAAACTTAAGTCGTTCAGACAGATAAACAGATCTGAGGGATATACCTAAGCTTGAATCCTATATAAGAATATGATCTCCCTATGGATAGATGTTTTAATCTCTCTGCTGCATCAAACTCAATATATACACAAAGTTTTTTTTTTGGTATTTTTTCCTTTTTAACGGGTACAGGGTATTATAGCACAGAAGAAGCTAAGCCAAAACACATAAAATAAAAGTTGACCTTCAAAAACGCACAGAAATCAAGCAGCAATTACAAAAACAAAAGGCAACAGCACTAACAACTCAACCAAGCGCAAATGAAACCCAACAAAAATCTAGCTATGTATGTATGTTTATGCATGTATAGATACAAATGTATCTTTGTGTATGTAGATACATTATATAGATGCGGTACGCTTGAAAACAGGTTGTTGTCTGTGTCAGTTTTTGTGTTATTGTTAACATTTATTTCATTATGCTTTTTCACAGCCAAAAAGTTGAGTTGAGAGCTGCGCAAACTTTCGCACGCAACCACTCACACACACGCACGCACACACTCGTACGCATCTGACAGATAGCCCATTCGAACAGAGAAACGCGGCAAAAGTTAATGTAAAGATACATTCATACATATGTATGCATGAGCGCAAGTATATGTGAATGGGAGTGTGTGTGTGAGTGTGTTCATAAAGATTTCAGAATCTGATTGCACTTCAATTTGAAATATATTTGAATGATTAGTTCTGAACAATCTTAAAAATAAATGTGCAATACGTGATGTCATCGTCAGCTTAGGTAGGAAAGTGCGGATGTCGAATAGTGAATACTCTTTAAATTAGGTAAAGAATCTAGACTGGCACCTATAGATACTATCTATGTGTGATATTATGTTATGAATGAATCTCATAACTCCCTCTAGGAAAGAGTTAAGAATAAAGATTTATTTTCGTTGATTTAATTTTATTGCATCATGTAAAAAATGCGTCAAATTCTTATCAGAAATAAATGTTGGCTGTTCATCTTGTTTAAAAGTAGGTTAGGAAGCTTTTATACCAGCTATATGAATGTACGGTAATAGTAAGCAAGCGTATCTAGATAAATATCTTAAAGCTATACATACATATATATACATTTAACTGTAAATATTTGAACAAATATTGAAGAAATTAGATATCTGATATATTGAGTATGCATACTACACACACACACACACACACACACACAGAAACGGGAGAAAATCTACACCTGTAGTCCGCGCACGTGCCGAATTTGCTAATCAATTGGCCGAACGAAGAAAATCAACGGCTTTGAGGTGTTAATCAGCGGCGGCAGCGAAACAAAAAAGGCGCCAAAATATGTTTAGCGCTAGCTGAGAAACAAAATAAGGCGCCAAAAGCAACGGGCAAACGTGCGCGCGTATCTAGATAAATATCTATGACAACATATTCAAATATATGTACATGCATACACACATTTTGTGTGTCAATGTACGTGCATGTGTATCTGTGTGCAAATACACTTGAGGCGTGCTACTGTACATACGCAAAGCCGACAGCGAACGCTAACTGCGCTGCGAGCGTCGCGTAGGCCTACGTATGCATGTTCGTATGAATGTATGTACATGTATACGCACACTGCTGCTGCGGCTGCTTCTGCTGCTCGCGAAGGCAACGACCAACAACAGCAACAATAAAGAACCTCCACAGCGGGCAATCGACGGCGGGCCGCAAAAACAATCGTAAACAGATCATCGAACTCCCTTCGCAAAAGCATGAGAGTTCTTGTTTTTTTTTTATTGTTGCAGAGCTCCTGCTGCTGCTTGCTGCTAGTGGCCTTGAAAAGTGTGCGCTTTTATACATACATACGTATGTACATACTATATGTATGAGTGTATGTATTTGTGTATTTGGTCACTATTTAATTTTCATTAATTAAAAGTTGCTTTATTTTGCTATTAATTGAGTTGGCAACGCGTGCGGCGCCCACGCAAAACAGCAGAACAGAAGCAGCGGGTACAGCAGCGACCGCTGCAGCACGGAAACTTCAAAGCGACAACCAAAAACAGCTTTCACCGTGTGCCTTCGCTTGCGTCATACTTGCGATGCGTGCGCGACAAAGCTACAAAAAATACGAAGTCGCTGCATCGGCATGCTGCTGCTGTTGCTGCTGCAGCGGCGACTTCACAACTCAACACACGCGTTGAGGGCAACAAACCACCACCGAGCAGCAACACAAACACCAGCCGAAGGTAGCAGCAACAGAAGCAGCGACAGCAATAGAAACGTCAGCAGAGACGCAGCAGCGCAGCAACGCAGCAGCAGCAAAAACCAGCCAACCAGCGGCAGCGACAAACCGACAATCGGCCTCGGCTTCGGGTTTTTGTAGCTTTGTGGCGTCAGTCGCTTATTGACGGCGAACGTGTTCAGTTGTGTTAACGGTAAAACGTATGTAGCTGTTGCTTGTTGTTGCTTAACTGGAATTTCTTGATCGTTCATTCGTTAGTTCGTGTGGGTGTGTTTGTGTGTGAGTTGCACTTGTAGCGCTGCTGCCGTCGACTGCGACTGGGGCCCGCTGCTGCTGCAACTGCGGCTGCTGCTGCTGCTTACGTGCCCAAGTGAACGTCGACGTTTTCTAATCTGATGATTATCGATTGATATCAACAGAACCAGCAGCAGATAAGCAGCCGCTGCAACGGCACCAATACTAGCACATAAATACACATACTCACATGCCGATCAAGCGACCAAACAGCGACTGCGACGCCGCCGCGCAGCCGCAGTCGACGCCGCGTTCTCTTCGCTGCGCTGCCGATTTCGAGTTATTTTCTATGCGACTTTGCTGCGTTTTTCTCAGTTCGCTTTTGGAGCTGCCAGTAAACGCTTACAAATCGCTCCGTGTTGCCGACGTGACGTTTTTTCGCGACCATACAAATTTCGTATAAACACCTAAGTTACAATTATTCAAACGCCTTTGGAAAATACAAAATAATAAAAAGTATTACAAATAAATGTTTAGCAGTGCATAACTTTCAGTTTATTAATTGTGTGTAATATATGTATACTACAAATTAATACAAATTGAAAACAAAATACAAATTATGAAATACAAAACAAAGCAACGCAAAAAAATTAAAAGAATTAAATAAACAAGAAAATTATTAAATCGGTACAAAACCCACGAAACTAAAAAAAATCAAACGAATTAAAATTATATTAAAAATGTCGTTTTAAGCTCTAAAATTTGCTTTAAAGAAAAACATTTGTAAATGTTTTAACTGAAAATGCGTTTAACATATCTTACCCAAGCAAAATTTTAAATAATTTCTCAATGACAGGAAACTAAAAAATTCAACTTAAAAAAAAGAACAAGAAACACTGCGAAAAGCAATGCAAAAGTATACAAAAAATTCCCCCGTGAACATAAAAAAAGAAAAAAGTCGGATTTTTAAAGCTCTTATGTGAAAGAGGAAATGCTGCAAAAAGAGAAGAATTTCGAAGTATGCTACCTGGTTTTTGCCATCAGCGAGGTATAGAGTTCCTACGTTCAATTTAAATACTCGTAGGAACTTCATACCGTGCTCTTGGAAGACCAAAAAACAACACAGAAAGAGTGCGATTAAAAACGCACAGAGAACGCTAGCGACTTTTGCATGCGGAAATCTGCCTAGCACGGAACTTTATATCAGGCTTTAAAAGACTAAAAAATAACCAAAAAGGAAAAACTACAAAAAGCGAAGAGCGGGGCAGTCACAAGAAAGAGTGCGATTAAAAACGCATACATAACGCTAGCGACTTTTGCATGCAGAAATCCGCCTACGTGCGCAGTACCAAATACCCAGAAAAATAGCTGGCAAATCAGAAAATTACGTGCTTCGTGCCAGCCAGCTAGCATAACAAGTGCTAAACGACCATAAAAAATCTCTAAATCGTGCAACACACGAAAAATGATTGAAATGTAGAGCCACAAGCCTGCAACATGAGTTGCAATTGGACCGAAAAGTTCTTAAGAAAAACAGGCAAAAACGAAAAAAAAATAGTTTCTTGTTTTAAGTAAAAGCTATAAAAAAAACAGGTGCAGTGCTGCCCATTTCTCTGACACTATGCAGTTTAACGACAGTGCAGAAAAAAGGGTTGGGAAGGCCGAGAAAGGGAAATAATCGAGGTTTGTGTTACATGAAAAACTGCGGGGAAAATAATCAGAAAATGTTAAAATTACAGTGAAAAGAAAATATAAGAAATTATGTTTTAATGAATGTTAATCGTTCTGTCAGAAAGGTTTTTTTTTTGCCCCTTCCCCATCGATTCGGTCAAAAACAGAATATTATCGAGTTTTTCCTAGTAATTAAGTTATGACTAAATGCAAAGAATACACAGTTAAAGTCGATATACATATATTTATAAATGTATATCATTTTATGATGAAACTGGATACGTAAGTTCGCTTTGATTATTGGCTTATAATTTGTTGGCCTAATCATTAAAAAATTGTTTGCATATAGCGCTGGTCCACTTTACTGCTCTACTGTTTACAACTTTTAATGGAAAATGTTGATTAACAAGAGAATTGTGTAATTACAATCCATATAAATCGAATTTATACTGAAATAAACGAGAGGAAAGATCGAATTAATTCAGCGCTAGAACTTGAGAATTACTTCATATCGAAATGTAGTTTGTCAGTACAAAATGTAATCTTGAATTTGCCACAATTAACATATGAAATTGGGAGAAATAGTGAAAGCTGACAAATATAAAAAAAATTTCATTTCTAAACGCGCTCAAAATGAACAAAGTCTCAAAGTAAGATATATGCGATTTATAAATATTTAAATTTTATAATATGTTACCCTAGAAATCTTGAAATTCAAATAAAGTTTTGTGGGTTTGAATTTTCTCAGTTCAATTTCCTTGTATTCAGTTAAACTTTTCTATATTGTATATTCCTAGCTGACATTCTTTATTTAAAGTCAGAAGTTAAGAGTATTTGAAAAGGCTTACGTTAGATATTCAATTCCCAATTCCCAGAGACTGCCGTCGATTGAATTGTTGCTGTTGCCTACCAATCGAAAGACCTTCGAGCGTTGCAATGTCGAAAACCTTTTGGCAAAACGTCGTCAGGCAGCTTGACAAAATAAGACAAAAAAAAGAAAAAGAGAAAAAAATAATAAAAATAAATTGTAGCATATAAGAAAAATGCTGCAAAAATTGCTGAACGGGTAAGACTTTCAAAAAGCGCAACGCGCCAAAGTCCAAGCGCGCGGTTCGACTTAATGGCCCAGCAATAAAACAGCAAAAGCTGAAGGCAACAGCAACATCATCATCAACTGGCAGCAACAATTGCACACGCACATTTTGCAGCTTTTCGACTGTCTACTAAAATAAAACCAAAAACATAACCAAAAGCAAAAGATATGCATTTTATAGATACGCCTCAACTTGAGCTGGGCAGCTGCTGTTGCTGTTGCTGATATGAACAAGCAAAATGCATACAACTATATTTTGTGCGCTATGCCGATAAGCGCTAAATAAAATATATGTACGAGCCATAGCACACAAACTGACTTTATCTATACCCACTTTATCGTGCAAACTGTGGAATGGAACGACGACGGCGAATGGGAATCGAAATGGGAATGGAACGGGGCATGGGAATGGCAATGAGAATTGGTTTCCTTCTGGTTCCGAAAATGTGGCCGCTTGCAATTTTCGCAGCCTCGTCAGCAACAGCAACAGCAACAACAGCAAATGGCAAAAATAATAACAATTTCAGTTGATTTCTTTTTCCTTTTTTTTTTGTATCTTTTTCTTTGCTGTCAGTTGGAGCAACTGGAACTGGACAGCCCAGCTTGGACTTGAGGCATTGTATTTTGCTGTCCATTTCAACGCTTGAAATTCTTGTGGCTGCTGCTGCTGCTGCTACCGCTGATGTTGGTGTTGCCGCCTGTTACTGTTGTTGTTGCTGTGGCTGCAGCAGTTAATTTAATTTCAGCTCATAAATCAAAACTGTGCCGCGCAAAATGTTTGCTTTTGACGAGGCGTTTTTGTCGCCAGCCCAAGACAATTTTTCAGTCTGAACAATTTTTGGGTCGAGGGGGCTTCAGAGGCGCACAGGCAGCCGGAACTGAATACTGAACACTGAAACTGGGGCTGGAACTGTTAAGTTAGTCAACTTTACAGCCGCTTGACGTTTGACAAACAATGGCAAAGCCAACAACAACAACGGCAGCTTAACTTGGTCAGCTGGCAAACACAAATTGCAGGCAGCTGCATTTTTGGCCAAAGAAAAGAGACAGAGAGAGAGAGAGAGAGTTCATAATAATATATTTTAATATAAGTAATAACAATATATAGCGTATTTAATAAATAGAATACGATAAAGAGAAATAGCCATGGAAGAGAGAAACATTTGAGCTTAAGCTGTAGCTTTATAGTATAGTATTAAGCTGCTAATTGAATTTCTATTGTAGAGTATGTAATGAATAAAGGACCAGAAAACGATAGAAATAACTAAGAGAATAAACATTTAGTTGGAGATAATTTGTATATTTTTTAGTTTTAAAAAAAGTAAAAGACAAAAAACTGAATTACTTAAATATATTTATTTCATGGAACTACAGGAGTCAGGTGTAAAATTTGATTTAAAGAAAACAACTACAATAAGAGTAAGAGACACGACAGGAAAACAGAGTTGAAGATATATATATATATATATATATATATTGAAATGTCGCTTAGCCGACTGTAGAGTAGTTAAGATACTAATGTCGCTGATAATAGCTTACATTTTTATCTATCTCTCGCTCATTCTATTGTAGAGTATCTGGAGACGCATTTTTTTAAAATTAATTGCATGGCAACATCAACATCTACAGCAATTGATCTGGCTGCTTGGCCCAGCCCACATGTGGCCCAGGCCCAGCCCAGCCCAGTTCGACGCTTTATGCCCATCGTCAGCAAATGCCTTGAAGCTCACTTGCGAGCGTGACAGTAAATAGTAAAGTAAATGACAACTACTGGATAGATTGCACACACACACATACACACAGACACAATAGAACATGGCTGATATACTTATGTATTTACTGGGTGTGTTCGGATGCCTAAATGTTAACCCTACAAAGCGCATTGGGGCGCCAGCAGTCACAATTGATAGTTGAGACTCGATACTCGAGCAACTCGTTAAATGTTAATCATTGACACGACCAAAATGCTGACTAAGTCAACTTCCACTCTCTAGTGGACAGTGACTTGGAGCGGATGACGAAGGCCAAGGAGAAGGCGATAACGAAGGCGACGGCGATGGATGTCGGCAAACTTCCATAAAACATTTATAAATATATATACATACATATGTATATAAATAGGCAAATGGACTTAAAGCTTGGTATATATACTACATTTTGCTGACAAGTCAAATTGGATACCCTGCAGCGGTCCAATAAGCAAATTGGATATCTAAGGATAATCTTTTATAATAGTCTATAAATAAGTCATTAATTATTAATAAATTAAATTAAATAAAGATTATAACTTCGAATTAAAATCGAAAATGGTTTGTTTATTTATTTTGAAGTTTTCATTTTAACAATGGCAAAAAATTGCATTCAAAGTATTTCTTTTTGTAATACTCTAATGTATGATAACATTAGGTGATTAACAAAAAAGTAAAGACTACAAATAAAGATTAGATGTAAAATACAAAGTTGTAAAACGATAATAGAAGCAAAAATTAATTCTAACTAATTTTGAAATAAATCGTCTGAAACATAATATTCATATACATCTACATACATTTATTTCTGTGTACTATATAATTTAAAAACGGGAAATATTTAATATGATGTTTATCTTTAAGTGTATGAAACAGTCAGACTCCTTAACAAAATTTTAAACTATTTTTTGAGGTATAGTTACTAAATTGGATTTTCCTTAAATACAAAGTACATTTTCACGAAAATATTATTATTATGATTAGTCGGAATAAAACCGTATTTCACTTTAAAAATATTTTTTTCTCAGCAGAATGTTGGCTATCTTTAACCAATCCAGCTCCAGAGCTTGAATAACTAAGTCCCAATCACATTGAATAGATTTTTATTTTGGACATGTACATATATAGAGTTAAGTATACTTATATTTCGTAAAAACAAAACAGATGTAAAACATAATGGATCTATAAGCCAAGTATCATCAATAATGCAGCTCTGGTTGAAACAAACCCAATTTGATGTCAATGTATGTTTGAAAGTCTTCCGACTCTTCCCAGCTCAGTTGAGTTTAGCTAAAGATTAACTTTTAACCCATTCCCATTCTCGAGCCCAGCCCAGCTTTAGCACAACTGCTGACCCATATCAGCGCAAAATATGCTAATTACCAATGGGCTCCAGTTAGTTGGGTTAGTTTACTGCACAGTCAGCCAGTTAGACAATTAGCCAGTTAGTTAGTCGGTTAGTCGGTTAGACAGTTAGTCAGTTAGTCAACGACAAACGATGTCGACGGTCAAGGCCATTGGGCAAAAGCTGTGCAAAAAGGTCTACAAAGCATGGCCGACACTCGAAGCACACTCAAACACTCACGTATGCCGTGTTGTGCATATTTTGTGTGTTGGCTTACAATAAATCAGCCACGTGCAATTGAGTGATTCAGTCTAAGAGTCTAAGGTTGAATCTAATTCCGAGTGCCAGTCGTGCTGCTCCCACCGAGATTTCAAGTAATTATAGCTGACGTCAGACGCTGCAATTATATACAAGAATCAATTTTCAATCAAGTAAATACATATCTACTTACAATTATTATATACTAGATGCTGTTCGCTGTAAGTCGAGAGCCCCTGTGGCACTTGGATGTTTGTCACTTCAGCAGTTGAGTCAGACCTTATCTAACTTTACCCCCCGACTGCAATAGAAAAGTAAAAGAAACATATGTGAGCTGTACATGTATTTCTGAAGTTGAAGACGCCTACGTGTAGGAAAACATTTAGCTCATTTGTAATACATACATTAAAATGTATTTATTTTGAAAGCTGCGCTGAGATACATTTCTATCTTGTATCTCACATGTGACTTGTGCTATTTCACTGTCGGATTTGGCCAGCCAAAGCTGCGCATTGTTTGCCATCGCCGACCTAAGCCGATTTCCAGCTACATACGCGAACTATAGCAGAGTATTACCTGCCCAACAACAACAACCACAGCCAGTCTATCTTTACATATATGCCTAACGGTCTGCGTTTACATCCACGTCGACTTCGACGTCTGCGTTAGCGGCGACATAAGCTTTGATGGATTTTGACATAAATATGAGTTGGAATTTAGTCCCAAGTTTGGCGCACGTAGAGCTTATCAGGCGAGCTCCATATATAGGCGATCGATCCGATCGCTCGATTGGCAGCCAAACTGTCGACCACTTGGCAGGCCACAAAATAAAATCAGATACCCACAAACTGGGCCTGACTTTGGCTCTGAGTTTGAACCTGGCTCTCGGCCTGGGCCTGGGCCTGGGCCTGGTCTGTTCACAATTTATGCTAATCCGTGCGCCATAATTTGTGTTGTTGTTGTACTGCTGCTGCCAGCACTGGCCGAAGAATATGTTTGTTTCTCTTTTTTTTCATTCTGATTATTTTTTTTTTTCAGTTTTCTCTTAAGCGTTTTTTAGCGCGCAAAGCGCGTGTTGAGCATTTCCAAGCAGGCATCGGTCCATTTGGGTAAAATGATTAATTTACATAAATATTTTTATGATTTGCCAAGACAGCAAAAGCCAAATATAAACAAGTAAGATCGCTCTAGTCGGGTCGACCCGACTACGAGATTCCCTGAACCAGGTCCGAGGTAATGTTTTAAACAACCCAGCTTACACATTTTATCTATACATATTACCCTCTGCTCGCATATACACATGTACACATATACACATGCACACACACAGAAGCACGAGCGCCGATTACTGCGTAGATGATTTGAATGTATGTGTGCACGCGTATAGAGCAAATGCTATGTTGCTGGCTAAAAAATTTAAAAAAAATTAAATTGTGAATTTGATATTATTTTTTTTTGAATAAATTGATTTTGTAAAATTTAGAGCCGGTATCCAAATATAAAAAAAATAGAAAATGTATTTTATTTACAAAAAGCTTAATGCAAAATTTAGTAACTGTAGCTAAAAAGATGTATTCAAAAAGATATGTTCAAAAACTGAATCTCGATAACGTTTTAAGTTGATATCATTGAAACAGGAAAATTGATCGAATATCTAAAACAAATTCGATATTTTCGCTGTATACACAGACCATCATGCAAAATTTGAAGTCTCTAGCTCTTATATGTTCTGAGATCGACGCGTTCATACATACGGACAGACAGACAGACGGACGGACAGCCAGACGGACAGGGCCAAATCGACTCAGCTTGTCGGCCTGATCAAGAATATATGTATATACTTTATGGGGTCTGCCACGCCTCCTTCTGCCTGTTACATACTTTTTGCAAAACCATTATACCCTGATTTCCCATTTTCAATGGGTTCAGGGTATAAAAAAATGTTAACAAAAAACTGCTAGCTGGCCAGCTGCCAGTCTTATGCAATCAGCTAACAACAGTTTGAGCCCCCTTTTTTGCCACATGCCTCAGCCGCTGCCGTTGTCGCTGCCTCTGCCTCTACCTCTGGCCACGAAAGGGAACTAGTTCAAACAACTGTAAACGCAATTGACCAAACGCTTAACTCGGTGTCATCAACCTTTCAAAAGCGTCCTTTGTCTTTAGCAGGCAACAGATGACAGCAGCTCACAGGACGTGCGCCACATGTGACTCGATTCCCAGCTCTGCCTGGTGTTGCAAGTGCCAATGAACCCGGCCGCAAACCAACACAGGCAACAGCCCATAACCAGGAAGCAAAGTCCCAAGTGTGGCAAGTGCAACAGGTGTGCGACGCAGTTTCTGGTTCTATTATATTGATCTCGAACAGCCCATTATTTATCCATAGACGCACTTTAACCAGGCGCCAACGATGATTTCATTAGCATGAAAATTTATCGCATTCGTTGAGTGCATTTCCAGTCAGAGATGGCCGCGTCTCGATCCACAATTTTACAAAACATTCAAGCACAATACAGAACCAAATACCAAAATTTGTAGCTAATAAAAATAGTAGAAACTATCGACATTAATAGGAAATAAATAACTATTTTGTTTAATAAGAATATTATTTGAGTTTTTTTTTTAAAATATTCAATTTAATAATAATACGCATAATATTAATTTTGGTGACAAATATATCTTAATCATGGTAAAAATAAAAGCTAGTAAGAACAATGAAATAATAAATATTTGTTTTGTGGGTAATATCAGTGAAATGTCTGACTGGAGAATCGAATTGCTTTTGCTGTTGCTGCTTACCGAGCATTGGCTTATCTTAGCTCAGAAACGGGGGATATACCGAATCAACCTTTAAGGTTCTTACATGTGCTTTAAATGCAATTGAATAAGAATAAATGATGCCTCACCGTGCTTTCTATTTAGTCACTTATATATATCTATATTAAACCACAAAAAATAGTTTTGATATTATCATTTAAATATTGACAAAAAATTCCATATGATGTAGAATACTTTATTTTTATCACACATAACGAAATTTGACTTCAGCGTACTTTCGTGTCACGAGATGAAACCAGACACGCGCACAGTTCTAGGTAGTCGACACCTTCTTATTCAACTCAGCGTCTGGTGTGCCAATGTGTGTGTGTGTCTTAAGAGTGCAATTGCACTATAAATGTTGTGATTGCTTATCTGCATAATAAAGTAAATATTGAATATTTATAAATATTTTGCAATACACAAACACCGGCGCAAGCCTTGGAAACATTTGAACAATTTACTACCTACAGCAAATATGTTTGCTATGAAATAGAGATTTCGAACTTCTAAGCTAAGGCTGTTTACCAAAATATTTAGAATATATTTATTGTATATGACATAAGCAGCTTTATGATGTTATCCCACCTAACAATGCATTAATCTATGAAGAATGTGACAACTATTGAATTTGGATATCTTTTGGTCTATACATTTTAATTGTTATAGATATATAGGTATGTATGTAGCTATAGGTACGAATATCTCAATTTCAAAAGCTTTTCTTATTGACTGCTGATTGCTCAAATGAGGTTTAGTTCTTGGCTGCATTGGGGACTTGGCGACTAGCCCCGGGCTTCCAGTTGTTAGGCCCCACCCTGTCCAAAGAAGCCCCGGCCGATACAGGCTGCTTCTGCTTGTCGTTGTTGTTGTTGTGCTGCCAGTTAATCTTCAGTTACTCAACCCTCTTTATGCAAATGCGGCTTTCAAGTAATTTAGAAAAAATACGAGTGAAAAATATACACAAGAACAACAAAAACAGCCACAGCAAGTCAAAGCTGTATAAATTTATACATATGCGAGCATGTATATACACATATATATATATATATATATATATATATGTATATATGTATATATATATAAATTATATATATATGTATATTGTGAATGTATTTATAAGTTCATATGTGAGACTTGTAGATAAATTTGCATATTTCAGTCGTTCATAATCCAAGTCTTTCCTTAAGTTGAAGTCTCTCTCGCTCTATCGACTTGAACTGGGACTGCGACTGAGGACTGGGACTACTGCGAGCTAACAGCTAGCCCAACAACAACAACAATAACAACAGCAACAATGGCAACCCGCGTCACTTGCGAGGCGTCGAACCATTTGAAATGCCACACCTAACTACAATTTTTGTAGTTTGTTTTTTTTTCCTCCATCAAGTTTTATTTTTATTTTTGCGCCTACTACCAAGTATGTCGCTTATTATTATTATTATTTTTTTATTTTTTGTGTATTTTTACCTTATCGCTAGTAAGTTTCTCTACCTACAAGTTCTTCTCTTCGAAAATTTATGTGCCAGCTCGCTCGGACGCTCCCCTCTTGGCAGGCATTTGCATATTTGTCGCGTATTTAATTTGATTTTATTGAGATTCATATAAAATGATCAACTTGCTGAACCACTTAGAGCCCAAAGCGGGGTTTGTTTTGTTTAGCCAAACCGTTCAGCAGCTCTTTTCTTAATAGTTCCAGTTCCAGTTCCAGTTCCCGTCGAGCTCGACTCCTGCACGTGGCAGCGCCCACTAAAACAAAATCGAAGTCCATAAATAAAAGCTTCGAATGCTGGGAAGAGTTTCGCAGTCAATGATTTTATTGTAGTGGATAGTTTTCGGCTACTTCATTGATATGATGGAGTGCCGGCTGTCCACATCATCGCACCGTTTTTATTGTTTAATTAATTTTGCTGCGTCCATCCTGATCACAATCTATGCAGATTTGTATTGACTATAATAAAAAAGCGCTGTGTCTTCTTTTCTGTCAAATGTGTGTATGTGTGTGTGTATGTAGCTGCAGTAGAGATCAACGATGGCGACTACTAATATATATTTAGAAATATATATACGATATTGCCACTACAAAGCCATGCTAATTAATTGATCGATCAGATAGCGTTTTACTATGAAGACATTTAAAACATTGATATTTAAATAAAATAAGTTTCAAAAACTGCAAGCATAAGTCGTTGTCTTTACTTTTGTTGTTTCTCCTCTTTCCTTTATTTTTTGTGCTGTGTGTTTGTTAATTAATTTTATTTATGGCTGGCGTTGTGCTAAACAAAATGAGTTGGCTAATTTGGTGATCCGCTCCGTGCTGGCATGGGAACAGTGCATATGGAAGGAAGCAGCTATTATATCTTGATTTTAAATGTGAAAAGATGTCAGCCATAAATTTGAAGAGATTATAGATATACATAGACGTATCACAAAGAAAGATCTAGAATTTCCAGTTAAGGAAAACGATAAAGTACAGCATTGAACAAATCAATTCCACTAAAGGTTATTGGCAATTTAAAGAAATACAAAAGTAACGACAAGATATAGTTTAAAGAATGAAAAGAATTATATATGATAATTGATTATGTTTTGTACAGTCGTTAAATCTCATAGAGAACTAAAATTTGTATAGGCCAGGATTCAAATGAGATACTAGAGTTTAACGATTTCTTAGAGATACAGAAAGGAAGAAAACAATGATAATACATAAACAGACCTAGTCAAAAGTTTTTACATCAGTATTCATGAAACGAATATTCTTTAACATATTTCTGTAAAGACGGGTTTGTTGTTGGTCTATAAATTGCATAAAATAGCATTTACTCATAGAGTTTGATCTTTCCAGAAGCAAAATTCAATGGAAATTTAATGTTCGATAGGACATCAATTATAGCAAACGAACTGAGGTTTATCAATTGTCAAAAATATTTTAATAATGTTATAGTGTAAATACTTTTAACTACCTCTGTATACTTATATGTACTAAAAAACCGATGTTGCGTAGATCGATATTGAAAGTTTGCGAGCTGTAAAGAGCTTTTGATATCATGCAGAGTTGTTGAATAATTAAGAGAGCTATATATAGATTGTATGACACTACATTTGAGCTTATGTCTTGCAAATTGGTATATACAACTATATTCTATAAGTAAACCTATACAATCCATATTCCATAATTGGAAATTATACCAAGCCAATCAGACCCTTTTAATATATAAGGGAAAGATTTGATATCTTCTCAGAGGAAACCTGCTTAGGGTCCGCGGAAATGCTGTACTAACATATCATCTTAATTAGTAATTCTTTTATTTTTTTTGTTAGCTGCGTGTGTTATCGCATTTGTATACTCGTTTGTAGCTTTGCCACCTTTGAGAAAAGTAATTGGCAGAGCAGGCGAAAGATTTGGCAGCAGAGCGCACTAAATCACCTCAGCGAGGCGCATAGAAACAACATGACAACAAAATGAACACTTCAACAAAATTAAGCAAACAAGAAATAAAGCAAAAATTAAAAAATATATATGCATATAATATATATAAATAAAAACTGAAAATACAAAGAAAAAAATATATATATATATATATTAAAAAAATGACAGCGAAACAAACGAAAACATTATTCATTTAAACGTCTATAAAAACTGCGGAAAAAATATGTTAGAAATATATGAGTGTGTATAAAATAAAATAAAAATTATTCACACATATGCAGCAAGCTGGCAAGAGAGTTGATGCTGTTGTTGTTGTTGTTACTGTTACTGTATTGTTGCTGTTTTTTGCTTAAATAAAAATCTGCTTGAGAAACAAACTGATTATAAATTATAGCCCTGCCAGCTGACTGACAACTGGTTAAGATTCATACATTTATGATTTATGATAATGTGTGCGTGTGTGTGTAACATACTTACACACATTCTGACGATATATATTATAAGCTAATTTATATAATAGCATATTGCCTATAACTTTGAGCATTAAACCTCTCAAATTAGAGACAAGCTTTTTCCAACCGACCAATCGCCAAGTTCATATCAAAAATGTTTGAATTGTTTGCAAGTGATTATCATATACTTGTAGAGGGCAGTCTAGTTTTTATACGAACTATGTGACGCATATATGTATTCATTTGTTGTTACATAATGTGAATATATTCTTGACAGTAGATGAGCTGACCAAATGTCCAATCCGTTTGCATAGCTGATACGGGTTCGAGTCCTTGGCTAGTACATGGATCACTGGAAGACAATCCTGATTGAGAATCAATGGCTTGTTTATTTTGCAATATATGTTTTTTTAAATGCAATTTTTTATGGAAGTCGTCTGTCTGTTTCTTTGCAATCTATTCTTTCAGTATTTAAGCTTTAATTATTTAACTCTATGCTGCTTCGTCTATAGCAAGCAGTAGTACATACACTTTATGAAATATGTTATTATACCCTGACCCCATTGAAAATGGGGATTCAGGGTATAACGGTTTTGTGACAATGTATGTAACAGGCAGAAGGAGGCGTGGCAGACCCCATAAAGTCCGTCCGTCCGTCTGTCCGTCCGTATGAACGCTGTGATCTCGAAAACCACAAAAGCTAGAGATTTGAAATTTTAAAAATATATATTCATGTAAACCATACGCAGTACAAGCTTTTTTTTTTTCGATAACTCATCCTATTTCCTAATTATTGATAAAAATCGATATTTTGACTTTGTTTTTAAGCTATAACATGAAGACCATAATAGCTAGAGACACCAAATTTACTATGTAGGTTTGTGTGATACATTGGCCCCAAAAGTGGAAAAAACGTATTTCAAATACTAGGGAGTTGGGATTTCGCATATATACACCTCCTTTGTCAATATTATGTCCTAAAAATTTAATACAGCAATTAATTTCCCATAATGCTGCCCAGAATGCAGCCCAAGCGCAGCCGCTTAATCATTTACGCAGTAAGCGGCGCGCGTGCTAGTGTGTGCATGTATATGCGTGCGTGTGTGTGCGCGCGCAGAGGGCAATATTTATAGATAAAAGATTTAAACTAGGTTGTTTAAAACACCACCTCGGACTTGGTTCAGGGGATCTCGTAGTCGGGCAGACCCGACTAGAGCGTTCTTACTTGTAGGGTATACTTTAAAGCTGCCTGAGCATTTATTTTATTATATTCCAAGATATCTTGATCTAGCCTTAACTGCTTACCTATCTTCGAGATCGTCATAGCTGATTGATCTACAATATTTGTAAGGGTATTAGATATTCGATGTGTTGAAAATACCTTATCTTTTTCATTTCACTGTACACTAACTACGCGTAATCAACACAAAAATGAGAAGAAAAAAACAGCAAGAAACAACAAAAAAATTGTAGACATCAATCATATAAAAATTAGTCATTTGGTTTCGCTTGTTTTTGGTGGCGTGTTCAAGGCATTCTCCTTGGCATCTTTGTGCTTTCCGTGTACCCAACTTTGGCAAACTTTTGAGGCTACCCCCGGCATACACACACTCACAATGCTCGCTTGACATCTATGGCTTTATAATGTGTATTTAATAGGCCACTTTTACAAGCAAGCGACAAATAAGATGTTGAAATCATGAAAGTCAAGTTCAAATTGCTCAACATTCCAGAAACAAAAAAAGTAGTTTTAAATGTTAGCAATTGTATTCTTATTTGAGTTATGGTTTGGCTATAGCTAGAAACAAATAATTCTTTAAATAAAAAATTTGCATTACCATTTTTTTATTATTTATTTTATTATTTTTTATGATTCTTTTTATTGGACATGTCGTGTGGTCAAGAACTGTAGAATTTCGACCGTTTCTCAAATTGAAGCTCTTATTTTTATTAGAAAATAGAAAAACTTAAAGAAAATTGGTTGCAGCTGTTACGTTCTGTTCGCATATATTTATGACACTTATAATTATAAATGTATATATACATAAATATATGTATATAAATATATATATGTAGATATATTGAAATCAAGTCTTGTGCAGCTGCTGCTGCTGATAAGCAAAGAGCAACTAAAATTTTTCATTTCGTTTGGCTTAACTTAAATAGTTATCAAAGTGATTTATGGGCTGGAGGTCAATGCTGTGGCGTTCATAAATGTTTTGAAATTCTCTGCCGTATTTTATTTAAGAATTTGCATGACAAAAACTTGATTTATATGAGACAAGGCTGCCAAAATGGAAAATGCATAAGAAATAAGAAAAAATAACAACATTCATAGAATGTGCCGCCTGCCAAAAATTATAAAACGCAGTCATGAATTTTAACCAGCTCTCCATTATTGATAGCTTGCTTAATGCTTGTGGCATTCAGCTGCAGGAGCTGTTGTCAGACACATACATACATACACACGTACACACATACAGTTGTCAACATACCAATCCACATTATTTAACATTTTCTGCATTTTCTTGCTAATTAAAGTGGCTAAATCCATTTAGCAGCGTTCTTTTGCCAGTTGGACACACTCTCATTCAGCTGCTCCTAAGCTGATTAGCAGCTGCAAATCGAGTCGCAACATCAAGTTGTTCAATGCAAAGCTTTTGCGCCGCCCTGACAATGTTATCATACTCGTATATAAATACCATTCGCAGGGCTCTTTAAATAGAACAGCTACAAAGTTGCAAATGGTATTTAATTGCGGTCAGGCGACACAGATTAATGAACCGATTGAGCTGAGAAGTCGCCTTTGGCGAATTTATGTGAAGTAAGCTAATAGCGTTTGCCACATGTGGCACACATTTTAAATGTATTATAAAAGTTTATTATTCATTTATATTATTGTTTTTTATGATTGGCGATAGCTTATGCTGATTGATAAATAATCATAGACCACAGAGCTCAAACCTCAACAACTAAAAACCTTTCTTCGTTCTGTGGTTATTCTGTAAGATATTCATACAAAAAATTTCACTTGAATTGCAAATGCATCTCTTCATGAAGTATATATTGGAAACCATTTATTGCTTATCCATCCACTTAATGTCAAATTAATTTTCAAAGATATTTTTGAAGATTCATTTAAGGTTCAGGGCATACGTCCAGAGCTACATTCAGTCTGTAAAATGTCAGATATCCCTAAAAAGAGATCAAAATAAATATATCAAACATAACAGAAAATGAAATTTTTTTCTCTTTTGCTCTTATACTTTTTACACATTTATTGAATTTTACTAGCAGCAAAGCAAACGCATTCCTTATTTTATATATCTCTATCAGTATCAATATTTAAAATGAATTATTATTGATATATCTAATTGGCTGCTTGAATTGGACACAGCTACAAGTAACAAGCAGTTAGTTAGTAAGAAATTGCATACACTCATGTACAGCTATCTGGAACTGAAGTCTGCTTGTTTGATAGATTATAGATAGCTTGCTGAGGGCACGGGCACCGTTATTTGCACATACTTTACGGTTTTAGCTACACCCAAAACACATTTAGGCCCAAATAAACATGTCGACCGTCATAAAAGCAGAACGACATGGACGTGGACATGGGCACTGAAAAGAGAACGGGAACAGGAATGGGAATGGGAATGGGAATGGGAATGGGAACGGGAACTGGAACTAGAACTGGACCTGCCCAATTGCTGGCAATACGAAGAACTATTTGCAACTATTCATTTTCGCGCATGTTTCATAGTTTTAGTGCGCCTGCATATTTAAGTTGTTGTTTGTTTGTTTGTTTGTGCCCGTGTTTATGTTTATGTTTGCATTTGAGTGTTGCTGTTGTTCTTGATTGTTGTTGCTGTTGACGTCGCCGTCAACATAATGTGTGCATTACTGTATCCATTGTTGTATGCCCCCTCCTATGGCCCCTTCTGGTACCTTTGCCCGTGGGCTGTGCTCACAGTTAGCGCAATTTTCAAATCAATTTTGTTTACTTTTTATGCACACAACATCAGCAACTGCGACACACGCACTGCCACTTTTCTCCCCACTTTTCTGGCCATATCTACGTGCTGGTTGTCCGTGTGTTTAACAACATTTTTATGGTTTGGCACACACCCTAAGCCAAATGGCAACAAAAAATCGTCAATGTTTGAAAAGTGCATCGGCAGGCGAGAGAAAGACGGGCAGACAGAAAAACTGAATGACTGACAGACAGACAGACTAACTGACAGACATGCACATGCAACTGCAATTGCAGCAGCAGAAGCAGAAGCAGCTCTGTAACTGTAAATTATACATTTCATAAATTTCGCTACATATTTTGTGATAATCGCATGTAATTGCGTTTTATCTGCACCTTTCATCCGGACATGTGAGCAAACAAACGTGAGCGCTTAATGCAAAGCGCCCTTAAACAGCAACCCCTTTAAAAGTTCAAATTACAAAAACATCAGCAAAAAACTGACCACAGTAACTAGCGCTCAGTAACCAGTTAGCAGTTCCATTTGGCAGGCAGGCGGTCATGTTGAGTTGGTTGGTTGTTTTTTGGCCCAAGCGCGCTTCAATGGGCTTCGGCCATGTCCAGCGATTTACGGGCAGCGATAGCCAACTATACGAACAATTTCTTAATATTTTACAATAATACGATATTTGGGTTACAACAAAAGCCAGCAAACACACACGCAACTTGGCAACTTGGCAGCTTTAGCAACCCCTCGCAGCGACCCCTCGTCTTGTAAATTGCATTAAAATGTGGCGACGGACAGCTTATGCATTTTGCATAGAGTGTGGTTGTGTGGACGTTGTTGTGATAACAACTCACGCGATTATCAATTTGACACCCAAACATTGTGTTGTTCGTTGGCCGCTGGTCGCCGAGTCGCCTGAGTGAATGACTGCGAGTATATTCGCAACTGGATGGCTGATCACGACATCGGGCCAACAACAACAACAACAAAGCTGGCGGCGAAGTTGACTACCGCAGAATAACAGTAGCAGCAGCAACAACAGCAGCAGCAACAGTAACAACAATAACAACAACAGGAGTGACAGCGGGGATTAGGCAAATTTTGTGCAGTCAGTTTGTAGAGTCTACCCTTCTGGCATGTTAACAGCCCGAGCTAATATAGCAGTTATGTACTAACCAACATTTGGAAAGGCTTAAAGGGTCCAAAATTGTGTTACAAAGTAAAATAAGTATGAATACTACAATCGGGTGCAGCAGACTGCGTAATGCTCGCTTGTAGCGCAATAAATATTGTTTTACCGAATCTCTAAAGAGATAATTTCCATACAAACTTTTATAAATTTACACTAAAGTTGTGAAAAAACAGTTCTTAGATCGATCGAATTATGTGAATTTTTGCTTGATTATTTTTTAGAATTTATATACTTATATATGACGAAAAGTATCTCTTTTATTTTACTGCTGTCTTTTTACAAACAAGCTATAAAATATAAATATAATTTGCTTATTATTTTTTATTAAGTAATAAAATTCAATTAAAAGCACTCGAGACACTCTATCGCATATTTGACTTTTCGAATTTGCTTCTGTATCTCTTATATAAGATAAATATTTTAAAGCGTAATTATTTATAATTTTATTTATGATTTCTTATGGATCAATACAATTTCATTTCGAGCTACAACTAAATTACAATTTCTAACACATTTGTTTAGCTTCAGTTTTCAAATGTTGCTCGAGCTGCGCAAACATCATCGACAACTTTTACTTATCTGCATAATTTGTTGAGGAGATTTGTTAAAAGCATTTTCAACGCTTTGAAAAGAAAATGTAGCTACCGACAGCTACACCAGCAACAACAACAAGAGCGGGCTTAATTATGCTGTCACAGGGGCCAAAAGATAAAAAATAAACAAGACTTTCGTCTTTCACCAAGAGGCAAGATATGAGGCCGAAGTTTACAAGTAGTACAAAATACGAATATATATTTCATCGCTTAATTCCATATGACATGACAAGTTGATGGAGGGGCGAGTAGTCCATTAAATGGAGCAATCTTCGAGTGGCATTCAAATGCATTTTTCAACAACTACGTCAGTTTACGAGCATTTTCGAAGCAACAGAACCCAGGTGTTTCTCACTCTTTGCTCTTCTTCTAGCGGCTCTAGTGTTGAGTAATGACTAAAATGCAAAATATTTGAAATATAATTTATAGGCGTTGCCCGGCCGTTGGCTATGAATATCAATTGAAATTGAAATCATTTTTTATTTACCATATATACATTTATATGGGTATGTGAGTAAGTCGCTCGCCTCTCAGCTGGAAATTTATTTGTGAATAATTGAAAATTGAGAGGTTGGCAATAAAGGATTAAGCCTGGACAAGCAATTTGCGCAGGCGCTTTCAGCTGATGTCATTTATTGTGTTAAGAAAAAATATATTAAAAAAAATGCATAAAAGGCCGCAAAAAACAAAAGGTCGCCATGCTGCGGCCAACCGCAGAGTTATTATTTAAATGTGCATTTCACACACGCACACACACATTGAGACACATTAAATTAACACACAGATGCCTGTCGTTAAAAAAAATCGACAGTTGGCTGGCCGTATTCCCAGTGCCATTCGCAGGACCTCTCTTTCTCTCACTCTCTCTTCCCGTCCCTCATACGACATGTTGTCATCGTCATCAACCCTTTTTCTGGTATCCTGGCTGCGGCGGCGTCATAATTAATAAGAGAAATCCCTTTTCAATTTGACGAAGTGCATTTGTCATTGCATTTAATTTGCGGAGTACGCGGCCGAAGACGAAAAAGAGGATGTCCGGAAGTTGTCGTTGTCGTTGCCATTGCCGTTGCCGCTGTCGTTGTCGTTGTCGTCGATGTCGAGTGCGGTTGGTCCCCGGGTCGCGTCTGCATCAGCGTCTGGTGTCAAGTAGGGGCTGTCCTGTAACCGTTTTGGTGTTCACACGAAACATATTTAAATGCATAGCGCTTCAGTAGTCAGCGAAATTAACAGCCGCGTCATAGAAAAGCAGAGAGTGAAACAGAGAGAGATATAGAGAGGAGAGAGAAACAAACAGAAGAGTTGAAAAATGCGTTAATTGATTTTATTGTTCTTTTTTTTTTTTTTTTTTAAAGTTATGACCTTTCAGGGCTGAAGCTAAAACAGTTGGCAACAACGTTGGTAGAAATACAGTCTGTTGGCTTAAAGAAAAATCTATTATATTGATATCGCTTAAAGGCACATCTGTTTATATATAAATACTGCTTTTACGCATAAGCATTATGTCCAGTATATATAAATATATATTACACTTTTCTTCAAACTATATTTCACACTCTAGTTACCTGCATGTCCTACCTGAACATCTCTAAATGAATATTACTGTCCCATTCTGCTTATTAATAAATATTCATATTTATAGTAGTGAAATAACGAAGTATATGTTCACAGATGAAAAGCCTACCCAGAAGACTCTTAATATATATTCCCACTAAAACATTTCTTAAAACCGATCTGTTCAGATGACTCCGAGATATATAATGTCTGCAGGACATTCCAGCCTATGTGCAAAATTTTAGCACTGAAGCATTAATAGTCTCGGAGGAGATTGAGTTGATCTAAACAGACAGACAGACATGGCTATATCAATTCAGCTCGTCGTGTTGATCAAGAATATATATACTTTACATAGTCGGAGATGCCTCCTTCTGTGAGTTGCAAACTTCTGACCAAAGTTAACATTTTTTTTATTGATTGAATAAATCTAAGAGCTATGTAATGTTAATAAATCGGGTTCAAGCCAAATCTCTTCTTTATATTCAACGCGAGCTGATTTCAACTGCTATTTCCATTTCAATTTGGAAACCTCTTTTAACTCTTCTTTTTTACCAAGCATCTACTGCTGCCTTAGGCCTTAGTTCTGTTTAACGTTGCATTAGCCTGCGGGCCATGGTAATCAGTAAGCGTGCTTCATTTGATTTCGAGTTGCAACTGGCAAGTTCTTGTCGCCCACATTGAATGCACCCACTGCTTGCTTTCCCCTAGAAGCCTTTTGGCGGAAGCGGATGCAGTCAGTCGCGAAGCCGATGCCCAGTTTTATTGACGCGTCTCCCTGGACCATATTGTTTGTATTTTAAATTGGCAGCGCGCTTAGCACATCCGCCAGCGCGAAACGAGTCGATGGAGAGATGCATGTGCTGATGGGGATGAGGATGTGGATGTGGTTGTGGATGAGGATGTGATTGTCGATCCACTGTGAGTTGCACGAAACGCGCTTGCGGACCAATAATTGATTGCCTTACCGTTAGGCAGCTGCTCAAAATGCGCAAGTGGCAGCAGGTGAGCGAGCCAATCTCCCAAACCCGACCGCCGGCCACTTTGCACAGATGAGATTTTCAATTTGACTAGGGCCACCCCCAAATGTTTGCGTATTAAATTTGCATGGAAATCTGTCTATATTGACAGAGAATGGCCAATGCAAATGTTTGCCGGGCCAAATGAATGGCCGAGAACGAAGAGACAGCGGCAATTGCTGGTGCTGCTACTGCTGCTGCTGCCCATGTTGCTGTTGGTCAGTCAACGGCCAGGGGGCATTGCACCCGGCGATACCATCGCCGTTGCTGTTGCGATTCGATGATGCCTCTTTGGGCATTTTTAATACGCGTTTCCATTTGCGTTTGCCAAATGTTATCAGCCCAAGTCCCAGTCCAATGCCCCCCAATGGTCCACAGCGATTGTTGTTATCGATGGGCCTACGCTATCAGTTGGGTACAGTTGCGCCCAATGCCCATGACTGTGAATGTAGTCGGACTCAGACTCGTGTCCGTAATTGTGACTGTGTGACTGTGCTCTGCACTTAGAATGAATGCAAAAACAAACATTTACTTGAGTAACATTTGTCGTACGCTCAACTCTCTTTTTTTCGCAGCAAATAGTCGGACGAGTCGCTTGCGCAGTTGATAAAATGCCGAAGCAGTCTGCTGGATGGACATGTGTGGTTAGATGTGGACACATATGCCATTCACTGCAGAGTGGACAGTGGACACTGGACCCGGGACCCGGGACACCTGACTGCGGATACGGACAGTGCAATGCCATCATGTCATCAAGCGGCAGACTGTGCACAAACAGTTTCAATTTAATTATTTGCCAGTGCAAATTTAAATGAAGTCATTAAGTCGCACAGACTGAATAGGTAGATAGGTAGAAGACAAATTTGGCCAATTGGTGAGCCGTTGTCAGTCAGCCTTGGCCTTAGCTGAAATCAATGACATTCGATAGCAGTTTGTTTTTGCTGTAACTAAGCACGCCAAACAATAAAATTCTTATTTGCTAGACAGTTAGAAAATATTAGTTTAGATTCCAGTTACACCCACACACTGCACTTACACTTTTTCAAAAATCGCTATATTTGTAAAGTTAATACAATTTTTTAAAAGTTGAGATCTACAACAAGCGTCAGACATAAAAACATTGCTATATCAAAATTCTAAATCGATTAACAATGTTGATATCACGTTTGCGTAACGAGGCAACAAACTTTTGTTCAACCGAACTGAAAAACTGGACACGAGAAACAAAACGTTGGGAGAGCTTAGGACGGGTACTGATTGGTCTTTTGGCGAAACTGCCTATGCGTAATGCAAGTGTTTCAATATCTCATATTCAAAAATACGTACTCATATCAAATTAAATCCCCAGAATTCCCAGCCAGACTTTGTGTGGCTCTTCGCAAGTGCACCGAGTGATCTGTGACGCTGACAAAAGCTTAAGTTTACTTCAAAATAAATATAGTGACAGTTGGACGCACGACACAACACGTTGGGACAGCTTTGGAAAGGCAAATATTGGCCAACATTTTGCCCAAACTGCCTATGCGTAATGTACGTGACATACATTACTCCTCAATAAACATCATTTATATATAAAAGCAACTGTAGATCCCTCAACCTTAAGACGTGTGTCTACTCGCAACTGCATCAAATAATCTGTGACACGGAGAAAAATGACTTACCTTCAGGGGCATATAGTCGTGTTTTATAAATTGAGAATACTGTTTGATAGCACAAAGAGCCAAATACAAAATAGTCTCCGTTTTTAAAGCTTACGTTTTTCATTTCATGCTGTATATGAACTCTAATGGAAAGGAGTATATTGGTTTGGAAATGTCCATCTGTCTGCATGAACTTGAAATTTGGAATATATGCTCGTGTGTATCAGCATCAGCTCAAGTTAACCAAGTTTTGCAGTTAGATAACTGTTAATCCCCTCTGCTGATAATATTTTAATAAATTAGCATTTTTTTACCGTGAAAGAGTATATGTAGTCGGTAGCGCCCAACTGCAAAGCTCTTACTTGTTTTATTTGATGATAAGATCAAATAGTATATATAATATATATATACTCTAAATATATATATATATATATATATATATATATATATATATATATATATATATATATATATATATACCCTTATATATATATATATATATATATATATATATATACATATCAGTATCAACAGCTGAGTATGCTTGTTCATCAGTCAGTTTATATGGACAAGTTTATGGGCACTTTGAAGTTTGGGTAAGTTTGTCTTCTTCTTTATAAAACTGCCCACTTACCTTTTCTCCTATGCTTAATATTTGTATAAAAATATTTGCAACAAAAATGGGTTATTATGAACAGTTCTTTGTTCCATGACTAGTAAAAGGGTATAAAGTCTCCGGGGTGCCAAAATAAGAATTTTTTCTATTTGTTAATTGCGAAGCTTTGAAGAAATGTGAGTTTAGTTGAAGCTATTTGCGTTATCATAGAACGTGTTTAATGATCTTTAGACTTGTTGCAGTGGAATGCCATTAAACAATAGAAAATGCCCGGAGGTTGCATTTACTTCCTAGTTGACCCCAGAATTTGAACCCCAACACGTGCTTATCAATATTGCGGCTTATTGTTCGTGACACATTTGACAATTGCGAGCGACACTCGCGCATAAGCACAATATTTATTCATTTTGTATTTTTTTTACTTTTTTTATTTCTATTTATTTAAATTGATGACTTAATGGCAAACTGAAATGATTTCATTGTTTTCACAATTGTAATCATTAAGTAAAGCTAACAATGAGGAATTAAAGCAACAACGTTCTAAATGGGGAGTCCATACTCTGATAAGAGCATTTTGTAATTTAGCCAACAACAGCAACAACAACAACCAAACAACAACAGTAGCAATAAATAATTAGCTGGCGCAAACATATTCAAATGAAAGCCCTTGGAAAACAGCAACCGCCAAGAGCTCTGAAGCCTAAACAAAAAAAAAACAAAAACGAAAACCCAATGAAACAAAACAAAATAAACAAGCGAACAATAAATCAACAATGAAATTTGTTTTCGGTAAATGCATCAAATGCAATTGGCTTAATTTTGCGTTATATACGATATCATATTTTGTGGCAACAAAGAGCAATACCAACACACACACAGTAATTTATTTGTGAATGGGTTATTTATGCCAAAGACTGAACACTTCAATACATGATTCAGTCACAATGGAACAAAGCTAAGCTAAATACATATGTATGTGCTAAGTAAATATGTGAAAACTTTAATTTTTTAACAAATATTAATAAATACAATTATTTTATTTCAAAAGTTAAGAAAAGATTAAGTAGTTATAATTAGATTAAGTAAATATTTTAATGTAAAGTAATTCACTAATTAAACCGTTAGATCATGAAAATAGGATGATTATAGTGCAATAAGCAGCACTGAGATCATCCTCATTAAAATTAAAATTATAAAAAAAAGTATTAAAGTATTTATTAAAAATTTGTAAGTGAATGAGCAAGAGTTTGATTGTAACAAAACTTCAAAGCAAGACTTTGTTTGTAGAAAGATCTTTCACCGCAGCTGAAGCAGCGTAAACAGATAGATACAAATGGAAAAATATTTATTTCTAAAATGTTTTTAAAATATTTGAGATATTTGTAAAAATATATTATATATTATAAATTGAATTTCATTAAGGCAGTCAAGAAACTAAAATCGCATGCAGGAACATATCTAGTTATCAAATTGCCTGTAAATATTGTAGATACCATCTTTGGAGTTTCCACCAAAATGTGTGTGCCGCTTACAAATTTATGCTGACCAGTGCAATTTTCACAAAAGCATTTCTAAATTTAGCATTAAAACCGCACAATTTTGCGATGAGCAATTAAATTTTGTGTATTCGCGTTTTGAGTGTGAACCATGGCGGTGTTGGGGCTAACCATACGCAAAACCAAATCAATTTGAAGAGCAGTGCCGACAGCCCACAGACAGTCCACGCAAATGCAACATCACAAATCAAGCAGACCTCAGCAGCAGGGCTGATTACCCCCTAACCATTGCCCTCTCCCCAACCCCTTACCGAAAAGAGTTAACCCCCCAAAAACAACAAGAGCTCAGGGCACGTTGGCGTTGACGGGCGATTGGACAAATGAAAGACTGGACTGAAGGGCACAATTCAATTACATGTTTGTGGCAAGCCGCAATGCTCAATAATGCAGTTAATATTGACGGGCGGTGGGCGGGAACACACTGGGTTGGTGAGTGCTAAAACAGTAACAGTCGTGGAGTTGGCAAGTTTGACAAGGTTGATGAAATGCCTCGGCCTCTGTCTCAGTCTGCCTCTGTCTCTGCCTATCTGTCTGTCAGGCTGTCTGTTTGTCTGCAATACGGTCTGCTGCATCTAATTCAATTTTCAAAACCCAAAATTCTGTTGACCAAACTGCGATGATGCGTTTGCCGGAAGGGGTTGCTTGACGCAGGCAGTGGGCGGTTCACTCTCTCGACCAAAGTGTTTATAAGTTTTTAGCCAATGTTATTATTGTTGCCGTTTTTGTTGTTGTTTTGTTGTTGCTACTGCTGCGGCTGCTGTGGCTTTGCCTGTGTCCATGTTGTGGTTCGAAATGGAATTTTGTTAGCTAATTGAATTTTAGTTGCAACTCATTTGCCATGCACAAGCCGAGCCAACTTCTAGGCAACCAGGAAGACAGAAAGAAAGGGAGGCAGTAGGGTGTGATGGGGTTTGGCTTTTGGCCATTTAATTGCTGTTTTAATTTTACCAGCAACAACAGCACCCAGTCGAGAGCTTCGCGCCGTTGTTGTTGTTGTTGCCATCGATGAAGGTAGCACCAAAAAAGCAACAACATTTAAAATCGCATAAAGTTGATTAATGCAAAAAATAAAAATAAAACACCAACGGGGCAATGGCAATAACCCTATACTACGACTTACAGATGCGGGGCGGGAAACCTCAACTTCAACAACAACAGCAACATCTACATGCAAAACTCACAACTGTTGCTTTCTCAGGGCAAAGCGAAGAGCTGGCTCACAATATGGTTAGATTAAAATTTTGTGTGCATTTTTTGTTGAGTGGGAAGTTGTTGCTTTGTCTTGGATACTATATATCTTAATCTTTGCCAGATAGTCTCATAGAATACATACAGAAGTAAGTTATGTACATGATTTATATCAGCCGAGAAATATATGAAATAATTCCTTGCACTTGAATTTTCGCTCAAAAATGAGTTTCACTCTAATTATTATTATCTGATTTGTTATTTTCTTATTCAAATAATACACTCATTTTGGAGGAAACACCTCCGACAATATCAAGTTAATATATTCTATTGCCTAATACTTGTTTATGTTCATAAAACACTTTTTTTTAATAACCTTCGCCCCAATATGGACAGTATATGTAAACGAGGTGACTTTTCTCTTTGTTTTAAACAACCTAGCTTACATCTTTTATCTAAACATATTACCCTCTGCACGCACATACACACACACACACATATAAACATGCACACAGGAGCTAGCGCGCAGATTACTGCTTAGTTGATTTGAATGTATGTGTGCACACGTATAGAGAAAATGCTAGGCTGCTTTTGCCAATTGTATTTTTTTTTCACAAAAAGCCTAATGCAAAATTTAATAACTATAGTTTAAAAGAAGAAAAAGATATGTTAAAAAAACTGAATCTCGATAACTTTTAAATCGATATCATTGAAACGGCAAAAATTGATCGAATATCTAAAACTAACTCGATGTGAGCTTTCAATGCCTGTAACTCAGGTAAATAAAGTAAGATTTTCGAATAATATTTATTTTTGGTCTCATACCAATTGGCGGTCAATCATCGAGACTTATTTCTTCACCACATTCGACAAAAATGACAAAAGGTTATACTACATTTTTGAGCCCTACTCAGACCGACTCCAAAACCAGCAATATCTTAAATTTTTATAAAATATTTACTACAAAACTAGTAATTTTTTAGAATACACGGTATCCTTCTTACTTTTAAACATAAAGTAATTGTGGGATACATCATTGGCATTGATTGGTATTCAAGAAAATCAATTTTTGAACTTTTAACATATTTGACAAAATTGGCAAAGAGTTCTACAACATGTTTTGTCAAAGATCGGAGCAACCCCAAATTTAGATATTTCCTGAACTTTGAATGTCTGTTACTTTGCCAAATGACGTTCGATCTTTGAAAGTTATATTTTTCCGTCTGGTATGTATTTTCGATAATTCATGTAATGTTTATGGGTTGCATCACAAATTTAAAAATTTTGGTGACTTAAAAGACCTTATCACATCCAAATGATTACTGATCTTCGCAATGCAAACCTCGTAGGAAAGACAACACCAACACGAAATTGATATATACATATATATTAATATGGATGGTCTATACTAATATATACTTGCAATCCTCAGTCTCTAGATTCAATATTGCTTAAAAGAAAAGTGTTTAAGTTTTAAAGGTTATAGTAATTTTCGGTGTACCATACCTGCAAAAAAGTATAGAAAAAATCTTAACATTTAAAAATCAAAGAATATATATTCGAGTAAATGATCCGAAACTGACGGACAGGCGAACAGCAAGATAGACATTGCATAAACTTATATTCCCTTTTCATTTCATAAAAGAGTATAAAAATCGATTGGTTGTTACTATATTGGTTGTAATATGTAAGTTCGGTTTCTCAAGAATCAAAAATGGGAAAGTGATATCTAATATGATACGAAATAATGTAGCTGGCAAGCCCTGGTGATACCCACTACTCTCTTATATAATAATTACTTGGCAATATTTAAATAGAACAATGTTTTTTCATTCTAATAATTTGGATAACAGCTCGTACAATAAAGTATACTCCGCCTATTCTTATATTTTTGGGTTGTTCTTGGCGTAGTCGACGGAAAAAAATTGATTTAAATAAGCGTGACATGCGCATGACTTCTGCATTCGGCGCGCGCCGCCAAAAATCGAAAGCAAAAACCGCACAAGCCAAGGAAAAATTTGCCCGACCCTACTGCGCACAACAATCACACACACATACCTACACATACTCACACACACTCACACCCGCACACACACACGTAGTAAGTCAGTCATCAAAGCATGGTTCGCCCTCTTTTGGCTTTTCGGTTTTGTTGTGCATTCTCCCGTACGAATATCGTGTGATTTTTTGGTTTTATTATGCAATGTACCCATTGAAAATGGGTAAAAAGTATATTATCTTTGAGGAAACGTAAATCCAATGATGCACAAAAGTAAATATATATTTTTAATCAGCATTACCAATAGAGTTCATCTAGAATTGTCTGCCTTTCCGTCCGTCTGTCGAACTGAAAGTTATCAATCAAAGACGGATAAAACTTAAAATATTTTTTATTTTCTTATAGAATATCGTTAAGTTAGTCCACATTTTCACGGCTATCGCTAGTTACAGGGTATTTTATATTCGAGCAACCTTGACTAGAGCACCCTTGTTTTTATTTAGTTTGTTTTATTTATATTTTTTTGTGTTTGTTGGGCTCGCGCTGTGCGAATGATTCATGCTGTGATTTCCTGCACAGCCTCAAAACGTGGCCTGAGCTCTGGCTTTGGCCAACTACTAACAGAAACAGAGTTGACGTGACTATGACATGACGCGGCTGATGTTGTTGTTGCTGATGTTGTTGCTGCTCGCTTGGGCATTATTATGTGCAATTGCCCGTTTGCTGTTGCTGTTTCTGGTCGTTCTAGTTGATATTGCTGATTGCCATTGTCTGCCGAAAAAGCAGCAGAAAAATAAATGTATAAAAACGCGGCACAGCTTCGTCCGCTTCCAGCAGCAGTCGCGCAGCAGCAACAGCAGCAATAGCAATAGCAGCGGCAGCAATCGCTCCGTCTACGTCTCTGTCTGATTGTGTTGCTCGCTTTGATTGAAGCCTTTCACTCCATGCAAGGCAATTGTCGTTACTCTGTGCAGCAGTTGTGATTGTTGTTGTTGTTGTTTCTGCTGCTGCTGCTGTCTGCTTTTAGTTTTGTAGTTTTATTATTGAAATTACCAGCAGCGGCTGCAACAGCAGCAGCAGCAGCATCTGAAACAACAGCATCAACTCTTTAGCTACTAAACATAACTTAACGTCTATGAAACAATTAACGAAATGCACTAACAACAGCAACAACAACAACAAAAACATCGGCAGAAATTGATGTCAATATAATGGCAAAATAATGGCACAGCTCCTCGGTCCGCAAGCCTCGGATCTCTTAAGACTATTGATGACGCTGATTGGGGACTGGCAGCAACACGTTACTGCTGCTGCTGTTGCTTTGACGTTTCAAAATGATTGCAACGAATTACACACAACAACTTTGGCTACAACTCTAGCCCCAGCTTTAGCTCGAGTAACTGCAACCTTTCATAAAAACAATGCCAAGCTGACAACGAATCAATGTAACTACCACGCTGTGGTGCATCGAGCTCCAAAGCAGCAGTTAGCAGCACTAGCAAAAAAAACAGACGGCGCATTAAGCATGCATCCTGTCTGTGCCAAGGTTGCTGCCGGCTCTGCCACAGCCACAGCCACAACCACATCTACAGTCACAAGCACAGTCAGAGCCATAGCCTGCTTGGCCTAGCCACCAACGCCGACGCGAAGAAGCAGGTGTTACCAACAATTACTTTGCACACGGCTGGCTGGCTGGCTGGCTGACTGACTGCCTGCTCCCTCACAGATGAAGACAAAAAGCAATGTTGGCCATGTTGTTGCTGCAACGCCAGTTGTTTACAACTAGACGATGTCGACGATGACTTCCATAGGCAGCCAGGCAGGCAGGCTGCTGCAGAGACTCCATCTCTGGCGGATGCTGGCGCATATTAAGCGCAAACTATTAAAAATAAATCATGACACAGTATCAAGATCAACAACGTAGCAGCAACCAACAAGAATCTCGGCTCTGCTGCTGCTGCAAGGGGTTCGATGCGCGTTTATGTTGCTGCTGTGTCATGAAAAAAAAAATATATATATATGTATAAGGAATAAGCGCCGTGTGGCGCTTTGCATGTAGCCAACTGACCAGACAAACGGAGCAGTAGGAGTTGCCAATAATGTCATTGTGTTGCAATTGCAACTGCCATGCTCGACCTCCAGCAGCAACAACAACAACTGGATGGAGCAGTTGTTAAGGACAAACAAAGGGACAAATGATTGCTACTTGCAGACAACATGTGGATCTGCTCTATCTGGAGACCAGATATTGTAGCAGCAGCATTTTGCTGCCGAACTTGTTGTTGGTAAGTAGGTATGTAGTTGGCGAAGCAAAGTTTATAGATTTTAGATTTTGCATCAACAGTTTGCTCATTATGAGTGGCTGCTGTTTTCTAATGGCCAACACAGCCGGATATTAGTGTCACATTTAACAGTTTTGGCTGCCAACAACATGTTGCCACTGCATATCCGGCTGGCCAGAGCAGCAACATCAACGGCGGCATTTAACTGCCAAATCAGCGTTACATATTACCGATCCGAAGTATGCTGCCAGCAACAACAATTGGTAATAGTTGCAACCGTTCAACAGCAGCAACATGCAACAGGCTGCTACCGTCGTGCCTTGGACATTTTTAGCTGGACACAACAAAGAATTTATGGTTTCCCTATTACGGCTTTGACATGTATTGGTAGAATTATTTTTAGATTTATTGATTACGCGCGTTCGTCGCGTTCCAGGCAAAAGCCGAGGCAATTGTAGCTGCAGCAGTTGCTGTTGTTGCTACTGTTGAGGTTGCTGTCTGTAATCGCTTGGCTCTATTAAAAACAACAAAACGTTTAGGCCTTGTGGCGCTCTCGACGAATGTGTGGGCCGCTCCAGCCAACTGTGGAACACTGAACACCACATCAACATCAATATTATTTTAGCTTCTCATGTTGATGCTGTTGTTGCTGTTGCTGTGAATGTCCACGCAGATGCGTGGCTTGCTACTGCAAGCCACCTACTCTTGCTGTCAGTCCTGTCAGTCATTTAATATGGGCAACCGTTGTGCAAGGGCACTCCAAGGAGTAGAGGAGTACATTGTTGCGGAGTAAAAGACCGGTCCAGTCGACGGGCGACACAAACAAATTTGTAACAGGCGAGTGCATTGATAAGCAGCAAAAGATCTTACATTAGCCAGGGACAGTTAATGTCCAACAAAGAGCTTTACAAAGTTTTACGATCTCAATTAAATGTCAAATGCAATGCCAGAAAATTGCTATTTATGCGACAGGCCGCGTCCACAGACAGACTGACAACAAATCCCAAAGCGAACCGACACAATCAACGATAATTTCTAGGCAAATAAAATCAAATACAAATACACAGAAGGTGGTGGAGAGGAGAAGAAGGGGCGGGGATCTTATACGGGTATTCGGATGCCGGTTACCCCTACTTTGGATCGCCACGTTTAATATCACATTTTGATCATGACAATTTCTTTGCAATGTTTATGCAACTGGCTGCGTTCAATTGACAATCGTCGTCGCGGAGGAACGACGGCTCTGAAATTCGATATTTATGCAGCAGGTTTTGCATTTTATACTTATCAAAATTGCTGAGGCCATATTAAGTTTCACACAGGTTGCATGCGGGCAACTGCGAAATGCACAAAATGCATGACAATTAAACGATTGCCGACAAACAGTCGGACGGACGGACAGTTAAACGGACGGACAGTTAAACGGACGGACGAACGAGGTGGACGGCCAAACATGGGTCAATCCTTAAACTGTTTGTACCAGCACGATATGTCAGCCTCCCACGTCTGCTCCTCTCTATCTAACTATCTCTATACCTCACTTTATCTCTCTTTCTCTCTCTATGAGTTGCTCTTCTTTCTGGAATTGTTGGCAAAACAAAAGGCTGCCCTGTTGGGGTGTGTCCGAGATACACAATGTTAACTTTACAATTCAATTGAAAAATATTCAACTCACGAACTACTTAAGATCCACGCGTTGCAAAAAGAAGCGACCCGACGCTGGGAAAAATAAATGCAACACACCAACACACGAACAAAACAACAACAGCTGCAACTGAAACTCCAACTCCAACAGCAAAAGCAGCGGCAGCAGCAACGAGCATATTGCACACGTACAACGACTGTTGCTGCTGTTGGTTGCAGTTGTAGCCTACGGCAGCAACTGTTTTGTTGCAGTAGCAGCCGGGCAGTCAGCTAGTATCTGTGTTGATCATTTGTAAAGCGCTCTACGACAGATATGTCGTTGCAGCAACAAACGAACAAAATCAAACTATATTTGGAAAGTCGAATCTCCTATTCGCTAACTGAACATATTAGAGCAGAAAGCATGTCTAATAAAATTAGCTGGAAGACAGCCTTATACTGCCATTAAATGCTGTTGGTTGGCGGAAGCATACAATTTGTAAAAGTTTTAACAGCTTTCATGTCTCCAACTCAAATTTGCCAAATTATAGAGAAACCAATTATATGCTAGGTAACCATCGACATATCTGATATAATTGATAAAAGTGTCTCGGATAGAGAAAAGTCAAACTTATCTAACAACTCACCAGATCTAACATAACCCATGTCCATTAGAGTATATTAATGCCAGCAGCGATCGCGACGACGCCAGCAACATGACAATCGATTTGTGCTGCTCTGTATGCGATTGTTACAGCTACTAACGTGCCAATGCAAAGGTTCAAAAGGGCTTCAAATGCCTGCATTCGCACAGAATCAGACACATGTGAGCAAGACCAGGGGAATACTATACTATATGTATATATACATAAAACAAACCATAGAGAAATCGCTCTGATCTTTAAGCTGGCCCTGTTTGCTCTCTGTTGCTGTTGGCAGCAGTTGCTGCTGCTGTTGCTGTCCATCAGATGCATTTGAAATTTTTGCAGATACTTAAAAGCAGTCAAAACACAACCCAACTAGGAAATGGCAGCAACAGCTAGCAAGGAATTTAGTTGCAACAGCAATAGTAACAACAGCAGCAACAACAACAGCAACAACACTAAGAGGCAAAAAACAAACAAATATATGGATGGCACTGGCAGGTCTGCAGTTCGGTTTTTTTACAGTTGCCGCAGCAAAATGTCATTGTATGATAATGAGCAGCTCGACCAAGTCCAAGTCAGATGCAGCTGAATGAATGATAAAATATACTTTAAATGGTCGTTTCGACTGTTGTCTGTCTCAGCTAGCGGTTTCTCTGCCAGATAGTAGCCATTTTAACTGGTTCACATCATTTTACAAAGTAGCTCACACAGGCTTCGACTCCAACTCCGACTCTGACTCCGACTCTAACTCTAACTCTAACTCAGAGTATGACTCTGAATCAGTCGCAGTCTTACAGATTGTCAGCTTAAGATGCCGGAGATCTCTGTTTTTTGTTTGTCAAACGTTTTGGGGTTAGGCAAAGTTCGTTTGGGTCGATGTCGCCGTTGCACTGACGTTTACCCCGATGCGGCGCGTGTTGCGCATGCCCAAGTAGCTGTGCCTGCAACTGCAACTGCGACTGTGACTGAGAGTTGAACTGTGGCCCGGCTTTGTGGACTATCGCTGCTAAGTAGCTCTGTTCAGGGACTAGTACATAATTTGGCAGCAGGCAGCAGTTGCCAGAAGTGAGTGATTGGCATTCGCCAATCTAACGAGAATGGCATCGTTTGCTGTTAGCAAAGCGGAACATTGCCTGCAGATCTTTGGGGCAAAATCGAATGATGTGCCCAAAGATTGAGTTGCTTGTTGTAGCATTTCAAGTATTGTTGACTTAATTATAATTAAATAATTAGACAATCGAACTGAATCTAGCAAGTGAACTTTACTTTACTTTACTTTACGTTTCTTCTACTTTACAGTTGGTTGCAGTACTATTCCTATTTATTAATTTATTCTCACTATATCGTATACCCATAAAAAGTGCGAGATAAATTATAAATACATTTTAACCCGCTCCCTAGTTGAGTTTTATTTTTCAGGTTTTTATCATTGAATATTTATTGTACACTTGGCTAACGGTGGCAGAGATCAAAGCTTGGACCGCCAGCCGCTAATTCCCGCTTGGAGTCTTCAGTTCATAAAAACACTTGTGTACATAAATTAAACGCCCCACCAAATGCTGCCCAGAAAAATTCTAATTTGCAGTCGACCAACTGCCTCCCACTTAAAACAAAAGCGTTTAATTCGCATACTCTTTCAAACTGAATACAACTCACTTTCCTCAGTCTTTCACAAAAGTACTAATTTATAAATAGAGGCAATATTTATTTAGAGTATGTCAAATTTCTACATATATGTTAATTTTCTTCTCTATGCCTTCAGTATATTCACTTGAATTTATTTTTTTTACTTTCATTTAATGAGAGTCGCTTTGCAGAGCATTTAAGCTTCGTTACCTTGTTAACCCAGCCCTTTCTTTGTTTTATTTTATACCACTTCTATGGCCTTTTGTGTTACTAACTCAAAGCGCGCTTACGTCCGAAGCCAAAGTACTCACAATATAGTTGGTCCGACTGGGTTAGGGAATGGGAGTGGGATTGCTTTTGGGAACGGGAACGGGAACGGGAGCGGGAACGGCAATGGGAATGGGAATGGGATTGTGGAGCGGGTTACGTGTAACGGGCCGTGGCTGGTTAGTTTTGTATGAAAATTGAATTCTAAACAGGTCTCGCCCGCCAACGCCTAGGCGGCCCCCTCCATACATACACCTTCTGCACCATCGCTTATTGTGCGCTGAAGCACGCACACCAACAGCAACAACTTTGGCAGCAGCAGTAACAACACTCGACACACAATCGTACATTTGGCGTTATAAAGTAGCAGCGTGACCGAATCAGATAAGAAAGTTGACACATTTTCACCATATATTTTGACATTTGACATTCCGCATTAGACGCGGGCCGCTGGTCAGCAGCGCTAGCCGCTCCTCCCGCCAACCACCCGCTGCTCGCCCCTAAACCACACGGCTCTGGGCATGACATGAATGCTGCTCCGGTTGGGATTTCGCATGTTGCTAGAGCGCCGGGAACATGATGAGGGTTGACCGGACGACCCCAGACTTCGGCCCTGCCTCTAGCCCTGGCCATGGGCCTAAAGCCACGCTCACCCGCTGTGCTGTTGAGGTTACTGAACCTACAATTAAACACGCAGAACACCTTCAACGGGCAGCGCGGGCCCTAGTCGGAAAATCCCGGAATGCCCCAATCCCAGCGCCCTAATGAATTCTACAAATTATATATTGTTTTTAATTGTTGATTTTGCGCCTAATTGCTAACAAATATTGCATTTATAGGCGCTGCTGTTCTCTACTTTAGACAGTGACACTTTATGGGCTATAAAAAATTATTAAAACGCGCATCGCTCTCAGTCAATGTCAATGACATGAGTAAATATTTATGTAAATGTGTGTGTATGTTTTTATTAGGGTGTTGAAAGCCTTTACTGTTGTCTTTTAATACCATATGCCGCTGTCTTTTTGTTATCAGCAAAAGTTGGTATTGGAAAATTTGATTGGTGTGCCATCGTTAAAATGATTCAGTCAGTTTTATGAATCACAAAACGATGTATTCACATTTGAAGCTGTAATAAACATTACAAGTGTACAAAATTTTTGTATGTGTTAGTTGGGAAATGATTTTGGAATATTTCATAAACACCCAAAAATGTTAATGCAATGTAGAGTCCATTTTACCAAAGTCATAGTTTCGTGTATAGTACTAGTTTCATAAAATATGCCGATCTGTTTTGAAAATGGTATAAAACGAGAAAAGATGCGAGTATGATTATCATATCTTGGGAAATTGAAATAGAATTTTTCACAGATTGTTTCTTCAAAAGTAGAAAATATAGGAGTTGAATGTTATCAAGATATTGTTTATATCTACAGAGTGGCTATAAACCAAACTCATAGAAAAATAAATTCTTTTGAAATATTCGTTATTTGAAAGAATGAACTATGTAACATTTTAAGACAAATGTTTTAAAACTTAAAATTAAATATTTGTGATTAACAGATATGGCTATAACTCGCCGTTCCTTCTATGGGTATACATATTTCATGGAAAGAATTTTTATATAATTTATGATAAAATTGTAAGTAAAGTGAAAACATGTAAGCCTTGTTTAAATTTAAATATAGTATATTTTGCACAGTTAAAGCTTTTAAAGTAATTGAAATTTTGAAAATTATCTGAAAAGCATTCATCTGTGTAATAAGATTGCACTAGCCCGAGCATCGTCAATTAGTTTCAGCTCGTAAAGCAATATTTTGATATAGTTCAATGCTTATGTGCTTATCTGTCTCACTCACAGTGACACACAGTCAGAAGACTCTATATCGCATTATACATAGAGCTTTTAAAGGGGTCAGCTAAGCGTCACTGTCGGCGCTAATGCCGACGCCTTATTTATGCGGCTGCCGACTGTTTGGTGGGTCAACGAGTTGCCAGGCCCGGGCATAACGATAGCGGCAAGGGGATGGGAGGCGAGGGAGCGAGGGAGGCAGAGGCGGGTCAATGCGACACCAGAAACTGAGTGCCGCCTAATTGCTGGGCCGGGTTCTATTGCGTTGTGTGTGCCTCATGTGGCACTAATTTGTAAATTGTTGCCGTAATCGCAACATGCTTTGCTGCTTATTAATTTGAATGAGGGAGGCAACCAAAGAAGGAGACGTCGCGACTTCTGTCTCTTTAATTACGCTGATAATTGATTACGGCCAGATGTACATGCTGTGGGCTAACTTTAAGCAATAAGATTGAAAGATTTATGCTACAAGAGGCGATCGTGCTTCCATTCAGCTACTCATCCCTGTCTTCTTCCTTTGCCACCACCACCATAGTGGCCTCGTCTGCAGCCACGCATAACCAACAATGATTCAAAATTACTGTATTGCAAAATATGACAGCAAAGGCGAGCCTCTCTCTTACTCTGGGCTTGTGCCCGGAACTGGGGCTCGAGCTGCCACCAGGGCTAGGCCTACGACTACCATCATTCATGGCGTGCTGGCAAGCGGAAGTGCGTAGCATGTTCATTAGAAATGCAAACGCACCTTTTTATGCCCGCCACCGACGCCGTCGTTCATACTTTTCCACTGTTACTGTTGTTGTTGTCAGTTGCATTCGAGTAGTTTACATGGCTATTGAAGTTGCAATTCTTTTCGTAGGGTAACAGTGCAATGACTCCGTGCCGTTGTCTACGCCCACAAATTGCACATCTAAGTATTAGCCCGGCACTTTTGGTGGGCAATTGTTGGTCTGCTTTCGAGTTTTGGCCGATTGGCTGCTGTGGTATTTCAATCCTCGATTTCCTCGATACCAAATGGTGCAAAAACAACAACACCAAACAAGCACCAACAATGCAGCTACTGTTAATTGCATATTTGTCTAGGGTCCGCTCAACTGTTGCTGACGCTAAGTAGAAGCAGCCTTAGCCAAGTTTGCAGATATCCGACGGCTGTTCGGGGCCTTGCAATTGTAGCGAACGCGTGGAAATTGCAAAACTAATTAGAGCCTTGGCCTGCAGTTGCTCTTGCTGCTGCTGACGCTAGAAATTGCTGGTTTTATACACAGCAGCAACTGCAACGGCTGTGGCAACGGCAACTTGCCCAGTTGCTGCAAAATATTGCACGTTGAATAATTGCACTTCCGCTTGATAATGCATTGTTGGATTTTATAAATATTTTCCATGCTACCATGCCACTTTAGCTGCTGCTGCTGCTGCTGATTGTTAGCTGTGAGGTCAGGCTGTAGTCCGTAAGAAAAGAATGTATGCACTTGACAGGTGAAAATAAACGCGCAGGTGTACTTATATCCGAGATAACACCCTTTCTGTGTGCAATAGATGATGCAAGATATGAATTAAGTTGAATCTGTAAATTTCAGTGTCAGCAACTGGACACTAGAAAGATGAAGATAAGCTAGGTATCTTAACTTTGATAGACCTCACATAATTCCATTAGACTTTTAAAGACTTTGTTCTATAACTACATTTTGGTCTCATTTGATATAGCTGGAAAACTTTAAAGAGCTGCGAATATCTTCCCGTCAGTTACATTTATCATGAGTGCAACAGTGTTGCGCGTGCTACGCCTACAAAACACATGCAGCACGCATCTAATTTTGCACAACGGGCCTGGAGTCAAAGTTGGAGTCGAAGTTCTTGTCATTATCACGATGCATGCAAATAAAGCACTGCGTGTGCCTTACGCCGACCCCAAAAGACTTCTTCGTCACGGTTCTATGTAATTTGTGGGCGTAACGCATCAGACACGCCCCCGAGCTGTTTGTTTAGCCGCCAGCTGATGGAGAATTCTGAGCTCTGAGCTGTATTCTGGTCAAGTGTTGCATATAACAGACGGACTGGCTAATGACAAACGACACGTACGTGCCAATAGCCATTTGTATCTATTTGTCATGCCTGCTCTCTAGCCCCTACTGGACGCTTCATTTCTCCTGCCCCTGATCTCTCATCAGCTAAAATAAACAACACTTTGATTTAATTAACGTTACATTGACCAATTTTGGGCGCGAGCTGTGCTACAAAAAACGTTTAAAGACCGAGACAGAGAGAGAGCGAAAGAGAGAGATAGATAGAGAGAGAGAGAGAGAGAGTGAAAGGGGATGGAAAGGAGGCGCTGGTGCAGAAGAAGCCATGGAGCTGCCACCAATGCAGTCATTACCATCATTAAGGCAATATCATTTCCAGGCCTCTACGGTCGCTTGGTATGGCCGGAGCGCATTTCCTAGAAATGCATTAGCCCCGCTCCAATATGGTCTAATAATTCATGCCACATAATATAATTATGGTCCGGTGCGCAGCTAGCTCCATGGCAGACGGTATGGCACGGCACTGGCCATGGCCACAACTGGTCCACAGACAGTCTGTTGCTGGCGAAGCCGTAGCCAGAGCTACTGTATCTCAAATATGATTGATATCTGTGCGCTGCAGGCAACGAGCATTCATCTTCACTTAGTTATGTCAGTCATTTAAGGCAGCGGCCGGCAACGCGAAATGGAGCACATGTCTCAAAATGATGATGAAATGTGCACATTTTCTAGGAATTTTCGAGCATAGCCGTGGCAGCCGCAACAGCGGCAGCAAACGATCGAAACGCACTTTGTATCGCCAATGGAGCAGCAGCAGCAGCAGCGGAGTTGGAGTCTTGAGACCGAGACTGACCATCGCTAGCATTGACTATGCAACTCATTCCGTTTGCCCAACTTGGTCATCGGCAACGGGCCATAATGAGTCGCCGCTGAGGCAGTTTCAGTTGCAGCTCGCCAGCTCCAGCTAGCTGTTACCTGTCTGTCAGCTGTTGACAGCCGTGGCATGTCAACATGCTAAAATGTAAAACATTCAGCGAAGCATTGATTAAAATTGTTTTCCTTTACAAATTAAATAAATAAAGTGTTAGCATTTAGGAATACCTCTAATGTTATCGATACAAATAAGGCTTGACATTGACATAAAGTGGGCATTCTTATTTTTCCAAACCAATCGATAAGAAAATGCTGGCAGTTAAGGTCTCCAACGATTATATTTATTGAGTTGTATATATTTAATAATAATCCCTTACCTCTAACTCACTGATCCCATATAAAATACATCGCAAAAACTCATGAAGTGAAATAATACTGCTGATCAGGATAATGAGCCATGTTAATCTAGCCTTATATATTAATCCATCGCAAAAACTCATGAAGTGAAATAATACTGCTGATCAGGATAATGAGCCATGTTAATCTAGCCTTATATATTAATCCTGGCCCATCTCGAAAACTTAAAACTCTGAAATTCAAAATATAGCTTTTATTTGAGTCGACTTACCATGTTATAAGCCGTTTCAAGTAAATAATTGCAACATTCACAGAACGAACTTAAGTTTTCAGACAATTACAATAAAATAATGCAGTATACACAGATTAACAATATATATCTATGCGAATTGAAAGTTTTCTTCAACCTTTTAACGTCTTGTCATATTATCTAGTTCGAAATGGCTAAAAATAACTTAAAAATTTGTCTACCATCAGCATTTTTTATTAAAGCTGAACATTTAGAGATGGGTGCATATTTGGTCCATAACGTAAGCCGCAATCACGTGGCCATCTCTAGTCACAGCTGAACTTTAAGTCCATTTAAGTGGGCCGCAGGGCGCGTCCGATCCAGCAATATGTGCATATGCAAAAGTAGTGCCTGGGCTGTGGCAAATATACTTCAAAAGTCGAATGGTCCATTGCTAGCTGTACGGCATTCGATGGCTATTCGATGGCCATTAATATGCGCTCTAAGTGATGTGAATTACAGTAATTTTTGCACAGCAGCGCTTTGATGGCCGGCACGGCCGACTTTGTTGCTGCTGTGGGCCTTTGGCAGCCGGCAGCCGGTAGCTGTGGTGGCAGTAATTGAAACCTCTTTAGTGTGGCTAAATGCCATGGCAACGAGCGGGGATTGAGGGGGCGTACACACAGCATCGTACATCCTCATGCTCCCTCCGTTCAAGTGCGCTATGAGCCATAATTTTTGCATAGTTCTTGGCACGTTTTTGTTTCAGCTGGATCTTGCTCGGCATGCTCGGCGTCCAACCAAACTTGGTAGCTAGTTGTGGCATTTTGGCCCCCAGCCTTGAACATATTTGCCAAGCATTTTGTGTGGCCAGGCAGCAGCCGCACTCGCAGTCGCCGTCGCCGTCTCAGTCGCAGCCCATTGATCTGCAATGAATTATGCATGCCAAGATACGAATGGTCGGATAGTCGCGTTGTGAAATAATCGGATAGTGGGGGAGTTGCTTTGGCTGCTCGGGTGCGATTTATGGCGCGGCAGATCGCATGCAATGCATGTATAATCATGATTATAATATATTATAAAACAAATGTGTATATTACACGGCGCCTGAGCAAATTGTTGAGGATGTTGTGGCAAAGAGGAGCGGCTGTAATGCCTAGAGAGAGTGCGAAAGGAAGAGAGGAGTCGAGTGGGATATCGGAAGGGTGGCTGGTGTTATTTGTTTAACTCGCAGCACCGTTATTTTGCAATTACAATACAATTACAATAATAGGAAGTGAAGTGCATTTAAGCGTGCGCTGCATTCCCCCATCGTCAATACAAACCGCTACCGCCATAACCACCCACCCAACCATCCTTGGCATTGCACATCCGGTCGGTCGGTTGGTTTAACTTTTTCCAACTTGGCCAGCAACAACAACAAAAACGACAACAACAATAACTACAAATGCTGTTAACTTTTGTGCTTGATGCGTTAATACGTTAATAAAGTGTGTAAATTGTGGCTAGTGCTTATCGCTTGGCCACCAGAACAAGCACGAGAACGAGAATGAGACGGAGGCGGAGACGCATTACCTGCCCCAAGGCCCAGCTAACCGACCCGACAGCCGGAATTAATAGAGCGTGTTAACAGTTATGCAAATTATAAACATAATTAATATGATGGCCCACACATGCTACCCGGCCAAGTCCAAGTCTTACTTCGAGATTCATTTCAGCGATAATGTTTACTTTTTTGGCTCGAGGTTGTTGTTTTTACTGTAGTTGTCGCTACTGCTGCTGCTGCTGCTGCTGCTGCTGTTTGTTTGTTTGCTGCTTCGACTACTTTGGCTGATTGATGCTTGTTAGCTGATTGATTTGCGCTTTGTTTGCCGCTTGGACATGACCAGAACGGGACATCAATTAGTAATGCCTGGCAGACACAATTATGCATATTGAGTTTGAGTTTGTGTCGCACTTAGCTAACTGCCAGGCGGCGTTATGGCAAGCGTCCCAATCCAGAGTGTTAGTTGGCTTTTATGGCAGATAGCACATCATTAATTGGCAGCTCTTGCAAAGGAAAAGTTTCCTTTAAAAGCGTGAAATTATCTATGCTCGCCGAATACATAAGTGTGATGTTATATTATAACTAAATGCCGTTACCCGGCTATGCTCGGCTCTACGCAGCTTTCGCCAGTATGAACTTAAAATTAGAAAAAATGTTTAACATGAACTTGAAGCAAAACCTCAACGGAATTGGTGTTGAAATTCGCCTAAATAAGTAAATTAGACATGACTTCACACATATTTACTCTTTTATAATGTTAAACTTTGAATATGAACTTGAATTCTTCAAGTTGAAATTCTGATTCATACACAGCTCTTGAGACCAAAAACGATAATAAGCAAAAACAGTTATCTCAGTAGCCTTCTTATTTAAGCAACTGAACTACGGGTATCCGCGTTCAATTTCCATTCTAGTAGATGAACAATGTGTTGCTGTCTTAGCCAAAGCCCTAAGGCTGTTCACAATAAATGTTGAAAGTAATATGTTAATAGCTTTCAAATAAAGCTAGATTAAATATTAAGCAATAATAAATAAAATAGTTGCGGGAAGAATTCATAAAAAGTATCTACTGTAAACAAATTTCAGCACAAACAACTGTTGGACAATGTTAATAAATAAAATCAAACTTTGCTTAGATGATTGAATTGTCACATCAATAGGAAATATTATATTTTACTTATACATTTTTAACAACATTTTAAGCAGTCAAATTGCAAAACGTATTGAAAGCTTTTCTGAAACCAACAATCTATCGGTCCTAATTCCTACATCACTTTAATTGGAACATATGTCACCCAAGTTAATTTTATCTGCCACAATAACTCATTGCAGTCCGCGCTTTCCCACAGACATCACGTCAACGGCAACATATTGGTATTTGTCCATTATAAAATCCCCGCATAAATAAGAAGAAGCAGACGCTGAAGCTGAAAAAAACCTTTACAAATTATTGCCAACGGCAGGCACACACAATCCAGTCCAACGACTTGGACAGACACGTCCAGAAAATTATATTTACACCACTTACATATGAAATTAGTTTGTATAACTGCAACAGCAGCTGGACACTAGGACTGTTCGACAGCTGGGAAACTGGACAGCAACTAACTGCATTCAGCATCAACCACTAAGCTTTTGGTGGTTGGCCACCGTTCTCTGTCCGCCACATTGACTTATATAAATACATTAAGTCACAAATCACAATTTTCCGATGCTTGAAATGCGCAAACGGAAGGCATACATTTTAAATGTGTGCACAGGCTTCTGCACGGCAAGCTGGACGGAGTGGGGACGGCCAGCAAATAGCCTGCGGGAAGCCGACTGGCTATCGAGCCAATGCCAATCAATGGGGACCTGCCACGTCTGGCCACGTATGATCAAAGTGGCTGGCCAGACGCGGACACAACCGCGTTGTCGCATGTTTGTTGTCGCCAAGTGGCTCTGGCTGTGGCTGAAGCTGTGGCTGTGGCTGTGACTGAGAACAGCCTCCCACCTGTAACAGCAGCAGCAGCAGCAGACACTAACCACTGTCAAGCGGAATAGCAACCTGTCTGTGGTTGAGCGGCTGGCAGGCTCGCCGCCTTGCGTGAGATTGGATATCAATCTTTTTGCAATTTGGTATGCAATTTAAAATTCATGAAACACATTCCTTTGACTCAAAAGATGCAGGCAAATGTGTGAGCAGCGGGCTGTCTAACCGCCCTTATACCCCATCCGTTGCCCATGTTGCCCGCCTCCCCCTACTTCTGAGTGTCTTCTGCCTGCCCCTAGACCCACACAATGTGCATCATCGTCCTGCGCGCTGTGGCTCAAATTGCCGTTTGCATTATTTATATGCCTCCATTGATGAGCCTCTGCATGGATGATGTCGGCTCCTGTTGACGTATCCACACCGTCCACTTGTCCATCGTCCGATGTGTGGTTAGCTCGCCATGTACATGCCTGCCTGCCTGAGTATCTCAGTAACCGTTAGTTGTTTAAAATATTACAAACAAGTGGGCATAAAAAGTTTGCGTAGTATTCAAAACGAAATCCGCTGTCGCGCTGCCCACTCCACCAGGTACATCCTGCTGGCGAGCCCATCCCAATGTTCCGCTATTAGTTTAATGTTTTGTTTATTGTTAGTCATGACCACCGCTGCGCCAGTCCCTCAGCCAGGCCGTGCCGTGCCGTGCCTCATGTTTGGTGGGTCTGAATGACACTCCATGACCATTATGTTGAGTAGTTTCGCAAATATGTTTGTCTGCCCAGCCGGTCTGCCAGACCTGCAGACCATCAGCCAATGTCCAATGTCGATGTCGCTGTCGATGCCGATGTGTACGCTCGATTGGTTAGGGCTCGGTGGCAAGAGCTGGACACGGATTGTGGTAACAATTGAATAGCCCTCTGACAGCTACACTGGACCCACTCCCAATACCCAATGCGCTCTTATTTCGTTCAATTGCGTTTGTCAAACCGAAAAGCTTTTCAATGCCACTGCCAGAAACAGGCCAGGAAGAGTACGCGGTTTTATTCAGGCTGCGAGATTTAAAAATTGATTACGTAAAAAGCTTTAAAGTGGCACAATGAAACACTAAATTATGAATGGTTATTAATCAAGGGAAATATGATAGCCGAAAAGTATTGTAACTCATTTTAATTTTAGTAAATGTTAAATAATTAAAATAAAAAATTGTTTTTGTAGGTGAGAGTATGACTGACTACAAAATACTCAGTAGTAAGAGGAAGTATTATTAGATTCATTCGATACAATACACAAAATAACTTCTGTTAAGAGAAGTCTCTTTCTCATACTACGTTATGAGAAATTTGTTCTTGAATGGCTAAATTAATCGGTGATTGAACGACATGCCATACCTACGTACAGTCCACTCACTCCTTCTTCCACGCTTTATTTACTCTGATATTTCATTTTATGATAGTGAAACTTAGAATAATGACATTTATTTTTGATACATTTTAATCAAGATTTTGAATTAAGTGAATCCAATTAAGTGAACATTTCGATATAGTGAGAACCCAAATTTTTACATGAAGTACTCTTAATAGTCAACAATCGAAAATTTCAAGCAAAAATTAATAAAAAACACAAAAAGGTATCAAAATTTAAATAGGACATTCCCATAATAAGCATTTTTGCTGTTGATTGTTACAAAATTAGCTGTTTCAATTTGCCAATTCTTACAATATGCATATATACTGTTTTCCTGCTAATTTATGTGCTGCTAATTTATGTATGTCTTAAATTTTTATACATAAAGTGTTGATTGAGCAAACGTGTATATCAAGTTTTTCAGCAAAAATGTAAGCCTCGAATCATCATTATATTTTACAATCACATAATGCCGTAAGAATCTGTTCAGATTGCCAGTAAATACTTTTGTATTGTGATTCAGCTTTTATTTATTTGCAAGTTGTATCTTCCGTATAGATCTTTTGTTGATTTTTACTTCGATCAATAATTGTTCTTTTATCAGGACTTGTGATTTGCTTGCTATTTATGCAGCTTTCTAATGCAAATTTAAACTTTGCCCATTAGGGATCCCCTCAACGTATATATTCAGTTAGCTTAGCAATTTCACCTGCTTATTAGATTATATACATTACACCCTCAAGGAGTGCGCATTAATCCGGCGAAACACGCCAACTTTAAGGAACAGGGGCTGAAGAAGAATATGAAGAAGCGAGACGATTGTTGCTGGGCGCCTAACATGTAAACGTTGAACGTTGCATGTTGCACACAGCAGTAGACTAGCTGCAACAACAACATCAATAACAACAATAGGCACTGTTTCAACAACAATAACTTGCAAACATTTCTCTTATCTATGAAGGCAGCCTTCAGCCCGACTGCCTTGGAGGGAGGGTGCTACACCCATGCAAAACTTGGCAAGTTTTCGACGGATTAAGCAGATTAATTTGTCGCGATAAGAATGCGGCGCCTACCCTACACCAGACCAGGGGTCTCGGGGCTAATCCATGCGGTTCGAAGGGTAAACAAAAAATATGTAATTCCGTTAGCCAGCTTGGCCATATCACAAGTTTAGTGCAGGTAACAAAAAACTTAAGTTTCCTGTCTGCCAAGTTTTTCGTTTTTTTCTTCGCTGAGGCACGACTTCTCTTTTCTTTCTATCGTAGAGGTAAGCCCAAAAAATAACTGCTTCTTATGGCGCACATTTTTGTATAAAATTTCAAATTTGCTTAGCATCAAATTACGTACATGTTGAGCAAGTCTACAGAAAGAAGGAGACAGAGAGAGAGAGAGAGAGATAGAGAGTGAGAGAGGGAGAGAAAGTGCGAGAGCAACTGGTTAGAGTTAGGTAGAAGTGGGCGGCATAGGCGCCAATTAAAAGCGTTTCAAATTACGCAGAAAATATCATAATTCCTTGGAACTAACATGAGTTTAAACCAAACAATGTTACCAGACTCAATTGTAATGCGATACTTTTTTGGGAATGACCGCCAGAGCAGCCGATTCCCCAGAGCCCCAAATGCCATGCCTTGCCATGGAATGGGAAACCCAAGTCAGTCGAGTGCATGCGCTTTGTATATAAACAGAGAGGAGAAGGAAAAAATTAATAAGTCGACGCTTAGAGACTCCTCTCTGTGCTCATTGGATCTAAGTCTGGCTTGGCTTAACTTGGCTTTGGCCTGAACTGGTCGGATCTAGGCTGAAGCCCACTTTACATGCAGTCAACATGTTTGGGGCTGGTGCCGGGCGTCATTTACATGTCCGAGTCGCCTTCCTCGTTGTCCACATTCAGCAGAAACAACATACACCATGTTTACATTTTTGCACTAATTTAATTTTCTGCCAATAGCTAAAGCTCTCAAAGCTGTTGTTGTTGTTGTTGCCGTTGTGTGCTAGCTTAAATTGTTGTTGAGTTAATTTAAATTGGTATTTGATTATATTTGGCTCTTGGTGAACGTTGCGCGTTCCGCCTGCCCGTTTATGGCCAACTCAATTAAGCGCAATCAACGGATTAGTAAGATTTTTGCATTCAATTGCATTATGAGGCTGGCCAAACATTTTTGCAACTCGGCTGCTTTTGCATTCAAGCCGCAAACGCCTCCCAAGACGATACGCCCCAGACCAGATGGAAGGGGTTGGCTGTGTCTGGCAACATGTTTTTGGCCCTGGCCCATTGCATGTCAAATGCAAATTAATTTTGGCACTTAAACAAAAGGATTTGACTTTTAATCCCTGGCTATAAATGGCATGTGTACACATATCTAGCACACGTTCCCTGTCTCTGTCTGTGTGTGTATATGAGAGAGTGTGTGCGTGTGCGGCTTAAGCTAAAATAATGAAATTTCTAACAAAGCAACACCTTTGCTTGGCTTCCGTCTGGCACAGGCACCAATTTGTGCAGACTTAGCATGGATATGGGATAAGTGGAGAGGAGGTGAAGTCTTGTCAGAATACATTGCCAAGAAACTGGGAGTTGTATACGGTCATGACGGCTTCAAAGACTGCACGAAAATTGTTATCAAAATGTGTTTACAGAGAATATTTAATAATGGTCAAAAACACAACTTTAATGGTCAACTAATGTAATAAAAGACTCCTCTAATTGCTTGTGACAGTCCAGGAAAGATTCTGTACACCAAATTTTGGCTGTACTTCTTTTATCCGAACTATTTTATTTATTATCTGATATATCTTATTTATTGAATACTTCAATCAAAACAAGTAAGAAAGCTCTAGTCGGGTCTGCCCGACTACGAGATCCCCTGAACCAAGTCCGAGCTGATGTTTTAAACAATTTAGCTTACATCTTTTATCTATACATATTACCTCTGCGCGCTTATACACATGCACACATATACACATGCACACATATACACATGCACACATTTGTCTACACATGCACACATATACATACCATGCACACAGAAGCACGCGCGCCGATTACTGCGTAGTTGATTTGAATGTATGTGTGCACACGTACAGGCTGCTGCCGCGTGCTTTTACAATGTTTCCTTTAATAACTTCTGTATTACTTAACGGATTTGAATGAAAATTTCTGCATTGAATGCTATTAATTTATTGAAAATACGGTTTACACTAAAAAAAAATTAAATTGTGGCTTTGATAATTTTTTTTTTTAATAAATTTTTTTTGTAAAATGTGGAGCCGGTATCCAAAATATGAAAAAATAGAAAATGTATTTTATTTACAAAAAGCTAAAAACAAAATTTGGTAGCTGTAGCTAGAAATATGTAAAAGATATGGTCAAAAAACTGAATCTTGATAACGTTTTAAATCGATAACATTGAAACGGAAAAATTTATCGAATATCTAAAACAAACTCGATATTTTCGCTATATACACAGACCATCATGCAAAATTTGAAGTCTCTAGCTCTTATAGGTTCTGAGATCGACGCGTTCATACATACGGACAGACGGACAGACGGACGGACGGACAGACGGACAGGGCTAAATCGACTCAGCTCGTCACCCTGATCAAGAATATATATACTTTGTGGGGTCTGCCACGCCTCCTTCTGCCTGTTACATACTTTTTGCAAAACCATTATACCCTGATTTCCCATTTTCAATGGGTTCAGGGTATAAAAATAGAAGAGAATCGCAAAAACTTAATCTTCAAAATGATTTATTTTAATATTTTCGTATTGCTACATAAGAACGCTCTAGTCGGGTCAGTCCTACTAGGAGTTTTAAACAACCTAGCTTACATCTTTTATCTATAAATATTACCCTCTGCGCGCGCACACACACGCACACATATCCATGCACACACTAGCATGCGCGCCGCTTACTGCGTATATAATTTAGCGGCTGCGCTTGGGCTGCATTCTGGGCAGCATTATGAGAAATTGATCGTTAAATAACTTCGTTTCTAGATCTATTTTCTTAATGAACATTCAGGACATAATATTGACATCTAAAGGCGTCGATATGCGAAATTTGAATGTTGACGAAATTAAATACTAGATACAGTTGTTACCAGGTGATCTGATGTCTTTTAAGTCGATCGACAGTGTTGTTAATGAAGACGAAGCAGTAAATTATCCAACACAATTTAAAAATTTTTGAATATACTAGGATTGCCGCCACCCAATCTTCATTTAAAAATCAGTTCTCCAATTATTCTACTACGTAATTTAAATCAACCGAGACTTTGCAATGGCACACGTTTGATCATCAAAGGAATTACCGAATCAAATGTTATTGAAGCAACCATTTTGAGTGGAAGATTTAAGGGAGAACCACAATATCACTCAAAAACATTCAATTCCCTGTTCGATTATCATTCGTGATGACCATGAACAAATCTCAAGGGCGACAATGTCAGTTTGCTGCTTAGATTCAGAAAATCCATGGTCAATTATATGTCTCATGCTCACGTGTTGGTATACCATCCAATTTATTCATATTAGCAAAAGACAGATTAACTAAAAATATTGTGCACCAAATTTATGCTGCCATTTTAGTTTCTGACTAGTACTAATAGATAAATCGGCAGTAATAAATCGATTCATATCGAAATTGCGCATATTGAAAAATATATGATGCTACATTTGCACTGACTTAGTTTTCCCCGTTTACCCTAAATTCAAATTGTCAAAATAATGGCTTCTTATTTGATCAGCATCTAACTCTTTAAGTAGATGTTAACTGAACAGTACCATACCATCTGACAGCTTAATTATTACAAGATGTATCTCCCGGATAACACCCGCTGGTTTAAACTCGTAAGTGTTTCTAAATTTCTACATTCTCGCTGAACCAAACATGAAATTAAAAACAAATTTTGAAATTTAAGCTAGTTGAAGTCAAGTTGATATAACTATGGAGGGCAGAAATTTTTAAATTGTTTATAAATTTGTCACTTGACAAATAAGGCGTATAATAAAATACATTTTAAAATATATTCTCTAAGCTATTCTCTTAACCCTAATTTGTAATATATTCTTCAAATTTGGAATATTATTCCGCATAAAGTAAACTTTTTACATACTTCAATTAGTGCAAGTCGGGAAACTACATTCAATAGACATAGTTTCCATATTTGACTGGCTAAGTAAATAGACAGCTGTGTTTGGTTGGGCATCGCAAAGGATAGATGATATCAATATGTTCTTTGGGGCCATTGAGTGAACGAAATGAAAAGTGTCATAACAATCACAGCTGTAGGGATGCTTCGCTCGTTTTAATGACTCACTAAATTATTCATACGCCATGGATGCCGAGCAAGTGAAAAGCGTTTTGTTTTGAACATGCCAAGCGCTAAAAGTAAACAAGGCGCAATGAATTTTCCAGCCAGCCAACAAAATGAAAAGTCAACAAACTTGGCGAACGTTGCTTGAGCATTGAGAAGGGCTTAGTTGCTGGAGATGGGAGGCGGAAGCCAAGCTGTCATATGAATATGCAATGAATATGAATGCACTGCCAAGATGTTGTCGCATCTGCTCGTGCTGCTGCTGTTGTGTGTGCGTGCGAGTGTGTAAGTGTTTGGTATTTCAGGCTAGCGCTAAAGTCACTTTCTACCCTCGCTTAAATGGAGGGATCACATGACTGGATTGCTTGCACAGTTGCCTTAGAACATCGGCAGTCATGGAATATGCCATCAACAATTGCTGTCTGACGTATTAATATGAAACGCTTTTGAGCACGTAGCAACACTTATGGCCAGGCATTACATGCTGCAAGTGCCCCAACCTGAGCCTGTGACTGTGACTCTGCCTGGGATATCACGACACTCATGACGACAATGCGGCTTGGCAGAAGCAGAGTCAGAGCCAGAGCCAGAGCCAGAGCCAGCGGCAGGGGCAACGGCAAGGAGACTCTCAGCTGAGTTGGCGTCATGCGTGCTTGCTGGCAGCCATTCAAGCGCCCCATACAATTCCATTACCAAAATGCAGTGGGGATGCTGGTGCTACTGCTGCTGCTGCTGATGATGATGATAATGATGATGATGATGTATCATGCATGAAGCATAAATTCATTTTCAAGTGCTGCCTGCTGTACTTGTGCCTCAGTCAGGCAGAAGCTGAGCGCTGCGAGCTGCGAGCGGCTAGCTCTGAGCTGCGTCATCATCCAGAGGCTGGCAACAGGCAGCAATTGGGAGCTGCAGCCTGGTTATCCTTTTTGCGAGTGTGCACATTTTTGCAGTTTGGGTTCGAGTTAAAAATATGCATTTTCTTTTTTTATATTACTGTGGCTTACACTTCATTTGGCTTGCAGGGCAAAGCGTTGCATTTATTGGTTGAAGTGTTTTTCTTTTGCCCTTCTCTTTTTTTATACCCTGTTGTTTTTTGTTCACTGCTGCAGCCTTCTGCCTCGTCTTCATTCTCATTATCAAGTAGCGTGCAGGTTCTTGAGTGATTGCGATGATGCTGCTGATGCTGCTGCTTGGCTTGGGGGCTAGGCTTTGTTGCTAATTAGCAAAAAGGGCACAAAAATGAAACAAAAAAATTGTGTGGCGGTTGTGGAAAAAGTATAGGGTTGAATGGAATTATTACCATAGATAGATAGTACAGCATTAAAGGGGGAAAAGTTGCACAGGATAAATAACACTGAAGATTTCACGACAAAGTGAATTGACTGAGATTGTCTTAAAATCTTTTACAATATACAAATTAACCCACATGATCTAAATATTTAACTACTTCGCTTAAGTTTATAAATTTTCCCCAAATTTACACACTCAGTGAATATCTAATCAGCCATGGCACTAAATAGGGGCATGCAGGTCAAGTCTATCAGTTTTCTATCTTTATTCCCTCCAAAACAATTTTTACAAATATAATGTTGAAAGCCTATGACTAATTTTTTTGAAAAAGTTAGCTCACTTAAATAAGTTTTTCGGACTTTGTTAACCGATAAATAAACCTGTCTTTATTGAAATTTCTTACCTCTTATTGCAATAAATTTTGATTTTCAATTAAATTTGAAATAAAATATTGTCTAATGTATTTTACTGTCATATAATCATAAAAACAAATGCCATCGCAAACTTGACTCATTTGCCACTTACATTTGCTGTATCTAAACGTTGCAATTATAAAATCTGTGCAGATACACAGTTACATATCCATCCACACACAGTCAAATGCACATGTAGGTTTGTGTGTCTGTCTGAATAAATATATTTTTCGCGCGCTTTATAAAGTTATAAAAAGAAAAACATGACTAGCAAAATATGGTAATAAATGCCGTGGCATTTAAAATGTTATTAAAAAAAAGTCAAGCCGTGCACATACATTGTTTGGCAGCAAATCGAAACGAATAAATAAATATACGAGTATATGCATACACGGCTAGTTATATGCACGTATATTAATAGATATTTTTGTTTTTTAAAGTAATCTGTGGAGCTATCATAGTAGATACATGACGTCTCTCACAAACAGCTGCCAAAATAACGCTGGACCAAGTTTTGCGTTACAACAAAATCGCAGCACTTGCGATTTGATTGTTGTTGTAAGAATAATAAGCGAGAAACAACTTCTAAAAACAACTTTCACTTTGTACTTGTCTCGAATCGAAGCGAATTGCATCGGATCGAATCGAATCGAAATGAAATCGATACCTATTGTACCATTGTCGATAACCAAAGCGCACAGTTGGTCGGTTAACTCACAATAAAACGAAACTCCAAAAGAATGCGCTTATTTTTCCAATTGAGAACGAAATATATGGAGGCGAGCAGATAGGAAGTGGAAGCGAGCCACGGCTTGTAATTAAGTTGAAGTCGCATAATTTAATTAACTTCTTATTGACTTAGGGGGCCAGTTTCGTAGAGGGTCGACAGTGCTGCCCCTTTAAATTGTACCTACTAAGTGGAACTGGTCACTGATCTGGATTAGCAACAACAGCAACAGCAGCAACAACAATAACAAACAACACAAGCGACAGTAACAACAAGCTGTAGCCGTCAACACAATCACCACACACAGAGAGCGAACCACAGTCGAGAGTCTATAGGAAATGTTGTGGGGACACCGCTGTACCAAAGCGTGACAGGCATGAATTAACAATTTGAATTAATGTCAGTTACTCATGGCATAGCTGCTGCTCTTGCGGCTCAGTGGGAGAACGAACGAGCGAACGAATGAACCAGCGAACGAGAGAGGGGCAGCTTGCCCCACTACTAATACTACCAGCACCACAACTACCACTGCAACAGCCATCACCTCCACAAGCAGCCACCAGGTGAGTGGCTTGTGAGTGGGCGCCCAGGTTGCTTAGTTGCACTTACTAATTTCTGGCTATCCGACCAACTGACTGCGACTGGCATTGATCTTTGCGTTTGCGTTTGCTGTGCTCGCTTGTGGGCACAAAATGAAAGGAAAAGTAAGTTACGACTATTTCGAATTACTTTACGGCCAGCTAGAGGGAAAGGTAATTGCATTTTGCAGCACCACCAGCAAAAGGGAAAGGTTTTGCTTGTTTTTTATTTTGCTAGTGATTTGGTTGGCCAAGTGTCAAAAATGTGTGGCTCCAGCGAAGGTAGCCGCAGCCTGAGAACTGCTGCTAAAGATCCCGATTGCCCAACTCCAATCTATGTCCCGGTATCCCCTTCCCTGTCCCTGTTCCTGCCCCTGTCCTTGTCAGCGACTAAGAGGCCCGTCTAAGCTGGCGCCAAATTAACCGGAAATGTCACAATGGGCGACGTGCGGTCCGATGCCTGTTTGGAAATTATACAATTTTGTCACGTGACATACATTAGAAACAAACATACACACACACATACAGACACGCAGGCCGTTGAGACGTGCCAGACAAACGTCTCAGTCCAGAACAAAAACACAGAACGACAAACAATTAAAGACCGTCAAAAGGGAATTAACAAAAAGTTAGCTAAGAATTAAAATTCAATAATTTATATGATTTTTTGACAATAGCAGTCATTACCCGGCTTTGTCCGGCTAATATTTTAGTATTCAAAATATTGGACACACTTACTTCCCACCGTCGTAATATATCTATGCAGACACTTTTAGAAGTGAATATAATTAATTTAATGAATTTTCACACAGATCTTTAAATAGTTATTGATGATCAGTGTAAAAATGGAATGGTTTCAGCTGAGCATTGATTATTAAACCGTTGCCACAAATAGTTTTATACTTCTAAATATATATAGTATACATCATCTTTAGACTAACCATCTGTATAACTGTATAATACAAAATATTTGAGCTTCCATACCCTCATTAGTTACTTAGTTATACTTGCTTGTTTACTATGTATATTAATATACTATATATCTTGAATAGAATGGCTTATAATCTCTTGAAATTATAACAGCTAAATCTTTTCTTATATACATTTATAATACTTATCAGCACGTTATGAACGTTGCCGCACCTTTGAGTGGATTACCAAAAAATAATCTTTAATAAGGTATTTACCAAAATAACAGGTCACATAAAAAGGTAGTCGCCCCTAGATGTGTGCGTGTGTTTTGGGACATGTCAGGCAGGGCAAATGTCAACTCAACACGCGAAATTCCAGGGTAAGACTTTCACTGTTCAAAGTCATAACTGAAATAATTCCATTTAGCAACGTCCAACTGACGCCCAAGTCAATGGCCCCAGTGGGAGAAGTTGTCAAAGGGACGCCGAAGTGGGAAGCCGCAAAAGCGCGAGAATATTGGCGAAATGTAAAACCCGCTTTGAAGTCTGGCCCAAACTAACTGAGCCGGCCAAAACCGATTTGCCTTTTCATACGAAAAACGGTTCGTTTTGAAGTGGAGTAGTTTTCCTTTTTAACGCACTTTCTTATAAATCTTGTACGCGGCTAAGTCACCCCACATTTTCCCCTTCCATCGTCAAGATGGCGGAAATGCTTAAATATCAAAGGCAGAAAGCCGCACAACCGAAGCACACACATGATTATAGATATAGAACGAGATAGACAGAGAAAGCGACAGAGAAGGGGAACGAGATGGGCATAGCATGCATGTCATATGTATGTGGGGTGTGTTATTTTTTCCCTTTCAGGGGTGGCTTCTGTGTGGATCCAGGGGGCACTTTCACTTTTCTTCACACCCACATTCTATGTGTTTGTCGCATTGATTTTCCTTATTTTTCGGGGGCATTTTATTTGTGTTGTTGGTATCTGATTGGAAGTGTTGGCGAAGGTCGGGGTGGGATCTCAATGTCTCATTGCCTAAGGGTAGTACAGCAGTGCTATCAAAGAAAATTTGACAAAGGTTTGACTTTGACATCAAAAGCTAGCAAATAAACACACAAATGGGATGACAATTGAAAGAGCTCTGAGAATTTGTAAGATAAACATCTACACACATACTAAATATGAAATATATTTAAAAAACATAAATATTAATAAGAATACAGTTGACTGCAGTTGACTATGGAATACTCTACTCTGTTAACAGTGTGATAACAGCTGAAGCAGTTCAATTACGATACAGCTCAGAAAAATCAGATTTTTATGTTCACTTGCATCAAATATATTTCTTCGTAAAATCCTTAGCAAACGAAAATTATATATTTTTATACCCAGAACCCATTAAAAAAGGAAAATCTTTTACATCTTTTTAGTTATAGTTATCAAATTTTACAATAAGCTTTTTGTAAATAAAAACATTTTATATTTTTTTTTATACTATCTCCACATTTTACTAAATCAATTTATTAAAAAAAAATAATCAAATCCACAATTTAATCTTTTAAAATTTTTAATGCAAAATCGCATTTTCAATAAAATAAAAAAATTCAATGCTGAGATTTACATCAAAATCCGTTTAGTAAGTTATTAAAGAAAACATTTTGTCAATTTGCAAAAGTACGTGGCAGCAGCGCCAAGGGCCTAGCATTTTCTCTATACGTGTGCACACATACATTCAACTCAACTACGCAGTAATCGGCGCGCGTGAGAGCGTTCTTACTTGATATACTCGTATATAAATTTTCTAATAATATCGCAAATTCATGATGTTACCTTCTGAAGAGTGTGGGTCCATATAGTCAGAGCTGCTTATCCCTAACTAAGATTGTCATTTGCTCAAATCCTGGCTTTCAACATCCGTAAAATAAGGTTTTCAATAAATTGTTTATATTAAAACATTTAAGAAATACAGAAAACTTTTACTGAGTGAAGCTACATTAAAAATATATAAGATTTAAAGTAAGTACATTTAAAAATATATAAGATGAAATGTTACTTTCGTAAATAGCTATCATTTTCATCAACTATGGATGATTTAATTTCAAATGCAAGCATTTCCGTCTTAAAGTATTTTTAAGCTAAAATTCTTTTCCAGTTCTTCTCAGTTTTTGTGAATATATACATACATATGTATTTATGGGTATACATCTTTTTAAAAGATAAATTTCTTAAGCCACTCATTAAATGTATAACCCAGTGAGAAGAAATTCCTCAACGTTTGATAAATGATCGTATCGCGCTTAATTGTAATTAAAGTCTACAGTTAAAAAATATAATATAACATAATAAATCTCTGCAACAATGCTAAAGCTTCAAATTAATTTTATAATTATATGATGTGGCGCCCCTGCTACGGCTACCGGAACCTAAAGCCCGCTAAGCCGAGCCTCAAGGTCAATGTAATAGATTCTGCTGTTTTTGTTGGCTGTATGAACCGTTATAGCAATAATTCATCTTGGCTCGCAGCTCAAATCTAAGTCATATTTATTTCTATGTTATTTTAAAAGTCGCATCAAAAACAAATTAGTTCCAAGCGTTGATTTTCTTCCCGTGTGTGTGTGTGGCGCTTCATGCTGGCTGATTTCCAGCTAATTTTGCGCAGCCACATAAAAAAGTGTTCCGAATACGAAATATACACAATGAACTGCAATTATAATGCGATGTGGCGCATTTATCGCCTCGATCAGCACACATCCGTTCAGTTCTGTTTGGCTTTATTCTATTTTGAATGATGTGTAAGTGTGTGTGCGTGTGTGTGTTGTAATTAGCTCGCTAATTTACATGAGATTCAAGCGAACATCCTTAGGCACTGACTGTGAATTTGAGTACTTGGACATAATCAGTTGGCCGCTGCTGTGGCACAGCCGGACGCAACCGAGGCCAGCCGCAATAGCAGACAACATTTCTGAAGAAAATTCACCGCAAATAGTTGTGTGCCAAAGTAGGCGCAGAAATATGCGACGACGTTCGGTGAGTTGGCCTATCAGCCAAGTGGCATCATCATCATCATCATCATCGTCATCATCATCAGCTTGCAGGCAGGCGGCTTGGCCATTTGGCATGGCATGCCGTGGCGTGGTCACGTCAGGGCCATGAACTTGGCCATCGTTGCTGACCATCAGCGAATGCCGGACGTGGCCAGAGCCAGAGCCAGAGCCAGCGCCTCAGCCACAGCCAGAGCAAGAGCCTTAGCCCGATTGTCAATGATAAAAAGTCGTGGCCAACAAGTGGCGCGTCCTCATTTGCATTGGCAGCGTAGACATTCTTGCAATGCTCAGGCGACCCAAAAGCCGCCCACACATGACATGACACGCTCCAGCCCCCCTTCTAGCCACTCCCCCTTATCGGAGTAGTGTTTCCTAGTGGCAATGTGGCTGACTGCCTTTTGTTGTCATTTGCCGGCTGTTTTGCGCATTTGCTGCAAATGGTTAAATTATTTCCTTTTCCGTATTTCTTTGCTCGGCTTTTGGTACGTTTTCGTTCCATTTTTTTGATTTATATTTCAATTTTTTTTGTGGTTTTTTTTTTTATTTTTCCCAAGCATTCACGCGCACGAAAGGATTTCTTGTAATTTGGCTGAGACTTGAAAAGCAGCTGGAAAGGGTTCGCCGCCGACTTTCCCCTTCGTCTCAGTCTTTGCGCTGATGAAAGGGATTTGTGGCTGCTGCTGCTGCTGCTATTTGGCGACTTTGCATTTTTATTTGTAATGCCTTTTTGTTGTTGTTGTGGCTTGTGTTGCTGGCTGATGCTGGCTGCTGCTTTTGGCGGGTTAGCAAGCGGCTTTTGTTTTAAAAATGTGCTCGTACTACGAGTACATAAATACATATGTATGTGCACTTGTATTTGTATTTGTATGTGCATATATGCAAAGCGAGGCAGATTGAATCCATTCGCGGCATTCGCCATGTTCAATGGGAATGGCTGCTGCTCCTGCTGCATATGCATTATGCACACTCATTACCCGCACCGCCATCCGCCATTATCCTTGTGCGCTCGTTCACTTTCATTTCGCATACTCGTTTCGTCTGACTGTGTGTGTGTTTGTGTATGTGTGGCTCTACTGTACTTTTATATCGCATTTCGTTGTTGCTGTTGTTGTTATCGCAATTTTTGTACCTTACCCTTGCCACTTGAGACACTGCTTTGTTCTGCTCTGCACTACAATGAAGGGGTTATGGCTATGGAATACGCCAAAAGCTTTTAGGCGCTTTTTTTAGTGTTCTGAGTGCCGAAGCTACAGAATAAAAATCCAATGCATTTTTATGTACCAAAAGTCTAGAAAAAACCACAACTTTAAATGCAAAGCTAAAAATTCCATGAATATGTTCTCTCAACGCATGCCTTAAAAAAACTAAAACATTTATTCTGAGAACCGATTTCCCGTTATTGGGTTCTGGTCTGCATAAATATTCTTAATTTTAAATTTCATATTTCTCTATCAGTTGTTTTTTTTAACTTTAAATCCATGTAAGGAAACTATTCAAAATAATTTTATGAACAATTAATCGCCATTTCTATATTTTAAAAATGTATTGAAAGTTACTAAGCAGCTATATGTTTTTATTATTATTGAAAAAAAAATTAATTTTCCTAATCAGCGAATTTAGTTTTAAAATATCTTGAAAGAACGCTCCGATTTCGATAACACTTACTAAGTAACTAACTTACTAAAACAATTATATATATTTTTAAAATTAATCTATGTTATACCGGTCCCACCTAAGAAATCAATGAGTAAATTAATTTGAAAATATGGGCTCATCTGGCTTGCTTGAACTTAAAATATATTTTAGCAGGGGGAAGTTTTGCGACTTGATTAATACCAGGGCTGCATAACATCACCAATAATTTTAAGTTTTTGATGAGGCAGAAGAAAAATCAATTGTTTTTAAAGTAAGCTCAATCGCACCTATGATTTTCGAACAGTTTCTTAGTTGAAACGGCGTTATTCTGAATATCCTATTTTGTAAGAGTGTACTGTGGGTAACTGGATCATTTAAAGGTTCACTTCCGGACTCGAACCGGTTCGTTGAGAAACAAGCTTGCAGCCTTGGCTGGGAAAATTAATCAATTTAAAAAAAAGAAAATAAAAAATTTGTCAGCTCAGAATTCAGTCTTCAGTAGGAATACGAAGAACTCACAACATTTAATTACATCAAAAGTGTTCTACATATCAAGAAACTCTAAAACAAATTCGTGGCAGCCAATGATAAGACGAATGCTGCAGTTAACCGAGTCGTAGACAATCAGAAGCTACCGACCAGACAGACTAGAGCCGGGGCTAGGGCCAGCCGCCAGTTGGAGCGACCAAGACTGAGAAGAACTCAACAGCTAGTTGGAGAGGAGGTGGTTTGTTTATTCAACTGTATCAAAGTAGTCCGAGAATCCGCTATATGAGTGTTTGAACTTTTCTTATTTCAATTCGAATATGAACTCTGACGACGAATACTCGGATGAAGATCACGGAGATTCACAACGTTTCGTAAACAGCCCATCCTCGTTCATGACTTGTGTGGAGAGCGATGAGGACACCTGCACGGAAATCGATTTACCCGAACGACCCAGGCGCAGCGTCGAGGTCGATGAGTTCGTGTACACGGTCCTCACATCGGATCAGATAGTGCAACACCAGCGCAACATCATTAATGAGGTCAACAATGTGCTCCATCTGTCGCCGCAGGTCACAAGAATCATATTGAATCACTACAAGTGGGATAAGGAGACGCTCTTCGAGAAGTACTTCGAGAGCAGTCCACAGGAGTTCTTCCGTCGCGCCCATGTAGTGAATCCCTTTGCAACACCATCGAAGCTAAGCCTCAAGTCTGCTCCAAGTGTGAGCGGCCGCGAGAAGCTATGCGGCATTTGTTACTGTCCGTGTGACGAGCTGAAGGGCTTGGATTGCGGGCACGCCTTCTGCGCTGCCTGCTGGAAGCAGTATTTGGGCAATAAGACTTGCAGCGAGGGACTGGCCCACAGCATCACCTGTCCCGCCACCGATTGCGATATTCTGGTAGATGATGTATCATTCGTCAAGCTGGCCGACAATCCGGATGTGATTGCGCGCTACCAACAGCTGATCACCAACACCTTCGTGGAGTGCAACTCTCTCATGCGCTGGTGTCCGGCGCCCAGTTGCACCCATGCCATCAAGGCCAGCTATTGCGAGCCGCGTGCCGTGCGCTGCGCGTGTGGACATGAATTCTGTTTTGGGTGTGGAGAGAACTGGCATGAGCCTGTCAGCTGCTCCTGGCTAAAGAGATGGCTGAAGAAGAACAATGAGGATTCAGAGACGTCCAATTGGATTGCGCAACACACCAAGGAGTGTCCTAAGTGCAATGTGACCATCGAAAAGGATGGCGGCTGCAATCACATGGTGTGCAAAAATCCCTCCTGCCGCTATGACTTCTGCTGGGTTTGCCTCGGTTCCTGGGAGCCGCACGGCTCTTCTTGGTATAGCTGTAATCGGTTCGATGAGGAGGAGGGCAAGCAGGCGAGACAGGCGCAGGAGCGCTACCGGTCCTCAATGGCGCGCTATCTGCACTACTATAATCGCTATATGAACCACATGATGAGCATGCGCATGGAGCACAAGCTGTATGCCAATGTACAGGCCAAGATGAACGACATGCAGGAAAATATGAGCTGGATTGAGGTGCAGTTTCTCAAGGAGGCCGTCGACGTTCTATGCCAGTGTCGGGCCACGCTCATGTACAGCTACGTGTTTGCCTTCTATCTGCGCAACAACAACCAGAAGATCATCTTCGAGGACAACCAGCGCGATATGGAAATGGCTACGGAGAAGATATCCGAGTGCCTGGAACGCGAAATAACTGTTCAGAATCTTTGCGAGGTGAAGCAAAAGGTTCTTGATCTATCGCACTACTGTCGCAAACGACGGACCGTTCTCCTTTGTCATGTGCGCGAGGGCTACGAAAAGGACTGGTGGGAATTCATAGAGTAGAACTGTAATCCCGTTAGCTAAGCTCCAAGATGGTTAACCGCAATACATCGCTCTCTTTGATTGACACTACACAAAGAATCCAGCATTTCTCTGAAGACTTAATATTTAATTGCCTTTGGTTAGACCTATTAAAATGGCACAAAGCTTTTGACTTCCTCTCTGGTAGAGAGCTGTTAATCTGCCAGAGCCATCAAAATTCTACAGTTATATAATGTAATAGGAATAACGATGTGTTTTATTTGCAAGCATGGTATAGCATGGAGTGCAGTCAACTTTGGTCGAAGTGAATCAATGAGAAGCTTTTGGGCTTCAAAGTCCACAAAATAAGCTATTAGAAAGGTCTAGTTGAGTGCTAGTTTAACTACATGTTTTCACTTGCTTGCCCGGAATTTTAACATAGAATAGGAACTCGAACATTAAGGAAAGCTCTCATTGAACATTCCTAACAAGTTGATTCTCTGTATTCACCAATATAACATATAAATCACATATTAAAATTTTAATACAGTTTAGTATATATCGCAATAACTCATACCGTTCTGACTCCTTTCGAAATAGGGCATAAAAATGGTCGGCTCATTAACCGTTTATGTTGAGGATAAGCACCTTGAGTTCGCGTAGAGCGTTTCCCCGTTCTCTGTTGGGTTTGGCTTCTTAATGGATTTTACCCAACACTTAAGCAGGCCCAGCCTCCGTGGGGAACTATCTCTTTGCCATGATTATATGTATTGTTGTGTGAGCTTGGGTTTGTGTTTTGTTTAGCTCTTTAAATCACATTTTCTTCGTTAGCCGGCGATATGCACTTGGTTTTGTAATTATAACATAAATCAATCCAATTTCATGTTATACTTTTGGCGCAACAAAGCGATTAATGTCGACAATGCCACAAGATATGGCATGGCTAAAGGAAAAGCATAAATAAGTCATTGAGCCATGGCCAATAACGGAACGAAACTGGCCAATGGGACGGCGCATGCGCAGCGTTTTCATATGAAAAATATTTCCTTATCGCGATGAGTCGCAGAGAGCCGACATCGAAGTTGGAGTTGGAGTTGGAGTCACCAGTCGCCGCCAGGTGCATGATATTTACGGCAAACGGCAGCCAAGTCGTGCCCGTAACTTTACCCTGCCCTCGCCTATCCTAGCCTCAGCTGGCCTGGCCTGGCCCGGGCTAGCCTGGCCAAGTGTGAATTTTCGCACCCGTGATGAAGTTTCCAATTAAATTTTATTGGATTTCAAATTGAGGCTGCCAGCTAGTCAGCCAGCCAGACAGTCGCTCATTGATCTCCTGACTGCAATGTCTTGCTCTGGCTCTGACTCTCTGGCTCTAGGCCCGGCTCTAACACTGGGTTCCGCAAATATTTGCGCGCCATTGTTGTGGCAAGTGTTAAAAGTGGGCGGTACGCCATCTGGCAGACATCTTGCCTCGCAGCCCACCGCATTAGTAATTTCGGCCTGGCAGAGTGATTTCTTATGGCAGTTCAATGCGAGGTCAGCAACGTGGCGTATGAATTGCGCATAGAAATCACTGTGGCAGATGCAGCCAATCTATTATATTGCCCAATAATACGCTGACATATGGATTGTGCTGTGGGAACTCCTAAGTCAGGAGAATGGCTAATTGATTACATATTGCAGTAATTTCAGAGTTAGTTACAGAAGAGGCTTGAGCTTTAGTCAATTGCAATGAAGCGAAAGACAAATAAAAATGTGCTTTAATAACAAAATGATATCCATTAAATAAACTCTTGGTGGAAAAGAACTTTCTGTATTTTGAGGGGTAACTTTAAGTTTTCTTAAATAACTTAAGCAGCATGTGCTCCGTCCTTGTCTGCAGAGCAGATAAGTACCATTCAACAGTTGCTAACGCCTGGCCATTCAACAAGTCAACAAAATAATAAAAAGAAAGCTACAGCAAAGCCCTGCCAGTCCCGGCTCCTTTTGCTGGTCCCAGACGATGCAGCCTGGTCAAGCTGTTCGAGTGAGTTTCTATTAATTTTATTTATTGGCCTCCTTCTTAGCCGCAGTCTCGGTCGCAGTCACAGCTGCAGCCACGGCCAGAGCTTAGCGGTCATAGTTCGAGTCCTGCCTCCTTCAACAGCCAGGGCAGCTTATTGAATTTTTTATTTAGAGTTTGCTTTTGTGCTTATGGCAGCGTCTTCATGGATTTCTCTAGCGAGCCTTAGTTATTATACCCTGAACCCATTGAAAATGGGAAATCAGGGTATAATGGTTTTGCAAAAAGTATGTAACAGGCAGAAGGAGGCGTGGCAGACCCCACAAAGTATATATATTCTTGATCAGGGTGACGAGCTGAGTCGATTTAGCCCTGTCCGTCTGTCTGTCCGTCCGTCCGTCCGTCTGTCCGTCTGTCCGTCTGTCCGTCTGTCCGTCTGTCCGTCTGTCCGTATGTATGAACGCGTCGATCTCAGAACCTATAAGAGCTAGAGACTTCAAATTTTGCATGATGGTCTGTGTATACAGCGAAAATATCGAGTTTGTTTTAGATATTCGATAAATTTTTCCGTTTCAATGTTATCGATTTAAAACGTTATCAAGATTCAGTTTTTTCACCATATCTTTTACATATTTTTAGCTACAGCTACCAAATTTTGTTTTTAGTTTTTAATAAATAAAATACATTTTCTATTTTTTCATATTTTGGATACCGGCTCCACATTTCAAAAAAAAAATTTATTAAAAAAAAAAATTATCAAAGCAACAATTTAATTTTTTCAAATTTTTTAGTGAAAACCGTATTTTCAATAAATTAATAGCATTCAATGCAGAAAGTTGGATTCAAATCCGTTAAGTAATACAGAAGTTATTAAAGGAAACATTGTAAAAGCACGCGGCAGCAGCCTGTACGTGTGCACACATACATTCAAATCAACTACGCAGAAATCGGCGAGCGTGCTTCTGTGTGCATGGCATGTATATGTGTGCATGTGTATACAAATGTGTGCATGTGTATATGTGTGCCTGTTTGTATGTGTGCATGTGTATATGCGCGCAGAGGTAATATGTATAGATAAAAGATGTAAGCTAGGTTGTTTTAATCAGCTCGGACTTGGTTCAGGGGATCTCGTAGTCGGGCTGAGACCCGACTAGAGCTTTCTTACTTGTTTTTATATGACATATTTTTGCCTGGTGGTTGGTGGCTGGTGGTCCTTGTTATCCTTGCAAGTCACTTCATGTTCTTAAATTTGCTTTACGACTTAGTCGCGTGCTTTCAATTACATGGCATTGTTCTTGACTGTGGCGAGTAGCTCACGAAGAAGACGAAGGTCAATGCTGCATAACAACAAGGACACGGAAGTGTTTTAAGCTTTCAATGATGCGCTTTCTAATGGAGCAACTATGCCATGCCACAGAAGTAACATTAAAAAGAAAAGCAAATAGACTAATATATTTTTGAAGAAAATGCGCCAAGTAATTTATATTTATCAATTCTGTTTGTCAAAATGCAGGTACTTTCTAATTGCCTCCCAGCCGCAGCTCACGCGTCGGTGTGACCATTTTTCGACCTATCTGCGGCACATTAGTTGAGCCATTGAGCAAATTTTGCCGCTGCCATAAACAATCTCCAGACACGAGCTGGAGCTGCCGTGAGACGCAGCAGTTGCGCTTGCTGCTGCACTTCCTCCAGCCGCTAGCTACAGCCTGACTCCAGCTCTGGCTCGGATCTGCGGCTCTGGCTCTGTCTCACTATCACTTCATCAGCGACGTGAATTTATGAGGCACTTTGCGCAGTCGGCGAGCATCGCAGGCCATAATTTGCCGACGTCTATTGGCGAGTGCACAAATTGCGTTGATATGCTGACAGGCGGCGCACAGCGGGCCAGCCCCTGCGCCTGCCTCACCACCCAGCTGGGCATAGAAGCGTCTTCTAATGCGCAAACTCATTTGCCTATCGCCTCACCAGCAACAGCAGCAGCAGCAGCTGCAAAGTGCATTTGTTAGCTGGCCATGGAGCTGGCTGCTGATCGTCTATGCTCGTAGCACAAACCCACTAACTAAATTGAAGCACGCGCGCAGGCGTTTTAAGCGGCATAAAACCCAATTGAGTTTAATTGAAGGCAGCCGAACATCAGGCCGGGGCTAAGTATGTGATGAGTGGCCATTGGTCAGTGGACAGCGGACGCGGGGGAGAGCGAAATGCGGGTCATTAACTAGCTGTCACATTTTTGTGATGCGCGCCACAAGAATCTTAATTTAGAAAAAAGAGCAGTTAAAAGGCTTTAGAATGAACGGCTAGAAGTTACCCTGTGCATAACACCCGCCTATTATAGCCACAATCAAATTGATTTTACAACAGCTAAAACTCTACTAGACCCATTACATACCAGCATAGTGAAATATCGAAAGATTATTACCAATGACACAGATTATTTTTATTGTAGATATTATGTGTGTCCTTTCAGTGCATTTTCTTGGTATCTCTATTAAAATTAACAATATATGATTTTCCCCAATATATAAAAAATATTAATTTATTATCGTTTTTGTATCTCTATTAAAATGAAAAATAAATGATTTATACTAAATTTTAAATATTTGTTTTTTATGTATAAAAATAATAAAATATCATCAATAGTATATAAAAAATAATATTTAAATACGAGTCCGTACATCAAAAATGGACTATGCTTTATATTTAAGTTGGACAAAAATGAAACAAAAGCAATATGCTCTACACACACTGGGTACAGAGCATTAAGAAAAATTGTCTCCGTGCTGATGATGATGCAAATGATAACGAAAACAAACACGCAAAACTGAAGAATGCGGTTAATTTGTGAGACGAGCTTATTGCAATTCTAAGCACCAACCCACGATGGGTATTATGATTTCGATATAAAACTGTAAGTAGTCAAAAAAAATATTAATAAAATGTATTAGTTACGTAATTCATTTCGATGTAATTGAAACTAAGCACTTGGAGTTGATTATGGCTGTAGTTCTTTGATGATCGAAAAAGCTTTTAATTTTGTTCTTACAAATCTCTAAATCAAATATATTATTAGCTCACAGCTTACAGTCATTTTCAATGTACAATCAAGAAAGAAAAGGCTATTTTTCAGTTTTAAATTTATTTGTGGACAGAGAATCGCTGAGTTCATTATACCCAACTACAATATGGTTACTTGATGTTGTTGTTGTCCAAAAGGTCGTGACAATTTAATTAAACGTCATTTTATTTATATATTGATATATATATTGATTGCGTACTCTAAAGCTTTTAATTGCAAAATGGTGCTGACAGCGACCAACCCCGTTCGCCCTACAACCAAGTGCGGAATTTGGCATCGAAATCGATAATTTGAATGGAATTGTATGCGAAAGTGCAGTCAACTGTTTGCCTGGGAGCGCATTTAATGTATTTATATTGTATTTCATTATGTTTATTTCATTGTTGTGATTGAATTGAATGCCAATGATAGACATTGCCCGATGCACAGCGCTATTTCTGTCTCTGTCTCCGAATCTGAATCTGAATCTGAGTAAATATCATTGCTCGTGCTCGACTCCCTCGTGATGGCTGCCAACGAATCAATTATGCGGCATATTTTTGCTGATATAAATATTTGTGTTGGAATTAATTATTTTATATTAAAATGACCGCAATACATTTTATGGTCGAGTGAAGCCTAGGACATTCTGCACAGGATATTGCCGTCGTACACACACACACATACTCACACTAACACACTTACACACAGCTGCTATTTGAAGTATGTCCTGTGCAGTGCTGTTGATTTTTGCGGCCGGGTGACTGCGGCTGTCCTGATTGACACCGTAAATGATATGCACATTATGTGCAGGATATGTCGCTGTCATTGTGAGTATGTGTGTGTGCGTGCGTATGTGAGTTGCAGAGCAAACAGGAAACGGAAATGGCAAGCATTGTGTGCATGTGCATGTTGCACATTAAAAGAGCTCGAGTTCGATCACATTGTGCGTTGAGAGTGGCCAAAAGCATTCGACCTGAATGCTTAATGACCAATCTAATGAATTACACTTGAACAAATGTTTTTTTATTCAGTTGGCTGGATGTCAGCTAGCAGTTTAGCTAGTATCCAAAAAGTTTACCGATTGTATCATTCCATTGAATTATCATTTTGTAAAATAAAATAAAAATAACCCTCTATATACGAAATGCTTTGGTATACACATAATATTGGTATATTTGCTGTCTCAGCAGTCTTCGTTTAGTATATATACAAACCGTACCTGCCTATGTATACATATATGTACATTTGACAGAAAACACAATCAACCATGCAAGGCTCATCAGAACGTCATCATCATCACATCTACAGTTTCAGCCGAGGCACAGGGATTGTTCCAATTCAGAATGTAGCAACACTCAAGCCCCAGGCCGGCAGCAACACAAATAACAACAACAACAGCAGTAGCATCAACAGCAGCAGCAGCAGCAGCAGCAGCAACAAGAACTCGGCTGTAGAAGAAATGCTCTTAAAGGATCCACTTGTGTTTGGGCTCTGAAGTGTCCTTTGCATGTTAGCGAAACCACTCGAAAATATGACGCGTTTGCTGAAGTATGCAAAAATTGCACATGAAACAAATGTGGGGACGCAGCTGGGCGAACAAAAAAAAAAACAGCACACAGCAACAACAATGAATGGCATAAAATGTTTGTCGCTTTAAGTTGCCAGCAGGCGGAATTCGTCAACAATTTGGGAATGGACATTAAACAACAATAGGGACAACAACAACAACAATAGTTACGTGGTCATAAATCGTATCTTTATCTACGATGGCGGCATATCAAATGATCGTTCATTATGGGAGAAAACGGTGGCACCTTTGAACCGCAACGTCTTGACGGGGTGGTGGGAGCGAATTGTGCAGGCATTAGCAGTACGTGTCGTCCAAGGGGCCGCTGCAGGCGCCGCTGTAGACGTCGACGCTGACGCTCAATCAATCAATGCACGGCAGCAATAGTCGCAGCAGAGGCGGCAGCTATGTCGATGGCGTTGGCGGCAGACATGAAATATCACACAGCCAAACCCTTTTTTATGAACATAAAGCTTAGGCTAACGATTTCGATTTCCTGCACAAACGTGAGCGTAACCAAATTCGCTCTAGGGCTTGGCCAGAGAGCAGCCGGGCAGACAGCCAGTAAAAAGCCGAAGCAAAATCAATTCAATTGCCAAATTATGCCAGGCAAAAGCATGGCCAATATTTCGCTGTCCCAATATTTGTGGCCGCAATTGTTTTGCATGACTCGCTCAGCCTGGACTTGGACTGCATTTGGATTTGCTAATCGATCATCTGAGCCATGTTTTGGCTGCATTTGTTGGCTGCCTCGACTTGTCATGACTTGGCTTTGGGTTTTTGTCATTTCGGTTCGACTCGGTTTAGTTTGGTTTGCTTTAGTTTGGCTTGGTCGTCATTTTTAACTGTCTTGGCACTTGGAGGCGGCCTGAACTACGAATATTTGCGCCGTACTGCATTTGCCGTAATTATGCCCAAAAAAGTAACACGAGGCAGCCCAAACAGCAAAACGCGACGTGGTGATTAATTGTCGAATCGTGCAGTCCGTCGGGCTATTTGTTATCTCAAGGCGTTGAAATTATAAATTGTTTTGACTGCAACCCCAGAAAAAAAGACAGAGAGAGAGATAGATAGAGAGAGAGAGAGGGAGCAACCGAGACTGTACCCAACATCTCGCTGATCGTTTTTTGAGCATTTGTTCAGGTGTGAAAGGGTTCACAAAGGGTTCAAGCACGAATACCGCTGAAAGTTTCCCAGTCAAGCGATTGATATGGTATAAAGACCTTTTAAACTGTACGTGTTGTATCTGAGGCAGTCAATTAAGATTGCAAAAATAAACTAGAAAGAACGGTTAGCTACAAGAAGCTGGAGATTGTGGTACTGCTTGCAAATTACAATATGGGAGTTATAATAATCAGTTGTTACTGCTTACGGCTTAATGTACGTATGTATTTTGTGTTTTTTCGAGATGACTTAAAGAACTAAAAAATTAAACCACGTTTTCACCTACCTAATTAAAATAAATATTTGCTGCCTGAAACAGAGAAGCCATTGTACAATACTTCTAAGATTATGGGCAAGAAAACATATAGTTGTCAAATATTAAGAAGTCATATATGTTATATATTTACTTACTCAGTCGAATCCCGATAATTCATCCCTCGCTAAGTCGAAAACCTTAATAATTCGTCAAAAATGTAATCTCCTTGAAAAAATTTTTTCGAATTCCTGTTCGACAAATCGAATTCCTGTATAATTCGCAAAAAATGAGAGCCCCTTGCCATTTCGATCCATGGGGATTGGACTGTTTATATATATATATATATATATATATATATATATATAGTATGTGGGGAAGAAGACTAACTCTTCTATGCGTTACATATATTTGTATTTCGTCATACAATTATAATAGCTTCCGCATGGGTATAAGGATTAAGTCTGAGTAAAAAGTTGTCTAGAATATCTGTACATACCAGAGAAAGATAAACCAAGTAAGAAGGATCGCTCTAGTCGGGACTACCTGACTACGAGATCCCCTGACCTTTTTTGGAGCTTATATATAAAGATAAACGATAAAAGTGTTCGAATAAACAAATTTTCTAAAATAAAACTGATATGCAGATCAGAACTTGAAGTCAGATCTCAACAACTTATTAACTCATTAGAAACAGTAAAAAAAATTTCTGATTTAAAAAAAAAATGTTGTCCTTAGCTTGATTCGAACCTCAGTCTTCTCACTTGCAAGCCTCATCCTATTTCCTTATTATCGATAATAATCGATATTTTGACTTTGTTTTTAAGCTATAAATTAAAGACCCTAATAGCTAGATATACCAAACTGACTATGTAGGTTTCTGTGATGCAAATACAGATAATAAACTTTTCTGTTTTTTTTTTCGGATACCTCCGCCCATTAGCTCCAAAAGTTGAAAAAACGCATTTCAAATACTAGGGAGTTGGGATATAGCATATATGTAACTTTGGATGTCAATATTGTCCTGAAAATGTCATTAAGAAAGTAGATCTAGAACCGAAGTTATTTAACGTTCAATTTCTCATAAAGCTGCCCAAGCGCAGCCGCTAAATCATCTATGCAGTAAGCGGCGCGCGTGCTTGTGTATGTATATGTGTGCGTGTGTGTGTGCGCTCAGAGCGTAATATGTACAGATAAAAGATGTAAGCTAGATTGTTTAAAAAACCGCCTCGGACTTGGTTCAGGGGATCTCGTAGTCGGGCAGACCCGACGAGAACGTTCTTAGTTGTTTCTTCTGTGTTACTTAACGGACTTTGATGAATTTTCAGTAATGAATCATTTTATTTAAATAAATATGCAATACAACCTAAAAATTTCGAAATATTTAAATTGGGGCTACATTTGTAACTGAATTAAATTTTAAGCCGGTATTCAAAATAAAAATCAACCAAAATTTTATTTTGTGTACAAGAAGCAAAATGCAAAATGTAAAATACGTAAAATATGCTCAAAAAACTGAATATCGATTACGTTTTAAATCAATATCGTGGAAACGGGAAAAGTTAACGAATATCTGAAAAAACTCGAAATGCGAGCTGTATACGAGGATCTTCGCAATAAATTTCAAGTCTCTTACTTTTTGCGTTGTGAGATCGACGAGTTCATACATACAAACAGACAGACAATCGGACAGACGGACGGACGGTCATACGAATAAGGTTTAATCGACCCAGTTCGTCGCTCTGATCAAGAATATGTATATACTTTTCGTGGTCTCCCACGCTTCGTTTTGCCTGTTGCATACATTTTTTTAACAAAACCATTATACCCTGATTTTCTATGGGTTTAGGATATTGAAAGAGAAAAATAGACGGAGAGAGAGAAAGAAAGAGAGAGAGAGAGCAATCTACTGGAATGTAATTATACTTCAATCCAATTTTGAAGTAAGCTGTCAACAAAGAATTATATTACTATTTATATACGCCTAACAATCATTTAAGTATATTTTATATTTATATTTGATAACAATTAAAGCTAAAGGACGCAGCGCATCACATCTCGATATTTAACGTATCATATATGTGTAATTTTCAAGAAGCGTGCTTTTGGCATTGAGCTTTACCTCTTAGATAACCTATTGCACTACTCATAATTTTCTGCTCTTATGCATAATTCACATATCACGATTAGCACATCGTGAATTCGTGTCGCGCATAACAAAGTCTATAATTTTGATTAGAATGGTTGAAAACTTTTGCCCATATCTTTAAAGCTGAGCTGTTAGCACTGTTGACATTTGAAGAAGCTTCCCTCACCTCTCAGCTGCTGGTCTTTGTGCATGAAACGCGCTGAAGTGCGTAAATGTTAAGTATACAGAAGCGAGCGGGGGCACATGCCCCATCGAGAGTTGCCCCAGCCTAAGCTGCCTCTAGAGCAGCTGTCAAATCAGCACGTGACATTGTGTGACATCATTGAACTGGAATATGAGGCGGCAAAGCGCCAAAAAGCCGCGACGACTTTCGCTCTGTACAAAAGACAAAGCAACGCCTCCAGCTCCAACTTCAGCTACAGCTTCAGCTTCAGCTCCAACTACAAAATCCCAGTTCAGCTGTGGCTTCTGTTTTGCCTGCAGCTGGGGCTGCTGCTGCTGCTGGTGCTGGTGCTGGTACTGGTGCCTGGTGTCAGGTAGATTTTTGGGCGATGCTGTCAAGGCTGGTGCAAGTGCACACTTGAGACACGGAGACGACTCCATGCGCGCAGGTAGCTAAGCCCTCAAACCAAATGAATCTCTGGCCCAATCCCGCCACGTGAACCGCGTTGAGAGATGCATTCAGCACGTAATACATAGATCAACATTCAACACTCTATGTATGTGTGAGTGTGTGCATGTGTGTGTGATAGTCGCGCTGCAATCACGTTAATTAAAAAGGTGCAAATTGTAAAACGCGCCGAGCAGCGCGTCGGGAATGCCACGAACAACGACGCGGAGCCAAGTGCTGCCAAAAGCTGACAGCTGTTAATGAACGAGCTAAAATGCAGCACGGCTTGGGAGGGCGGGGGCAATCGCTGTCTGCAAGTCACGTGCTGCACGTCATTCGGCTGCTTGGCAATTAAACGTATCATAATTTCTTTTAACGGCCATACACCTAACCACCCAGCCAGCCCACAAGCTTTGGTCTCACATTCAGCTCCCTTCCCCATTCCCATTCCCATTTCCACTTACCACGTTTGCATTTTTACATGCATTTTAATATTAACGCCCAAAACGAGATTCAACGCGCTGGAGACAAAAAGGATTTCACAGACCAAAAGGATGCGACGTTGCTTCTGGGCATGGTCTGCGATTGCAACTCTCGTAGTAAACACAGCCACAGCCGCAGTCAAACTCCGTCTCCGACTCTCCGACTAAGCTCGTCCAGTGTCCTCAGGGATGGAGTATATTAAATGAAGTCTCGGTCTCTGAGGCAGGCTGCATTACACAAAAAATCCATAAAAAAGCCGGCACGCCGGAGACTTAATACCCTTGAGCGCATAGGGCTTACATAAAAGCTTACCTGTCGAGTCAATAAATGACAAAAACCCATTTCCATATTTAGATTTTATGCTTAGAAGATTAAATGATTGAGTCTTCATCTTGCAAATGAAAAAAAAATTAAAACCCAAATTCTATTTCGAGCGATCGTAGTCAGAGTATTAAAAGCTAAACATATAGTTGGCAGATCGACCCGATTCATATGACCTACAATAGATAGACGGGCCGATTGAAAACTAATTGAATAATTTTTATGAAGTGGAGTAGTACTTGAGAGATTCCTATTTGCTTCTATCTGCCTTTAAGATACATTAACCATTATACCCCGATTTACCCATTTCGAATGGGTAAAGGATATAAAAACATTTTTTTGTACAATAAGAAAATATGAAAATTCATTTTGTTTGTTGCTGTCGCCGACTTTGCCGCTGTCGCACTGCAACAATGGCGTCAAAGCAGCGACACAGCAACAACAGCAACAATAACAGCTGCTGCAACGCATGGACAAACATGCATCCAAACAACTGCAGCATGTGGAACAGTCGATGTGGGAGGAGGCGCCAAGGCACGACACATTAATAAAATAGACAACTTGAAATATATGTATTTCAGCCAAGTGCATTAAAATGTTATAAAACAAAATTATGATATTTAATTTAGTCAAGTGGAGTGCTTTCCGAGGCAACATAACAACAGCTGGCATTTATACGAGCCATATAATTAAATTTATTGCGATCATGCTAATGAAAAATTCTTGGCAAACATTAAAACTTGTAATGGGCAAAGTTGCCCAAAAGATTTCAGCTGTTGAGCATAGCAATATGGAATATATGAAAGATAAAATATATGTGGTACAGAGGTGACGTCCTAATTAGTATACAAATACCAACTACCTCTCAACTAATGGTTGCTTTCCTGCTTTGTAAAAATAGCTCATTTATGGGCTTTTATGCCATTTACAAAAATTGTGCTTACCTTCTAATATATTTTTTTTTCATCTGGGATATTAAAGATCAATGTGATATTCTGATTGCAAATAAAAACTTGTCGTGAAAAAAATGTGATATCGGAACGGCTATATTTTGTTGGGAAATTTATTGTGGGGCTCGGAGTTCGTTTCATCTGGACTTCACTTTTCTTATGGTGATTAGAAGACCCTTATTTATCGAATATTGAACTTTAATTACTGTCGCTTGGATGTTAAAACGTATGTTCAAGTAAGACGTTGAATTTGGCTAAAAACAAAAACAGTCAGCTTATTAAGAAATAGTATTACAATTTTGAAATATTAAGTTTCTAAATTTACCAGATTTTTAATTTTTTTTGTGTAAATAAAATTTATTTCTGTTGCATCTAAAAAATTTGGTGACACTAGCTTTAAAAGTACATTGGAGATAGTTTATTTACGAGAAGCCCCGCTTTTAACGAGATGCATTATCATACTTTTAAAAATTTATTTAAAATCAAAAAAAAAATTATTAACCATTTCACAAAATCAATATAGTTTTCTTGCTTCGTAAACTAGTATGAAAGTAACAATATGTAAATGTCACTGATTGTTACAAATGCAATTTATGCTAAGTATATTAAGCGTTCGCCTAATAGCACCAAGAAATATCGATATGTTCGGGCTGACTTGCTTGAAATATCCACTCAGATCGCAATTGCAATACTTCAGGGGATTAGGTAATGCCTTGAAGTGAGCTACGACCACCTGCTGGCTGTATGCGATATCCGAAACTGTTCAATTAGCGCTCAATATCGACGGGCAATAACTCACAATTTGACAACTTTCAAAAATATGAACTCATATTACGAGGCAGCACTTGCACAAATCTAAATATGCGATTTATAATTAACATTTCATAAATTCGCAATCATGATAAGAGAAGTTTTCCATTAAGAATCAATTAAAATGCAAAACTCGATCAAAATGTATTCGCTTCGTTGTTGTTGTTGGTGTTGTTCTTTGGTATTGGTATTATTGCCTGACTGACTGAGTTGAGTTTATCGCGATTGAACCACTTTTCACACAAGATAAAGTCTAAAGCGCGGCAATGAAAATGCATTTTATTGAAACAACATAATTTACATGAAAATTCCAATTAATTGTCATATGATTATTACTGTGATCTGTGAGCGCCATAGATTGAATACCCTTTTCAAATTATTTATTCAGATAATTCTCTATAGTGGAATTCACAACTACAGAGCTGCAAAGCCTATGTTTTGAATGCAAATAAAATAATTGTACATACAATTTTATTTACGCGAATCCAAATACATCTGCAGAATATTAAATTAAAACTTGTGTTTGATAGGTCTTTATCGACCAAATTATAATGCCTCTTAGCAGGGTATAAAATATTACTATTAAGAGCAGAATTAAAATGTATATAGAGTAATAAATATATATATGGAGAAGTGGAGCGATATAATCACGTGCGATGCTAATGAATTCAATTGAATTTTTGCGCTATCGCCAGACAAACAGACCCGAACAAATTCCCACAGACCCACGCAGACTCAGTGCCAGACCGAGTACAAGACCCAGTGCCATACCTAGTGCCAGTTCCACTTGTCCCTTGTCCGTAGTCCAGTTCCCAGTGGGCAGCCTTTGCTACTCTGTAGGCTTTGCTCTCTTTGATCTCTTTGCGATTGTCTCCATTCGCGTGGTCGGTCCAGCGCATTTGGACCTAGCGCCACAACAAACCTAAATTAAACTAGTTAGAGTACTGGAGTTTGTACTGCCCGACTATAAAATACCCTTCACACAATAGCAATATGGCGTTGCTTAAATATTTTCTTTACCGATTGCAGAACTTAATCAAGAATGCTAAGAAAAATGTGAAAAACAATGTAATGAAATTATCGATGATAAATACAATTGCAGACGAAACACATTAGCCATTTCTGAAAATATTCGGAAATCATGCTTGAATAATGCACATGATAAAATAACACGAAGCAAAAGTTATGATTGCACTCAAATGTATGCCAATAACTCTAATGCGTTACAGATTTAGCGACAATTCTATTATACCCTCTATACGGATACTCGAAAAAATATTTAATAAATTTTATGCACTTGCTGCCAACTGCGCACAGAAATTTGCATAGACGTACGACTCTATTTTATGTGTATTTATATTTGTAATTGTTTAATCGCACTTTGGTCATCTATGTGGGTTAGCGACCCAAGCAATCGAACGAGCGTGTCGCATGGAACTTGTAATTGAAAATTTATTCTTACGTGTTAAATTGGGCTGTGCGGGTTTTTATTTAAATATGAAGGAGATATATCAAAGAATACATACAAATATTCATAACAAAGAATTTGAGCTGAGTCGATGCAGCCATGTCTGTCTATATCTAAGAATAATCGCGTCGATCAAAAGATTCCTTAGAGCATATTTGTTATCTTAAAATATTTTATAAATAGGGGCTATGGGCACGTTCTCGTACAGTATTGGTATATTCAAAAAAATAATTCTTTTATAAATAATAAGGATTCTTTGTTGTGCAGTTTTGTGCAGGGTATATTATATCCAATCAAACTTGAATTAATCTTTCTCTTGATTTATTGTCAAACAGAGATAGTTGTGTGGCAGGCAATAACATCGCCATCTATCGGATATATGTACAGCTGACAAGGATACATGGTTTGTGACTTGGGTATGCAGTAAGGACAATGCCGGTTGAAGCTTCTGTTATACAAACGCATAGAACAATATTTGTTATATAACTCAGTGTAATTATTGAGAGGGGTGTATTTTAGCATTACAGAAAATATTATAATAGTCGATGAAGTCAATTTAATGAATGTAGAGTTCTTGGCATATTTGACAGACTTACGTTATTTGCTTTGACAAAAATAGGACTTCAACAACTGTATTCCACACATCATAAAATTAATTTGGAATAACAGATCATTTCTTTGAAACTGTGTAATGAATTATTACTGAGGCAAATAAGGAACAGAAACTATCCTATATAAATTTTATCATTGGAGTGGTTAGATAAATGAAATAATTTGTATACCTGAACCCATTGAAAATGGCAAATCAGAGTATAATGGTTTCGTTTAAAGTATGTAACAGGCAGAAGGAGGCGTGGCATACCCCATAAAGTATATATATTCTTGATCAGGACGACGAGCTGAGTCGATCTGGCCATGTCCGTCTGTCCGTCTATCCGTCCGTCCGTCCGTATGAACGCAGTGACCAGTAAAACAGTAAACCACAAAAGCTAGAGATTTTAAATTTTAGATATATATTCTTGTATACCATACGCAGTACAAGTTAATTTTTTTCTTTCGATATTTCATCCTATTTTCTTATTATCGATAACAATCGATATTTTGAAATTAAGCTATAACTTAAAGACCATAATAGCTAGAGACACCAAATTGACTATGTAGGTTTCTGTGATGCAAATAAAGATAATAAACTTTTTCGATTTCGGATACCTACCCCCATTATCTCGAAAAGTTGAAAAAACGTATTTCAAATACTAGGGAGTTGGGATTTTGCATATATACACCTTTGGATGTCAATATTTTGTCCTGAAAATTTTATCAAGAAAGTAGATCTAGAGCCGTAGTTATTTAACACTCAATTTCGTATAATGCTGCCCAGAATGCAGCCCAAGCGCAGCCGCTTAATCATTTATTGTGTGCGCATGTATATGTGTGCGTGTGTGTGCTCGCAGAGGACAATATGTATAGATAAAAGATGTAAGCTAAATTGGTTAAAACACCACCTCGACTTGGTTCAGGGGATCTCCTAGTCGGGCAGATTAGACAGACAGACTGTCCTTAAAAGTGCTATGAGAAATGTCTGTCCTGGATTGATAAATGTTCTGATCAAGGAATACATGAGTATTTTCTGTAGGAGTTCCCTTACCAAAGTACATGCACATCTTAATGGGAACAGGTTAACTTGAATTTTTAAAATCCATAAAGATAGCATTAGATATAAGGTTATTTAGCTGCTGTTATAATTTTACTCTATAATATCAAAAATATTTTAAAAATGCATTTATTTTTATGCCCTTGCAAAAAGGGTATATTAATTTTGGTCAGGAGTTTGCAACGCAGAGAAGGAAGCATCTCCGACCATATAAAGTATATATATTCTTGATCAGCACGACGAGCTGAGTTGATATATCCATGTCCTTCTGTCCGTCTGTCTGTCTGTCTGTCTGTCAGTCCGTCTGTCTGTCTGTCCGTCTGTCTGGATCAACGCCACAAGAGCTACAGAACTGAAATTTTGCACATAGGCTGGAATGTGCTGCAGGCATTGTATATCTCGGAATCATCCGGATCGGATGACTATATCCTATAGCTCCCATAGGACAGATCGGTTTTAAGCAATGTTTTAGTGGGATAACTTCGATGTTATTAAAGTCAGAGACTTGATATTTGGAATATATACTGCTGATATGCACCCAAATACAAAAAGATATAGATTATATATCTACGCCCTTTGGGGGCGTGGCAAATCGGATAAAACTATATCTTCTACATTTTTTAAGCTAGGGCATCCAAATATACTTTTGGCCTCCCCGTCAGATTGATTAAAAAGTTACATACCTACGCCTTCTTGTGGAGTGCCAAATCGGGAAAGTCTATATAGAGTTTAACCTAAATCCTCCAATATTTTGGACTTGAAACTTAAAACATATATTTGTATCAACCACCCATGGAAAAAAGATAAAGAATATATATCTACGCCCATTAGGGGCGTGGCAAATCGGAAAAAACTATATCTTCTACAATTTAACACTTAGAGTTCCAAAAATTGACACAGACGTTAGCCTTGACCGTTTCGACAAAATTATGAAAAATTTTATATATCCGCCTCTTGGGGGCGTGACAAATCGGAGAAAACTATATCTTCCAAAGTCTTATAGGTAGAGCTTAAAAATTTGATATATAGGTTACTGTTGCCCTGCTTAATAGATTGCTTAAAAATTATATATATCCAATTGTTGGGGGCGTGGCAAATCAGAAAAAACTGTATCTATATCCTTTACAATTGCAAGGGTATTACCAAACTTCGGCATGGCCGAAGTTAGCCCATCCCTCTAGTTTTGAATTTTATTTGTTAAATCGCAAATTCAGTTTCATTGTAATTCTCGCTGCTGCTACCTTAGTTGCGTCTTTGTCACTGAGAACAAAATGAAGAGTGGGGTGTTATAGTTAGAGATGGTGGCTTACAAGCGAGGAGTCGTAGGTTCAATTCCCACTGCGGTCAACATTATTTGTTCAACAACAAATTCAACATTTTTTGTCCAACAATAAATTTTTTTTTTACTTTTGCATTCATATCTTTCTGTATATATGTAAAAATGCAACTTCGAACAAAGATTCAGGGGATCTCGTAGTCGGGCAGTCCCGACTAGAGCGTTTTTACTTGTTTCATTTTCAGAAATGGAAGTATTCAATTTAGAGAAATTCCGTTTGATTTATAAACGAAATGTTGGCCATACTAAAAGCTTCAAAAATTTTAATGTAATATTTTTAAAAACACAGTCTGATCTATCGCTTTACATAATCGACCACATGTTGGTGCGGTTGGGCCAGCCTAATGCATTTTCGACTGCTTTGGCTGTAAAACATAAAGACAAACTGAGCAACGCCCGCATTCCAATGAAAGCGCCAGCAGCTGCACGAAGAGCAAAAACAACAACAACAACAGCAAACATGCAGGCACACACAAGTCAAAGAAATTTGCTGTTAATTCACGTATTAACCTCTTGACATTTGGCAGCAGCGTCGCCAACCGAAAGAAAAACATGTCGACAAACTTGCAACATGTTGGCATAAGCGGGGACTCGGAGCTGCCGGAGGGAGCGAGCGGCACATCTGCCCGTTGCATAGAAACTGTGTCAATGTGCCAGCAACAAATGTTTGGGCGTTGTGCATGAATGTGGACGTGGCTGTGTATGTGGATGATGTTGGCGGCATGTGGGAGGGCCCGCAGCGAGATATCGGCGTTGGAGTTGAAGCGTCGCCTTCGGAGTTGGAGCCACGCCAAATGGAAAACGGCGCGCCGCGTGTGTCTCTGTGTCTATGAGTACGTGTGCCTCAATGACTTTCAATTAAATCAATATTCATCGTTTTGGCTGCCTCGGGGTCTAAATGGCAGCGGGCGGCCCCGGCACAGCCCGGTCGGGCAAACAGGCTGCGACAGAGGCTAGAGAATTGAGGCTAAGGCAGTTGCTGCAGCGACTCCGCTCCTTGATTAGACGCTACGCGGTAACGACAAAAACAACAAAAACAACAACATCAGCAACAACAACACCAGCAAACAGTTAACAGCTAACATCAATACCTAACAGCAGCCGCTGCAGCAACGACAGCAGCATGGGAAAATGTGCAATTTTGGCCAAAAATAAATAGCAAAGTCTTGAAGAGGCAGAGACCAAGCGAATGAGATACCTGAATGGCCTGACCGAGCCTGGGCACATTCATTGCGCAAAGTTTGTAGCCTGTCTCTGTCTCTCTGCTTCTGTGTGTGTGTATGTGTGTGTTTGTGAAGCCAGTCTGCAATCAAAGATACACCACCAAATAAACATTTGAATCACTTGCCCGAGCCTTTCACAAAAACAACAAACAACAAACAAAGCCCCAGCAAATGCAAGAAACACAACCTAACACACAGAAGTTAACCCAGTCGAGAGCCGCGCGCGAGTAAATAATTAATGTTTGCCAATAACCGAAGACACCTTTAGCGCCCGCAGTTGGCGGTTGGTAGTTCCTGATTACCAGACCGCCCGGTGTCTAAGCCTAGTCGACAAGTGTGCCCGGTGGTAATGCAAATGAGGCATTTGTAACCTGCAGTTCGAGGACTTGATGGGGAATTCAAAGGAGGGCGAAGATAATTTTTGGAATTACTTCTACACATTATTGATTTCAGTACACTATACGCTGATTGACCCTTTTTAATGGTTTCAGCATATGAAAATCAGGAATTGAGCGGTACGGAAAAGATAATATGCCCTAGAATAATATATTACTAAAGCTTTATTGCTAATAGATTTTTAGTATGCAAGCCTTACAATGTTGATTTGATTATGGGGAATTGCATTGAAAATTGTTAATGCAATGTTTGGTAAAGATATATATTTTAAAAATCCAAACACTATCATACAATAATTTGATATTAAATTTAATATATGTATACGTAAAACGATAAAAATCTTGAGAAAATAATAGATTTTTTTTAACTTTGTGACCATCACTTATGGTGGTTCGACAAGGGATGGGTGCTTTATATATCTTTAGATATATAGAAAATCATGAATGCGAACATCATATGTATATATGAAATGTATTATTTAATTGAGAGAGTTAGTTGTCTTACTCCATTTATTTGTGTTTTCCTCGAAAGAGTATACGAAAAGAGTTTAGTGAAATTCACGGGTAACAATAATAATATTTTGTGTGTGTGCAAATATTAAAGCTCCTTAAGATTGGTTTCCCTTCCAGTACTCAAAGATAAAGCATGCAGTGGCCAGCAGCATGCCAATCAACCAAACACCAGCTGCCGCATAGTAGTACTCCAGATCATTGGAATTCACCTCCTGGTATCTGGCACGGCTTACAAAGCGCAATCGTCCGCTCTGGATTCCATTGGCAAAGCCATCGCTTTTCATCTTGAGCAAGATTCCGCCCTCGAACATGCGCCGCACATACCAATTGAAGATCTTCAGGTATGGTCGCCCATAGGCCGCGGGCATGAAGAAGGGCTGCTGGTAGATGATCTTCGGTAGCTTGCGGAATAGTGGAACGCGTAAGAACTTTTGCTGGTACAGTGCAAACTCAATGCTATCAGCAAAGCCATTGTGCAGCATGCTGACGTTCAGCTCGAGTCTATATCTATCCACCAGCTGCTCCGGTGTAATAACTAGGCGTTTGGCCAGTTGCGGATGCAGATCGGGCAGCTTGTGTAAGAAGTTATATTCGACTTCCTCTTGCGGCAGCTTGTAGTCCGTTCCCTCCAAGTCATCGAAGCTATTCAACTGCCTTTCATAAAGGCCCGCCGCCAAATTGCTGGAAAGCTGCGCCAGGTAAAGATTGGTCAGCATTAGACCGGCTATAGTCATCATAATGTATACCAACAGGCGACGCGACCTAGGAGGAGCAACTAAATCTCTGCCAGGCGACAGAAAAAGCGATAGTCGCAGGATTTGCAGAAAGGCATCACTCAAAGTGAGACGTCCTTGAGAAAGCAGAAAGAGTGCCCCACTGCAGTAGCTCAACATAGCTAGACATGCCATCCAGGTGACCCAGCTGTAAGGCTTTAGAATATACATATACCTCGGTAAAAGCCTGGCTGATGGAGCCATAAGAAAGCTGTTCTCATGCCAGAGTACGACGCTACTCGTGAAATTCGGGGTCTCTGCCAGCATATACGGCAAGAAGTCGACGACGCGGGTGCTAAGAGCTTCATTAGCTTCCTTCAAGCTGCCCAGCATGTGCGTTCGTATGCTGCCCTTATAGTGTTCAATGAAGTCCAGTGCCATTCGCAGCATATAGCCAGCATACACAATACGATTTCGCTGATCTCTAAAGAGAAAGGCCCTTGGTGCGCTGCTGGGCAGTATGCCACATGTTATCTGAAAGCCATGAAAGTCCCAAAGCAAGCCACGAGTGCGATGAAAGTACTGCAGCGTATTTTCCATCGTCAGTAGGCGGAGCTTCGGATACGGCATATAGCTGTACAGTTTCTGACTGTGCGGCAACGCCACCAGAATATGCACCATGCCCTGACGCCAGCAATGCGAAAAGAGCTGAAACAATTTACCAGGCATTGCTCCCGGATACACGATAAATACCTGCAGCTGCTGAGCACGCCACAGCCACGAGGTGAGGTAGCTGAACATGCTTTGTGCATGCACATCTTCCAGAAATATGATGGTCAAGGCACGTTCACTAAAGTTGCCACTCAGCACGAGTTGCAGCGTCGCATTGTTTACCCGGAGTGTTGGAAGAGCATGTTCCCTCGCTGGCAACAGATTATCGAAAACCGAATTATTACCAAACTCAACGAAAACATTTAGTTCCATATTGTACAAAATATTGAGTTGGTCAATACACTGACTGACAAAGTTTCCCGGCACCAACGACAGATTCTGCAGTGCGTTCAGGGAGAGCAAGTCCATTGCAGTAGTTTAAGCTAGACACTCGGTGTTCTGCTTTTATACCTAAAGCTTAGGATAGACCCTATCATTAGGACAGCAATTTATTCAAATGTGTTAAGTGGACAATTAGCCATACAAATGAAATTGATTAGTCATGTGACTCCTAAGCAACTCTAGGATGAAGCAAACTGTGGCCAATGCCAAGCCCACAGCCCACAATCCGAACACATAGTAATAAAACTCCATATCGTATGGTTTCTGCTCAATCCTCTCACTTCTTATAAGTTTCATTATGCCACCTTCGATTGTCTCCAGCCATGCGTCGCTCCTCATTTTTGTTAATATGCCACACTCAAAAATACGTCTGAGGTAAGCATTCAGCATATTCAAGTAGGCCAATCCGTTGACCACTGGGAAGGACATAAATCCGTCCATAAAACTCTGTGAAGATAGCTTGAAGAGGGGTACTTTTAGCAGGTGTTGTTGAAATAGAATACCATCAAGACGATCGTCATATCCAGTATACATATAACTTGTGTTAAGAGAGTTGCGTGTGATATACAGAAGCCGCTGATCAACTATCATAATGCGACGTCTGACAGGTACTGGCAAGAAACATGACTGGTTAAAATAATCCGCATAGTATTTTTCTAGTAGCAATGGATAAGGTGCACGTGACAGATCCTCCAGAGTGTTGTACTGAGGCTCAAACAGTCCCGATGTTAACATACTTGAAAGCAGGGCAAGATAAAAGTTCGTCAATATAAATCCACTGAGCATCATCAGGAAGTGGATCGCAATCTGTTGCCAATTGGCAAAGCTGATCAACGGTTGTGGGATAAACAGCAAATGGCACCAGCTGCTTAGAAAATGTTTGCCAATTTCGGAACGACGACTTCCACTGCTGCCATAAAGCATTAGCATTCCGTATCCAATGGATCCCATTACTGCAAGCCACAGATTCCAAGCGAAAGGTCGAGCAAGGTATAAATATCTCGCAAGGGGTCGGGAATGGGGCACAGCGATATAAGATCGAATAAGACGGAGAGGTGCTGTGAAGGTTTGATTTAGATGCGGGTCCTTGGGATAACATATAAAGTCGATGCTCTTATTTGCAAATAAAGCAATAGTAGTTTTATATAAATGCTCGTTGGTAACTTTCGTCACTATTTGGATCGTAGCATTATGTCGGTGAGTAAACTCCTTGATCGCATTAAACATATATCCGGCATTCACAAACTGACCTTTGCGATTCACGTATTGAAATATGCGTGGCTCAACCGCAAATAAAATTGTGCGAATCGGAAACTTTTGAAGATTTAGTAGTTGGCGCCATCTATTGAGGTAGTCCTCAAGTTGACGTAATCTCAGTACTCGAATCATAGGATATGGATTGTAGCTATGAAACAGCACCGTCTGATTGAGTTTTTGAATAAGTAGTACATTGATAAAGCCCTCTCGAAAGCAGTAGCTGTAGAGATCCTTTTGCCAGGTGCTGGGCTCTTCCTCAGTTATGAAAACAATGTGAAGTTCATGTAGCTGCCACAGAAGGCTTGGCAAGAAGTCGGCTACTAGAATGTCGAGTGGATAGGCCTTTATAAACACTACGATTAATGCTTTTTCGGTATATCTTCCAAGAACACGAAAATCATTTGAGCTGCAATTTGAGAGATGAATTTGGATTCTGGGCGTATCCTGAAGATGCTGGTCTAACGTATCTTCATGGTTATAGTCCATGTTAACAAAGATGTTCAGTCCGATTTCGTATGCAGAGTTGAGTTGTTGTAAAACTTGGGATAATTCAGCTGATTGGGTTGGTGAGGAGTTTTCGAATAGAATCATCATTATAATTGTTGAATATGAGTAAAATAACATTTTAAAGCTGATTCAATTAATTTCTTCGGAAGTTTAAAACTTATTCCGTTATGGTCAAAACTCTATCCACGTTAAAAGGACACTACGCATGATTCAGGACAGCAAGTCCAGTTTTTATGAATTTGACCGATTTTTATCATCTTTAGCGGTAATTGGTCATAATAACAGAAGTCCAATTATTGTCTAGCTCACATTTACATACATATTACGTTCCAATGCTTCCAGTTAAATGAACAGAGCTCATTCTTATCCTTCATCTACCAAATGAATATTTGACCACATAATTGTTTCACGGGTCATAGGCTGTTTCTTCTAACCAGATCGGCTGATAAGTAAGTTGTATTATGTATTTATATTAACCTGTTTTTGTTAAATAAGTGAATGTTTTTCAAATCACAAAGGTTGACAAGATTAATTGAAAGACAATTCTTGTACACTGCTAAAACGGTATATTATATTGGTCAGAAGTTTGCAACGCACATAGGGAAGCATCTCCAACCATACAAAGAATACAATTCTTGATCAGCATGACGAGCTATGATTATATAGCACTGTCCGTCTGCCCTTCTGGCTGGATCAACGCAATCTTCGTTGGAGCTATAGAGCTGAAATTTTGAACACAGTCTGTAATCTTCTGCAGGCATTGTATATTTCGGAATCATCCTCATCGGACGACTATATCCTATAACTTCCATAGGACAGATTGGTTTTAGAAATGATTTCGTATTAAAAAGTTAAATATATAGCTTTGCCTATTGAGGGCGTGGCAAATCGCGTAAAACTATATCTTGACCATTTTAAGAGCTAGTAACAAAAATATTTTGCGAATTTGGCAAGAAGACTACAGATGACCTCTCCTTAAGATCATTCAAAAACTTATATATCCACACTCACTAGGGGTGTGGCAAATCGGGAAGTCTATAAATTGTTCAATATACATCGCCATATTATATATATATAGTCAGGCGCAACCGACTGCGTGATATTCTCTTCCCTTAAGTCACGTACCCAAGAAGCTTATGTCAATGGTTTTTAGTCAATGTAAGAAGGAGAGTAGACGTAACTTATTTCTAAAATGTAGTAGATCTAGCTATAAATATATATGTTTGATTATATACTTTTTACCGATTTGCCAAGCCCAAGAGTGGCGTAGCTATCCATGCCATATATTTTAGTCTATGGTTGGGATGCACAACTATGTATTCCGAATGTTGCACTGTTCCCTTTGGGAACAGAGTATAACAAGTAAGAACGTTGCAGTCAGATGCTACCGACTGCATATATGCTCGTTCACGGTGAAAAGGCGCCCTAATTTAGTTAAATATTATCATTAGGCGGGATCGACAGTAATCGGGTTTGCCCGACTACGAGATCCCCTGAACCAAGACCAAGGTGATGTTGTAAACAACCTAGCTTACATCTTTTTCTACAAATATTAACCTCTGTGTCCACACAATCACGCACATACATATGTATATGCAGACGCAAACACAAGCACACGCGCCGCTTACTGCGTAGTTTATTAAGCGGCTGCGCTGGAACTGCACTACGGGCAGAACTACGAGAATTTAATTGTTGATTACCGTCGGTTCTAGATGTAGTTTCCTTTTGAAATTTTAAAAACATAATATTGACATGGAAATGTTTGTAAATGTAAAAGCTCAAGTCTCTACTATTTGGGGATATTAAGCGGAGGTATCTAAAATCTGAAATACTTAAATCCTAAATATTCATCTCAGAAACCGTCATATTAAATTTGGCGTTTCTAGCTTTTATGGTCTTTAAATTGTGGCTTAAAAATAAATTCAAAATATCAATGACAATAGTATGAGTTATTGAAAAAAAAAAAATAATAAACTTATTCTTCGTATGGTATGCAAGAATATATATTTAAAATTTCAAATCTGTAGCTTCTGTAGTTGACCAGATCGCTGCGTTCATACGGACGGACTTATTTCCCATTTTCAATGGGTTCAAGGTAAAAACACTCTAGTCGGGGCTGCCCGACTACGAGATCCCCTGAATGCTTGCTCGAGCAAGCAATTTCACATACATACAGATAGATGATAATATGAATATAATAGTAACATAAATATTTCGTAGCGTGATTCGAACCTGCGATTCCTCGCTTGCAAGCCATCGTCTCTACAGCGACGCCACACTCTATCACTCTATTGCAAAGAGTTTTTTCTTTAACAACTTCTGTGTAACTTAACGGATTCTGATTAGCACTGAACTTAAATTAAATTGGTTTTGTAAAATATGGAGAAGGTATTTAAAATATAAAGAAAATCAAAATTGTATTTTATTTACAAGAAGTTAAATGCAATTTGCAAATTTGGTGACTGTAGGTAAAAAGGTGTACAACAAATGCTTAATAAACTTAGTCTCGATAACGTTTTTATCCGATATCGTGGATACTGGGAAAGTTATCGAATATCTGGATATCTTCACCAATTCATCTGCTTTTGCTTTCTACGCAGAAACTGACTCGGCATGCAATAAGTATGGCGCGGAAAAATTTGGCAATTTGCAAATATTTATTGATGTGGCTGATGAAAATTCGAATTTAATCTTTTAATCAATCAAGCTGCGACACTGAGAACAGTTTTATTGATTTTCTCTAATATTCACTTCATCAAAGCAGAATAGTCGCGCTTGTTGTTGTCCCAAACTTCTAGCAACATTAGACGGTGACACTCATATTTAGCGGCAACATGCAAATTTACTCGAAAATGAACAAAAACGAGTAAGGGAAACTTATTAGATCCGTATCATTATACTTGTATGGTATGTTCTGTAATATACCGTTTTTAGTTGCGTGCGAAAGCGTGCGCAGAATAAGTAATACTCAACGAAACACGACGTCTTTGTTGAATTTCTTCTGCAAAAAGACACCAACAACAGTTGCACATTCACAACTAAACATTCACAATCATGAGAAACTAAATACCTGTGTGAAGATTTTCCATGTTTACAATTCACTTTATCTGTGATCAATCACCCACAAGACAATTCGAAAGTTCAGTTAAATTCACGGTTGTATATTGATAACGCCAGCATGCATTCATAGAGCTGACTTTAGTAAAGGTTTTTTCTTATCTTGTGTATGCATAATTATAAAACAAATTCAATTATGAGATTTGGAAACATAAAAAATTTGACTTTATTGCAAAGTTTCGGACTTTTTGACCATACTGCATTGTCACAAAGCCATTATACCTTGAAATCCCGTTTTCAATGGGTTCAGTTTACATAAATAAGGTATTAAAATAGATTCAACAATCATTTGTAGCCGTATATAATTCAGCCCTTTAGGGGAAAACTACAAGATTTTTAAATTCCAATGTCGAATGTCATCTGATGTGAGAAGTACATGAATATCAGAATTTCCCATAAGGCGGAAATTCACTGTAAGCTATGTCAAGAATATTAGAATATATTTTACATTTTGAAAATAACTTGATCTGCACTCGCTAGAGAAAACAGCTTTGTCCTCCTCCAACGGGCTGTTTTTATACCCTGAAACCATTGAAATGGGATTTCAGGGTATCGCAGTATCCGGAGCGCGTCCTTGTGTGTGAATGTATGGCAGATTCGACTAGAGCGATCTTACTTGTTGAAGTTATAGTCTAAGGAAGACGATACCATTTCGATATTTATTTATTTCAAGTGGACAATTAGGTTTAAAATTCAAGTTTATTATTCATGTAATTCCTAAGCAACTCTAAGAAGAAGCAGAGTGCGGCCAATGCCAATCCCACAGCCCACAATCCGAACACATAGTAATAAAACTCCATATCGTATGGTTTCTGCTCAATCCTCTTACTTCTTATAAGTTTCGTTATGCCACCTTCGATTGTCTCCAGCCATGCGTCGCTCCTCATCTTTGTTAATATGCCATACTCAAAAATACGTCTGAGATAAGCATTCAGCATATTCAAGTAGGCCAATCCGTTTACCACCGGGAAGGACATGAAACCATCGATAAAACTTTGTGATGTCAGCTTAAAGAGGGGTACTTTTAGCAGGTGCTGTTGAAACAAAATACCATCAATGCGGTCTGTATAACCAATATACATGTAGCTCGTATTAAGAGCAATTCGATTGTTATCCACAACCCCTGACTCTACAATGACAATGCGACTTCGTACAGCATCTGGAAGGAAATTTGTCTGCAGGAGTAGTTCAGCATAGTATTTTTCTAGTAGCAATGGATAAGGTGCACGTGACAGATCCTCCAGAGTGTTGTACTGAGGCTCAAACAGTCCCGATGTTAACATACTTGAAAGCAGGGCAAGATAAAAGTTCGTCAATATAAATCCACTGAGCATCATCAGGAAGTGGATCGCAATCTGTTGCCAATTGGCAAAGCTGATCAACGGTTGTGGGATAAACAGCAAATGGCACCAGCTGCTTAGAAAATGTTTGCCAATTTCGGAACGACGACTTCCACTGCTGCCATAAAGCATTAGCATTCCGTATCCAATGGATCCAATTACTGCAAGCCACAGATTCCAAGTGAAAGGTCGAGCAAAGTACAAATATCTTCGAATTGGCTGGGCATAAGGCACTGCTATGTAGAATCTGAGGAGATGGAGAGGTGCTGTGTATGTTTGATTTAAGTGAAGATCTTTGGGATAACATATAAAGTCGATGCTCTTATTTGCAAATAAAGCAATAGTAGTTTTATATAAATGCTCGTTGGTAACTTTCGTCACTATTTGGATCGTAGCATTATGTCGGTGAGTAAACTCCTTGATCGCATTAAACATATATCCGGCATTCACAAACTGACCTTTGCGATTCACGTATTGAAATATGCGTGGCTCAACCGCAAATAAAATTGTGCGAATCGGAAACTTTTGAAGATTTAGTAGTTGGCGCCATCTATTGAGGTAGTCCTCAAGTTGACGTAATCTCAGTACTCGAATCATAGGATATGGATTGTAGCTATGAAACAGCACCGTCTGATTGAGTTTTTGAATAAGTAGTACATTGATAAAGCCCTCTCGAAAGCAGTAGCTGTAGAGATCCTTTTGCCAGGTGCTGGGCTCTTCCTCTGTTATGAAAACAATGTGAAGTTCATGTAGCTGCCACAGAAGGCTTGGCAAGAAGTCGGCTACTAGAATGTCGAGTGGATAGGCCTTTATAAACACTACGATTAATGCTTTTTCGGTATATCTTCCAAGAACACGAAAATCATTTGAGCTGCAATTTGAGAGATGAATTTGGATTCTGGGCGTATCCAGAAGATGCTGGTCTAACGTATCTTCATGGTTATAGTCCATGTTAACAAAGATGTTCAGTCCGATTTCGTATGCAGAGTTGAGTTGTTGTAAAACTTGGGAAACTTCGGTAGATTGGGTTGTCTCAGAGCTTGCAACATATTCGAAAAGAACTGCCACTTGAAGCAGACTTTTCAATATAAAATCAGAAGAGAAGTCGCCAAATAACATTTTGGAAGTTTAATGCTTAGTTCTTTAATAATCAAAGCTCTGTGCACGTCTAAAGGACACTACGCTTTTTTTCAAGAAGCTAGTTCGGTTTTAATGCTTTTGACTGATTCTTATCAGCTTTAGCGCCAACTACACTTAGCCAATACAGTCATTAGGCTTATATTTACCTCAAAGTTCCAGTCGTGAATATTTAGTGCACGCCTAGTTGAGTTAACTAGGATTGGCCTTATCGCCCATCGACCAAATGGAAGTTTGACCATATAATTGTTTGCAGGGTCAGGTGCTGTTTGTTCTAATATAACTGGCTGATTACCAAACGCTTTGTTTATTAAATTATGTAAAAATGTTTAACTTGACTTGCCGATTGTGGACCACATTGTTAAAGACGGGATCATGATTTTTGTATTTTAGCTAACAGGTTAGATCACGGCATTCCAATTAACCAAATCAACCAAACTCTTGTAAAATTTAATATTATTTGGTATATTCAAATGTTGGCTACAGATCTTATTTTTCTACGCTTCGGCATGAGAACACTTACAATATAATTTATCATGGTTGGTCATGTCATGAGTTCAAGCAAACATATATAACAGTTTATATATTGAAAAATATATATTTTAGTGGGTATTTTTATCAGGTATTTAACAATTTGTTTGAAGATTTGTATGGTGGATTTTTGGCCACTGACAGCTGCAACAAAGTTTGAAACTCGTTAACCAATAATAGCGACAGCAGCAGCGGCAGCAACAACAACAAAGGCTACGATTGCAAACAATTTAAAATTGAAATCGCTCATAAATTCTGTCACTAATTGTAAAGAATGGCAGACCTTGAATTCAAATCAGCAGCTCAGTCAGCCAATGGCTACTGCTGAGCAAATGTCTTGCAAAATTATGAAGCTACACAAATCTACAAAAAGCAACAACAGCAGCAGCAGCAACAACAATATGCGATATCCATTGTGTTTGAAAATAACGATAAATAAATATAAATTTCAAAGGCAAACATAAAGAGCTATTGACTGTTGACTTTTATGAACAATTAGGCGGCAGCCACTTAAAGAGGCGAATATATTGAGATACAGATACGCAGATACAAATACATAGATATATCTAGATACAGAGTGCATATATGGCATACAAGTGCTGCGCTCACATGGTTAATGGGCCCCTCTATGGGCTCTGTATGGGCCTGGCCAACAATAAACTGCAATTGATTAGATCGACAACTGCAGCACGCAACGGCGAATGGCAAAAGGCCAATCGGGGTGTGGGGAAGGCGTGTCGAGGGCGTTGCAAGCTTGTGTGCCTTTGGACTTCAATTAATGCATTCAAAGCATTTATGCAAATGGCGGGAAATAATTTATCACCCATTCAAGACGCAACAGCAACTGCAACCGCAACAATTGCAATAGCAGCAACAACAACTACAACTACAACAAGTATCAAAGCTTCCATCCAAGCATTGCAATATGCAAAAGTTCTGTTCATTAGCGTAACGCCCACGCAGCTAAAATTAAGTGGGCGTGGCCAGAATCCGCACACGTTCTCTCAGTGTTTTTGTTTTTTTTTTTCCAGTTTTCTATTTTTTTTTTGGAGGCGGCTTCGTTTGATTTGCTTTGCCTCAGCTGTCGAGTTGATTTTATTGTTGTTGCATTTTATATAATTAGTACTTAATTTATAATTTCTTGTGCCGCAAATAATGCACTCAATTGTTTAGATCATTGTTGTTGTTGTTTGGAAATCGGCGCAAGGTTAGAAGATTTGAGATTTAAAATCTGCTGTGGCCTGTGGTGGGCAGAGTCAAGTTGTGTCGGTGTGACAGGGGACTATTTCTGAGCTATCACGATATGGCAATGATATAATTTATGTTTGAAAACCCTACTAATTATACAAGATTTATATTCTCTCATTTCATTTCATTTAAGTGTTCCACTTTCAATGGGTCTAAGTTAAAAAACTAATTTCTCTATCGCTCCTTCTTCGTTCTTGTCAATCCGTTAGTAACGCCCACACAATTCGACACCCTCTTTGTGTGCAGCGAAAGACAAAGCCTGACCATAACATTAAAATAACAATCATCTACCAGTTACTTATCGCCACATCATAGAGGCCACCCTCCGCCGCTCCCAGCAATGGGCCAATCTTTGGCCAACGATCTGTTTAAAGTATAAGTATGCCCAAAGCTACAGTTGAGTTATTTCGCAGTCAGAATTGAAACTGTAGCCGTAAAATCAATTTGCCAAAACGTCTACAACTTTATCACACAGTTCACTTAGTCATAGCCGCAGTCATGGACGTACTTTTTAGCTGTAGACAGTCTTTGGGCAGTCAAGCTATTCAAGCCAAGTTAAGCACTCTACCGAACCATCCGCCATCGGTCAATCAGCAGAAGTTGGGCAAACTTCAGCTGGCAACACATAGCTGCAAGCGCTAGGCATACGAAAATACTAACATTTCTTGCCTATATCAATTGACTTTTTGGGGCATCATAAATTATATGGCTGCGGCCCGGCAGACGGTGCCACAGACAATAATTCGCAATCGATCAAAACGAGGGAGTGGAAGAGACAGTTGGGCTCTACAATATTCGCGGCTCAACTAATGCCAGAGATCTGTGCAAATGGGTCACAGCATCGAGCCAAGCATTGCAATTGGAAATTGAGAAAGTTATCGATCCTTGGTCACTAGTCAGTGGTCAGTGGTCAGTGATAATGGGTTTATCGGTTGCCGATGGGCAAAATATTGGCGTGTCCGGGGTTAATCAAAAAATTGCTGACCCTTAAGCACTTGCTGTGGCTGGGCGTATCGCATCGTTGAGGCTGGCATAGACAAGCATGTGCATTTAAAATTAATTGGATATCATAAAACTGTGGCTGCTGCCCGAAAATACGAAAAGATTGCTTAATCAATGAGTAGGTGAATGCTCGCTCGTATGCTCAAAGGCGTTGGCTGGCCAGCCGACCAGCTTGAACTTTGCGCAAGCCAAGTTAATGGGCCATAAACATTGCTGCGGTAAAAGTCAAGCCATTGTGCGCCTAATTTGTCGCTTGCCAGGCCAATCAAGCCACCAGCAGCAACATGTTGCTGGCAACACGGCATAAACAAGTGCAACACCAAATCATGTGTGTGCGTGTGACTCATTGTGTATGTGAGCGTATATGTTTCGGCTGTCAATTGCTGACATTTGCAGTGGTCCAATATGTTTGACATTCATTGGCAAGCCGCATGTTGCCAAGTGACTGACATTTTACCGCTTGCATAACAGGCATCACCAGCATTCGTAACATCGGCAACATCATCAACGGCAACAGCACCATCTAACAAGCTGCCAAATCAAATGCAGCCAATCGACTGACTGCACTCGTTGCTATCGATAGTTGGATGCAAATATCTCCACAGCAAGTGCGTCAAAATATCAACTGCCTGTCTTTTAAAATGTTTGCTGTTTATGTTTATGTTTATGGCACATGCATTTTCCCATAAACACAAATAATCTTAACGCTGCAACAATTGTTGATTGATTGCCGAACAGTATTTGCTGCCATTTCGATGTTACCTTGGTATACCCTAATAGAGGATATTATAATTTTTTCACACAGTGTGTAACGCACAGAAAGAGACGTCGTCATCCGACAACAACTATTGATCAAAAGCCGAATATTTATGACCAAATCTGTTTGTCAGCCAGTCTGATTCTATTCAAACGAGTATCTCAGTTCAATAGCTTTTGTCGTGAATCTTTGCATAATACCTTGTGAAGGCAATACATGCATATGCTGGAATAGACTTCTTTAGGAATTCCTTTACACAAACATACATTTGGCAAAGAAATGAGTGATGAAACATTTTTCATATTGTTTTTTTTATACCCTGCAATTCGGTTATAACGATTTTGGTAAAAGTTTATAACAAACAAATGAAGGCATGGCAGACCCCACAAAGTATATATATTCTTGATCAGGACGACGAACTCACTCGATCTAGCCATTTCCGTCAGTCTATCTCTCATCCGTCCGTCCGTACATCTGTCCGTTTGTATGAATGCGTCGATCTCGGAACCCATAAGACCTATAGGTAATGAAATTTTACACGAATTAAATTTTAGCGAACAGATCAAGTATCTTTATTTATATTATTCAGTTGTGGAGATGCGAGTTTAAGTCCTGATACGGAAATATATATTTTTTAGATAATTAATTTGATTTTAAAGTTTTATCTTTTATGTGTGTACATGACTAATACATTATATATGTCTGTGTATGGATACATCTGTGTGTACGTATGAAAAGACGTGAGCTCAAACAAACCTTCAGGGAATCTTGTGGTCGGAAGGTCCCGACTAGAACGTTCTTACTTTAGAATAAGTATTACTGTCAAATTTTTGGATCAATTTCTACCTAGAAGAGGTCCGCAGCCTCAGTATATCACATACATGCAAATTAGTCTAAGGATCGACAGCCTCCACTCGTTTGTGGATTTAGTGTTCAGGAAAGGAACGCTAATCAGTCTAAGACCTTTCCTACAAGGGAGTCAACCTTAAATGTTAGATACGAAAGCACTTTTGAGCTAAGGATATATGCAATATTCAAAGTATTCTTTCCAAATATATATTAGGTATTTGTTAAATAACGCTTTAGGTCTTGTTCAAATAAGGCAAATTATGAGAGTTAATTCAATTAACACAGCCAACATTTTTTGGGACACTTTCACTTGACTCTTTTACTTTACATGTTTGGCCATTAGCGACGTTAAAAGCCTTTCTAATGTTTAAATTAAATTTTGATGTCCATTTTCCTTAGTTGTAATGGCTTGATGTTGTCTTGCATCCCAAGTCCATCTTATCTTAAGTGCTTTGTCAGTTGACTTTTAACGCGTAATTATCGCAAAAGCATTTTGTTAAGCTCGCCTACACAAGAGCAGCTTCAACGACTGCAATTGCAACTATTGCTAAGGTAAGGTCTTGCGTTAATAACCATAAAAAGTCAATACCGCTCTCGCAGCAAGTCCAAAAACAAAAACTGAAGAGAAAAAGTTGCGAGGTGCACAAACTAAGCCATAAAATTATGTTTAACACACCCTCTGGCAAAGCTGTGAATAGCGTGAAATGCGTAGGATAAATCCGTAAAATGTGAATTGCTGCGGTGTTGCTTTTACTGTTGCTGCGACGACAATTGACGACGAGTTGTTAGCAATTTTTCTTTTCGGCACTAACGACAAACGACAATTAAAATGCAAACAAATTGAATGTGTGGTCGGGTGTGTGCGTGTGTGTTTGTGTATTTGTGTGTGTTTGCAGAAGGTTTGCCTAAGTGTTTTACGCCATAAAGTAGCGCACTTAACTTGGCTAGTAAGAGTAGCAAAACAACAACAATCAGAGCAACATGGCTTTTGCAGTTGTTGCTGCTGCTGCTGCGCACGCGCGCAACATTTTTGTGTGGCTGGAAATGCGGCGAAAGTTGGCGTGCCGTTATTTTAATTGCAACATGTTGCCCGGTAATTTGTCTGCACTCGTAAATGTTGCGACGCTAATTGCCCAGCAAATAGTACAGCAAACAGTAAGAGCAACAACAATGGCCAGCAGTTGGGGCAGTGGGAGAAGTGAGGCGCTTTCTACCCAATAGTCTGGCTGCCGAAAATTGATTTGATTTTGTCTAGTGTTAACGCCCTGGGCCACAACTTAGCTAATCAACTGCAGCCCGCCCTCAGGCACACATTAACCTGTCAACGTGGCCAGGTTTGCAACACATTTAGTGAAGGCCGCCAGGCTCGGGTCTGTGCAGCGAAATCAAAATCAAAATCTAATCTATAAGTAGTAATCAAATTTGTGCTTGAAGCCAAGAAACGTCGCCGGGACGCTCGCGCGTAGCTGGCTGCCGCACAGCCTATAATTATGCAACACATGTTCAATGCAACAATTGGCCATAATTTAGTCAAAGGTAATTGAGTAAGCGCGGGCCAACGCCGCGCCGTTCCGACTGGCCTATCATTATGTAGCACAATTTCGAGCCGCGAAGCCCCCAACCCTTGGCATAGAGCAGCGCACGCATTCCGGTAGTCGCCCTGATTGGGAAAGCCTGACGAATCGTGGCTGCCACCGTGTTGCATGCTACCTGGCAAGCTGGCAATCTGGGCGCCTTGTTTATTTATTTCTAGTTAGACGCGCATTACCTCGCTATAGTTACTTAATTGTATGGCTGCTCTCCTCCAGCTTCTTGAATGTGCATCTGTGAGCTAAGCTCAGCTGCATTCCTCTGGTGTGATATGCAGGCTGAAAGATCAGTGAGCCACCGAGAGTATCCTTGAGGTAATTGCAGTGTTTAATGATTGAAAAGAAGTCAACGTGAGCTAAGCACAGATATGGAGAATGATTGAGATTGCTCTTTAATTTGCGGAAATTGCGATTGCCTCAAGTGATTTTACAGAAGCAAAGAGTCTCTTCACCAGCCACAAACTCTAGCTGGCAGGCAAGCTCTTGAGAAAAAAACTCTTCATCCGCCTGCGAGTCTAACCTTTCAGCATGACGAGCTTCTGAATTTAGCTGGCACTCTATAGTAAAAAGTAGAGCTATCCACTGGCTTTTAGAAATAGTCTCTTAGTGACTAGGCGCAACCTTCCCCTTTTCAGTTCCAAGCCCAAATTAGCAACAAGTTGCAACTGGCGCTCCCCAATAAGCTTTTTGGTAGCAACCACAGCCCAAAGTTGCTTTTGGGAACATTTAAAGCAACTGCTATCCGATCTACTGGCCATATTTGTTGAACACTTCACTTCATTTGTGCCACTTTATACACCTACAAATGTCACTCAAAGCAAAAAACATGTTAATTTACGAAATAGCAAAACTTAAAATACTCAAAAAACAAAAAAACACACAAATACAGTAAAAACAGCAACAACAATGGCAAACAAAGTTAGCCAAAAAAGGCTAAAAACTGCAGCCAAATGGAGAGCGAAAAAAATCAAACAGCGACGAGATCACAAGTCACGATAATGATAAATCGCAGCTAAACATTTAGCCGGGTTATTGCTGCCACAAAAGGTCGAGGGTGGATACCGACTACAACAACAATACTAAGTACAACAACAACGACAACTAAATGTAGTTGCAGTAGCAGGAAAATTTTATTTACTGATTGTACAATAAAGAAATAAATAATAGTAAAACGTCAACAACAAAAAATGGAGTAGACAAAGCAGCAAAAAAGGAAAAAAAACCAAAAAAAAAGTCAGGCAACGTGTCACAGTTCGTGAAATAACAATAGTTCACAATCGGCCCCAGCGGCTGGAAGATCAGACCGAGACCCAGTGCCACCAAGGCCCAAAGCTCAAGCCCGGACAGAGCCAATATCTGAGCTTCATGCAACCTAAGAGTGCGAGATCAATATCTCAATGAGTTGACGATTGAGCCGGAGCTGCCGAAAAACCAACTCCAAATCTGGGGGCTATAAGCTGCCTTGTCATTCGATTGGCTTCTGTGCTGTCTCCACCATGGAGCAACCGGATGAGGAGGCTGGGGCGGGTGAAGGAGCTGGCCAGAACTGGGTCCATTGCCTTGGTTTATGTTCATTGCTTATGACAACAATGGCAACAGCTTTTCGCTCTTTCGATATGAAAATTTATTAAATAAGTTTTTTTTATGGCATGCATAAATTATGAGTGTTTATTTTAATGCATTTGCTGTAAAAGGTCAACAGCAGCAAGCGAAATTAATTTTTATTCAAATTTTTGCATCGTTTATTTTATTTATTTTATTTCTCTGCTCAGCATTTTGTAAATTTTGTGCGATATTGATGCTGTAGCTTATTTTTTCACTCTTAGCTTAGACCTGTCACGATATAAACGAACAACATTGGAAAAAACCCTCAGTTTTCAATACTCTGTTCATTTTGTGATGAAAAGCTTGTTGGCTGTCTTGAGCAGCTAGTCTTAGATATAGGTCATTTATAAACAAGTAAGAACGCTCTAATCGCGTCTGCCCGACTACGAGATCTCCTGAACCAAGTCCGAGGTGATGTTAAAACCTAGCTTACATCTTTTATCTATACATATTACCCACTGCGCGCACATACACACGCACCCATATACACATGCATACACAAGTATGCGATAAATGTTTTCTTAAATAGCTTCTGTACTACTACTAAAATTAAAAAAAAATTTAATTGTGGCTTCAATATTTTTTTTTATACCCTGAACCCATTGAAAATGGGAATTCAGGGTATAATGGTTTTGTGACAATGTATGTAACAGGCAGAAGGAGGCGTGGCAGACCCCATAAAGTATATATATTCTTGATCAGGACGACGAGCTGAGTCGATCTAGCCATGTCCGTCTGTCCGTCTGTCCGTCCGTCCGTCCGTCCGTCTGTCCGTCTGTCCGTCTGTCCGTCTGTCCGTCCGTATGAACGCAGTGATCTCGTAAACCACAAAAGCTAGAGATTTGAGATTTTAGATATATATTCTTGTATACCATACGCAGTACAAGTTTATTTTTTTTTTCGATAACTCATCCTATTTCCTTATTATCGATAACAATCGATATTTTGACTTTGTTTTTAAGCTATAACTTTTAGACCATAATACCTAGAGACACCAAATTGACTATGTAGGTTGGTGTGATGTAAATACAGATAATAAACTTTAAACTTTTAAATTTTGGATACCTCCCCCATTAGCCCCATAAGTGGAAAAAACGTATTTCAAATACTAGGGAGTTGGGATTTCGTATATATACACCTTTAGATGTCAATATTATGTCCTGAAAATTTCATTAAGAAAGTAGATCTAGTACCGAAGTTATTTAACAATGAATTTCTCATAATGCTGCCCAGAATGCAGCCCAAGCGTAGCCGCTAAATCATCTACGCAGTAAGCGGCGCGCGTGCTTGTGTATGTATATGTGTGCGTGTGTGTGTGCACGCAGAGGGTAATATGTACCGGTAAAAGATATAAGCTAGATTGTTTAAAACACTGCCTCGGACTTGGTTCAGGGGATCTCGTAGTCGGGCAGACCCGACTAGAGCTTTCTTACTTGTTTTTTTATGATTTTGTAATATGTGGAGCCGGTATCCAAAATATCAAAAAATTAAAATGTATTTTATATTCAAAAAGCTTAGTGCAAAATTAAGTAACATTAGCTTAAAAGATGTAAGAGATATGTTCAAAAAACCGAATCTCGATAACGTTTTAAATCGATATCATTGAAACAGGAAAATTTATCGAATATCTTAAACAAACTCGATATGCGCGCTGTATACACAGACCATCGTGCAAATTTTGAAGTCTCTAGCTCTTCTATGTTCCGAGATCGACGCGTTCATACATACGGACAGACAGACGGACAGACAGACGGACAGGTCCAAATTGATCAGTTCGTCGCCCTGATCAAGATTACATATACTTTATGCGGTCTGCCACGCCTCCTTCTGACTGTTACATACTTTTTGCAAAACCATTATACCCTGATTTCCCATTTTCAATGGGTTCAGGGTATAAAAACTTTACAGAAAGAAACTATTGGCTCTTGTATCGCATAAACAGAAAATATCCTAGTCACTGTTTTGGAGTGAAATACTTAATGTTAATTTTCGGAATTACTAGTTCTGATTGTTTTGACACAGCGCATAGAGTATTGCGTAGTTGGTAATAAGTTTTTAATATTTTATGATTAAGAGCTGAGCTTGGTCGAGCGGGTATTAAAATTTCATCACGATTTTCATTTTTAAGTGGACTTCGAATCTGACTCTGTTTCTATTCGAACTAGTGCTAAAGTTCTTAAGCTATCTGAATATACATAAAAAAATCGCATTAAACATATACATTTTCTCAATATATACCCTGAACCCATTGAAAATGGGAAATCAGGGTTTCGCAAAAAGTATGTAACAGGCAGAAGGAGGCGTGGCAGACCCCATAAAGTATATATAGCCCTGTCCGTCTGTCCATCTGTCTGTCCGTCTGTTCGTCTGTCTGGCCGTATGTATGAACGCGTCGATCTCAGAACATATAAGAGCTAGAGACTTAAAATTTTGCACAATGGTCTATACAGTGCGCGCATCAAGTTTGTTTTAGATATTCGATAAATTTTCCCGTATCAATGATATCGATTAAAAAAGTTATCAAGATTCAGTTTATATATATCTTTTATCTATATATCTTTAACATCTTTTTAGCTACAGTAACCAAATTTTGCATTAAACTTTTCGTAAATAAAATACATTTTCTATTTTGGATACCGGCTTCACAATTTACAAAATCAATTTATTAAAAAAAAAATTGTCAAAGACACAGTTTACTTTTCTAAATTTTTTAGGCAAAACTGTATTTTCATTAAAATAAAAGCATTCAAAGCTCAAAATTCGATCAAAATGCGTTTAGTAATACAGAAGTTATTAAAGAAAAAATTTGTCAATTGGCAAAAGCACGCGGCACCAGCATAGCATTTTCCCTATACGTGTGCATACATACATTCAAATCAACTACGCAGAAGTCTTCGGTTGTCTTCGGTCTTCGGTTAGGTTGTTTAAAACATCAGCTCGGACTTGGTTCAAGGGATCTCGTAGTCAGACCCGACTAGAGGGTTCTTACTTGTTTACATTGCATTATATAGATTTTTACATCTATATTATGTATAATAAGACCATTTCAACCTTATAGTATTCTATATATTCTATATATATATATACATATAATCAATCTTAATGAGTATTTAAAGATATCAGTATATCAGTCAAATAAACTTATTTCTCAAAATTATGGCACCCAAGCGAACAGTTGGTCTGACAAATTCATTTATGTCTATATAGCCACATAACGTTAGGCTTGCTTTATTATATATAAAATGCAATAGCCAGTATAAGATCTTGTCGTATTTAATATATTTGCCTGAACGCTAGCGACGTTAATACCTATCTGAGTTACCTGTTAAGCAGCATTTCCGTTTCACTTATCGAGTTAACTTATCAGCGACAAATGCACAAATGCGATTGAAAAACCAACAAATCGACAAACATTTGCCAGGAAAAATCAGTTAACGCTAATCACAAAATGTGGTGCGAAAAATGCCCAAATGCAATCGCATGTGACAGATAATCGGTGCAAATTCACACGTCTGGAAGGAGGAGCGGCTGCTATGCAGTCGGCTAATGGCGCTGATCGGATAGGTGTCAAATCAACATACGCTGCTAAGGTTGTCAAACTTTTTACCAGGGCCCACAGCTGCAACGCGGCGGCGTGGCAACACGGACAACAACTGGCAACATACATATATTGCTGGATAATTTATGCTACGACATTTGCATAGCGTTGATTACAAAAATGCCAAGCGATCCGCCCCCTTTCTCTGGGGCACCGATCATGTGTAGCAGCCAGCAAGCTCATTGCAGTTTGCCTGCTGGCAACACTTAACGCCGTTGCTGTTGCTGTTTCTGTGGCTGTTGCATCTATGAGACACCAAAAACGAAAAAAATGCAAAAAAGTGTTGAAAATATTTTGACAAGCAGATATTTGTTGCTGTTTGCAGGTCGCATGCTTGTTGCTTGCTGCATTTTGCCAATTCAATCATGCGAAAGAGCATGCTAGGTCAAATGCCACTAATGAGTTGCCCCACACGCAGCTCGACTGCATCATCAACACCAATAGCAGACATCAGACGGCAGCAACATGAATGGCACTCAAGGCTATTTTATCAATGTGATAGCTCAGATGTTGCTGGTCTTTATGCTATAATTGCAGCATCATCTTGAAACCTTTTACTTACCCACCGAGCAGCAACAACAATAATGATAAAGCCATTGCTGATGACAATCGCATAGACCTGAAGGACATGGGGGTTCGACTTGGAGGCCCTTTTTTCTTCTGTTGGTTTGCCCGCACGCCGATGAGTTAAAAAGTGCAGCTGCTTAGATTTATTGGCCCTAAGTAGCAGTGAAATGCGTCTTTTTTGTGCTCTAAGTTATTGGCTTCATTATGTTGCCATCCGGCAGAAGCAGCAGCAACGAACACCAACCACAATAGTATCTACTGCAAAAGCTTCACAAGTATCTCTCTACTGCTGAGCTATGCAGATAAACATCATTCATTTAGCTAGGAGTTTATTTATGCTACCGATGATAATGTCGACATGAGCGCTAGTACAACGCATTAAATATCAGTTGATCGGCAATTATAAATATGTGTATACATACAAATAAATAACTAGAGAGATGGGCTAGCTTCGGCCATGCCGAAGTTTGGTAATACCCTTGCAATTGTAGAGTATATATATAAATATATATTTTTCAGGTTTGCCATGAAGAGACAAGATTAATGTAGTTGAAATCTCTAGGTGTACATTTGTAGAATAAAGCGCTTTTACCTATTTAGCCCGCCCGCAAAATGCAGATATATATCATTTTTCGTCGAATTTCGGGTCTCTACCTATTACACTTTGGATTATCTTGTTTATTCCGATTTGCCCCGGCCCAAAAAGGCGGATATATATATTTTTTATTTTTTTTTGTTGAAACTGTCAAGTTCAACGTATTTGTCAATTTTAGAGTCTCTAGATGTAAAATTGTGGAAGATACAGTTTTTACCGATTTGCCACTCTTCTAATGGGCGTAGCTATATATACAATATCTTTTTTTGAAAGGTAATCCACATAATATATGTTTCAATTTTCAACTGTCTGACTCAAACATCACCCAAAACTGAGTACTATATACACTTTTTCGATTTGCCACGCCCCTAGTGGACATGGATATATATTTTTTTGACAAATCTTAATGAAGGGTTATCAGAAATCTGCTTGGCAAATTTAGGTGTTATAGCTTAAAAACTGTAGAAAATACAGTTTTACCCTATTTGCCACTCCCCTAATATTCGTAGCTATATAAATTATATATTTTCAAAAGGGGGTGGGCTACACGAGTATATATTCCAAATGTTAAGTATTAGACTTCATTATCGCCGAAGTTATCCTACTAAAACATTCCTTAAAACCGATCTGTCTTATTTGAGCTATAGGCTATAGTCATCTGATCTGGATGATTCCGAGCTATGCAATGCCTGCAGCAGATTCCAGCCTATATGCAAAATTTCTGATCTGTAGCTCCAATATTCTCGGGGGAGATTGCGTTGATCCAGACAGACAGACAGATGGACATGGCTATATTAACTCAGCTCATCAAGAATATATATACTTTATATACTTCTCCTTCTGTGCGTTGCAAACTTCTGACCAAAATTAATATACCCAATTTGCAACCGATGTGAAAAAGCCTGGCGAATGATGAGAAGAAACCGGGAGTAATGACAGTTCTACGTACTCTGAGTATTGGTGCTCATTATACATTAGTTATAAATCAGTTCAATGGCTTAATATCTATGAAAAACATTGATTATAGTTTAATGAGCCTGAGCCAGAGTCAGGGCACAATTATACATGGTTAGAACTACCTTTGCACATTCGGGAATTTGTTGAATGTGAAACCAGCAACCACAGTAACCACTTGACCCTGCAACATCTACAACATGCAACTGAAAAACAATTTTCATCTGCGCAGCAATAACTCAGCTCATTGTCAGCGGCGACCCACACGCTAACCCGAACACATCCGGACATTGGACGGAGGGATGGTCGGACGACTCCACATGTGTGTTGGTCTCGGTAGTTGGGCAGGCGTTGTAGGGGGTCAGCTTAGAGCATTTAGAGGCCACGCGGCCGTTGCGGCAATTTGTCAATTTCATAATTTCAGCGGCACGCGGCTCGAAAATAACCAACTACAGCTCTAACTCCGGGCGGCCCCACACTTGGCTGGCTGGCTAGCCATAAAAGAGAAATACTTGGAAGGAATGAAGCTTCGGCTCAATGGAGGCCAAGTCGAAGGCCAGCGCACAAAAGTCACATGTGAGAGTCAAAAGCCAGACTGCTCCCAAATGCATTAAGCTGCCCCTGCCAGCTACGCCAGCTGATGTTTCATTACGGATGCGGGCCACTTTTATTAGAGTTGGTGCAACATGTTGCTTGGCACTTGCAGTCGTCGTTGTCGTTGTCGTTGTCACAGTCGCAGTCGCAGTTGTTGTTGGTGCTGTCGTTGCCGTTGTTACGTTGCATTAGAATAGGGCAACAAATCATCTCCATTAACCTAAACAAAACTGCGCAGACAATCGCGGAACGTGCATCTGCTGCACGCCATTGGGAGAGAAACCCTGAGCTTCGACTTCAGCTCTGCCCTGATGGTGGTCCACAAGAAGCATTTGCAACAGCAACAGCAACAGGCCACAAACAACAACAACTCAGGCATAAAACACATAGCAAAGGTGGTAAAATTGGTGTCACTTGTCACGTAGAACGTTAATTGTGAAACGGAAATGCTGCTACGTGCAACGTGTTGATGTTGTTGTAGCTGTTGATGTTGCTATTGCCGTTGCTGCGCCTGGCACGCCTTGCCAACATGTTGCAAGTTTAACCTGGCTGCATAATTTTCGTCTTTAGCTCGCATGCTGCTCCTCTCTCATTTGACAGCGAGCTCGTTGTGAAAATTGAGAAATGAAATCAAGATACCATGAAGTATGTCACGAGTGCAATTCTCAAGCCCCGCCCGCCGACCCCCGCCCGACTCCTTGGGCGAACACTTAAGACCCGCATTGACATTTGCATATTTTTCGGATAATTGAATTGTTGCCCAGCAAAGAGCAAGCAACATTTATGCGGACACTCATGAGACCAACCGTCGCTGTCCAAATGACAATTCGAAAACGTAATAAAAATGCAAGTGTTTCTCCGCCGCGGAATTCGGGGCTACAACTGCAGTTATTCAACGTCCACGTCAGACCAACAGTCATGTGAGGGCGCCGTAGGCAGCAGCAGCAGCAGCCGGCTATAAGACAAGCCAAAAGCAACTAGCAACAACAAATCGCCGATACCGACAGAACGAAAACTAAATACCCTATTTTTCAATTATCTAATATGTAGCCCATTATGAAATCAGCTTATTGTAGAGAAGGCACAGACGCCACGAAGAAACCCATTCAAGTCCTAGGCCACAGAAATCTTAATAAATACATTCGAGAAATTCTTATTTTTTATAGCTAAGAATTACATGTTTTCTAATAAAATTGTAATTCCGAGAAGCTTATTTGGTATTTAAAGTTAAACCTAATAAAAAAATTATGACTATATGAGGAACGAAGTTTAGTGAAGTTGACTGACAAAATTGGTTAATAATACTATATGATATATATACATATGTTCGCACGACTTGATGGGTTCTTAAGCAAAATCTATTCATTTGATACAGGTATTCGGTGCTTATTAGATTTTGTTCATAACTAAGGGCCAAAATAAAGCTGTGTTACTAGAATGCAATGATATTGTTATTCGATCTTATCCATTCGACATACAGACTGGGCTATTACTAACCATGAATACATTGCTTTTACGGCTCTATGCGTTACATATTAGATTTACATATTATAATACCCACAACTAGGGTATTAAAAAGCAATCAGAAACGCAAAAATCTCTGACAACGTAACTGCAGTTGGCGTTGCACAGTTGCGCGATTAGTCGCGTGGGCGAAAGCGCAACATGACGGCCAACAGATATTCGGATTGGTATAAAAGGCGGTAGGGAAGGGGGAGTGGATAGTGCTTAAACGGCCGCCGTCCTACGGCTTCCAAGTTGGCCAAGTTGGCTACGCGCGGGCTTTGTGATTGGATTTATGTTAATTTCTGACGAGATTTGTGCAACGCTTTTTGCTGCCGTTTGTTGTTGCAGTTGGAGTTGCTGTTGCTGTTGCTGTTGCAGTTGCCATTGCTGCTGCTGTCAGCTGGCGGCTGCAAGTTGCTTAAACTGTTTTGTGTGCGTAATTAAATGGTGACATTTTTGATTGCAAAGTGTTTAGCCATAGAGACAGCACGCCGAGCTAGCCGCTTGCTGCATGGCATTTACTTGTGGGCCATCAGGCAAATATTGAATTCCCAGCTGCACCCAGGACAACAAGTTGTTAGGCTTCCACAACTTATTTGATGCATAAGCCAGTTTAAGGCGATAAGCCAATAGTTGCTTGGCACACACAACTGATGTGGTATTTACAAAAAATTAACAGGCTTATCTATAAATTATTATTTTGTGGAGTATTTGTTATTTATTATGGTTATTTTAGTTGCTTTTAATGTAAAAAAATGGACAAATAATCGACATACAAAAGATAACGGACTACAAAGGCATTTAGCATTGATATTAGCTTAGGCATTCACCAGCTTCCAAAAGAAAGAAATTATAGATATACATAACAAAATTTTAAATTAAGTCTATTTTCAACACGTAAGAACACTCAAGTCGGGTGTGCCCCACTACGAAATCCCCTGAACCAAGTCCGAGGTGATGCTTTAAACAACCTAGCTTACATCTTTTACCTATACATATTATATAATGTATATGTATGTGTGCACACGTATAGAGAAAATGCTAGGAGCTTGGCGCTGCTGCCGCGTGCTTTTGCCAATTGACATATGTTTACTTTAATAACTTCTGTGTTACTAAACCGATTTTGCATTATTTTTTAGCATTGAAAAAAGCTAACTAAGAAATGTGGTGACTCCTACCAAAAAGATGTAAAAGATATGTTCAAAAACTGAATCTTGATAACGTTTTAAGTCGATATCATTAAACGGGAAAAGTTATCGAATATCAAAAACAAACTCGATATGAGCGCTGTAAAGACCATCATGCAAAGTTTTAAGTCTCTAGCTCTTATATGTTCTGAGATCGACTAGTTCATACATACGGACAGACAGACGGACGAACACACAGACGGACAGGGCCAAATCGACTCAGCTCGTCGCCCTGATCAAGAATATATATACTTTGTGGGGTCTGCCACGCCTCCTTCTGCCTGTTACATACATTGTCACAAAACCATTATACCCTGAAATCCCATTTTCAATGGGTTCAGAGTATAAAAAGATACTTCAGATTGGGTGTCAGACAATTTTTACAAGAGTTAGTATGCAACGGAGCAGAGCACGATAAAACTATGTCTATTTTTTAGTCTTACATCAAAATTCTGTTAGATTACTAAAAGTCTCCTCTAAAGATCAATGAAAAGATATGAAATACCTTAAAATAATATTATAATAATAATCATAATAAATATATTAATAAAATGGTAAATTGGGCTAAGAGTTTTAAAGTTTTAAACTTTTTTAAATTGAGAATACTTTTCTACAATAGAAAAAGTCTAACAACAAAACAGAAATTTAAACAAATTATAAAATTTTTTAAGTTTATGCAAGTCATTAACCGTTAGCATAACAATTACTTAATGTCAGTCAATTGAGCTGAAATGACGAAAAGTTCAGGCTGAGATTTGGCTAAACTTATAAAAATTGTTGGAACTCGTATTGCACTATGGACATTTGCGGCATATTTAAGCAGATACTTTCTGACTGACTGACTGCCTGCCACCTGCAACAGTCACACCACTCAGCAACAAGCATAATGTGAACTGTGCAAATGCCACACACACACACACACACACACACACACACACACACACACACACACATACAAGCCACGCACAAGAGTCAAAGCCAAACTGTCTCGTCTGTTCAAAAGCTGGAACCGCACTTGCATTGTCTGACGCACTGCCTCGAAAGCAGTCCCAGTTTTAGTCTCCATCTTCGTCTCCACCTCTCTCTGTCTCCTTCTTTGTGTGAGTTGCCAGCTTTAGTCTCTACGGCGTTGCAGCAGCATTGGCATCGCATTACATGGCAACAATTTTGAAAACAATCAACAAATAACTTAAAATAATTTTCTAGCCATTTGTGTGCAAGTTGAAGTTTTTACGATTGCGGCGTGTGGCTTTTTATACCCTTGCCCCCTCAGCAAGTTCCTCCCCAACTGCCGCTCCAGTCGCTACGATCCATTGGCTGGATCTTTGGTAATGCCTGAGGCCCAGCCTGAAAACTCGACGGTTTTGTCAGTTCTCTGTTACTCTAATGGGTCTCATAATTTTTGAATTATGCAGTTGTTGTAAGGCTTTTTTCCTCTCTTCAGCTTTACTTATTTCTTTGGTCTGACAATACATAAATTTGTCTTTGAAGTGGGCCCAAAAGGCCGACGACAACATTGACGGCAGCAATGGCGAGAAAACCATTGTTGTTGTTGTTGTTGCTGTTTGGTGTTTGCTGCTGTTTGTTGTTGCTGTTGTTGATGTTGTTGCAATTGCAACGGGCCGATTGTTGTTGCAGCTTTTTGATGTGTCTTGTGTCATTGCTTGATTAGTTTTTAATTGTATGATTTATGGACAATGCCATTTAATTCACACTGCACAAAACTTTTGCCTTCTATGTTAACTAATGCTAATGCCTAGCAAGTTAATTGAGAAATTAGCATTAAACATTTCTTCGTATCGGCTCCTCATCTACCCGGCTAAGCAGTTGGTTGACCTGTCACGCGGCTTTGGCCCAGTCAATGCACATCAATCTTTGTGCCATTTATAATTTGCTGATTTATTAAGCAAGCGGGCATGAAGCGACATTTTGCTTTTAACAAATATTAGCATAAGATATTTGCACATTGCCCGCGGCTGCTGCAGCTGCTGCCCACACGCTCTTGAATCTGGCTGCGATCACAAAAATTTTGGCATTTGCCAAGATTTTCTCACAACGCCCACCAAAAAGCCAGCTCAGGCTTAAAACCATTTCCAAGTGCTACATAAAGGCCAACAAAATGCAGCCAAATGCCCAGCCGGCCTCTGACTTTCCGTAATTTGAAAATTAATAAAGTCGTTTGTTATGCAAAGTGGCAGCGGGAGGCAAAGCTGCTGCTGCTGGTGGCTCGGCTGCTGCAAATCTGCTGCCGCAGCTGCTGCTGCTGCTGTTGCCCATGTAGGTTTTTAGGTGTGTGGGGAGCAGCTGGAGGTGAGGCTTGGCAGCTGTACTGCATCGTGTCGCGCCGTGGAGCAAATTGTTTACCAAAAACTATGGCAACTTTGTTACACAAAGATAAAGTTGAGCTTGTCCCACTTTTTTTCTTACGTTAGGGCCAAGTTGCGTAAGAATTGAATTTCGATAGCCAATAATATATATAAAGTAACTCATTATAAATCTAATAATCTGGCTAGTTGTTTATAACTCGCACACCTTAACTTTCGATAGCCAATAATATATATAAAGTAACTCATTATAAATCTAATAATCTAGCTAGTTGAAAATTGTTTATAACTCGCACAACTTAAAGGTGAGCTTCACATTTTAAAAACTATAAGACTATAGTAAGTAATTTATTAATTAATTTAATAATAAAATAAAATTATTTTAGTCTTAGAAACTTTCATTCTTTTTCATTCATATTTTACTTACTTACCGCTTACTTACCTTACTTACTCCCTCTTCCTCTCTCACACTCTCACTTTGTATATATGAATGCCTCTTTCTTTGAACCTCTCTTGCTCACTCAATCTTTTCTTTCTCTCTGACTTACTGCATATTTATATATCTATATGTTTTTTATACCCTGAACCCATTGAAAATGGTATAATGGGTATAATGGTTTTGCAAAAAGTATGTAACAGGCAGAAGGAGGCGTGGCAGACCCCATAAAGTATATATATTCTTGATCAGGGCGACGAGCTGAGTCGGTTTGGCCCTGTCCGTCCGTCTGTCCGTCCGTCCATCTGTCCGTCTGTCCGTATGTATGCACGCGTCGATCTCAGAACATATAAGAGCTAGAGACTTCAAATTTTGCATGATGGTCTGTGTATACAGCGAAAAATCGAGTTTGTTTTAGATATTCGATAAATTTTTCCGTTTCAATGATATCGATTTAAAACGTTATCAAATTTTTGTAAATAAAATACATTTTCTATTTTTTCATATTTTGGATACCGGCTCCACATTTCATAAAAAAAAATTTATTAAAAAAAAAAATTATCAAAGCCACAATTTAATTTTTTTTAAATTTTTTAGTGAAAACCGTATTTTAAATAAATTAATAGCATTCAATGCAGAAAATTGGGTTCAAATCCGTTAAATCAGTTATATAGAAGTTATTAAAGGAAACATTGTAAAAGCACACGGCAGCAGCCTGTTCGTGTGCACACATATATATTTAAATCAACTACGCAGTCATCAGCGAGCGTGCTTCTGTGTGCATAGTATGTATATGTGTGCATGTGTATACAAATGTGTGCATGTGTAAATGTGTGGACGTGTATATGTGTGCATGTGTGCATGTGTGTATGTGTGCCTGTGTGTATGTGTGGATGTGTACATGCGCGCAGAGGTATATGTAAAGATAAAAGATGTAAGCTAGGTTGCTTAAAATATCAGCTCGGACTTGGTTCAGGGGATCTCGTAGTCGGGCAGACCCGACTAGAGCTTTCTTACTTGTTAATATTAGATTTATTTAGGTTAACCGCTTGATACCACTTAGATGTGTGGCTGAAGAAGTTTTGTTTATAAGTATAGTAAGTACTTTTTATTTCTCTCTTCATATCTGTGTAGTTATTATTTGTTGTATATATGAGAGGAAAGTTTCTACAGTCTTTAGCAGTAATGTCGGCAAATTCGTTGCCTTTTATATTGATATGACCGGGAATCCAAAAGATTGTGAATTTAGGGAATGAGCTAGCTAGGAGGTTTTTAATTTCGGAGACATAATGGGAGTTGTTACTAACGTTTTTAATGGTATTTAGAGAAGACAGAGAGTCGGAGCAAATTATGAGTTTGCCTTTGCTTGTTTTCAATGAAACAATGGCTTCGTGGATGGCTATTAATTCGGACGAGAAGACTGACGAGTACATCGGAAGAAGTCCTCTTTTTATAATGTCATGCTCTGTAGTTATCGCAAAGCTCGGAGAACCCTTTATTTGGAAGCCGTCGGTGTAAATGAATGTTGTTGAGTGTTCTTGCTCTGATTGGAATTGCCAGAATTATTTTCAATAAACATCTGATGGAGTTGTGCTTTTGTTAAATTTGCTAAGTGCGGTATTGATGGTACTAGGGATAAGACCCCAAGGTGGAGCTTTAGGACTTAGTTTTTTGGGAGGTGTAAGGGAGAAGTCCATTACTTTGTTGTAGGCCAAAACTTGGTCTAGGGCAGATTGTTTTTTTCCTAGCCTTGGTAGGTTATACTTTTTAACTATTTTAGAGATAAGTGAGTCTGAGCTGTTTAATAGTAAGATATTATTAAGGCATTTACAACAGATATCAATGTAATCGTACTGCAACCGGCGAAGAGAGGCATTTAACAATGTCTAGGCTTGTAGAGTAGTGATGTGGCTAGCTTGTCGATGTGAGTGTTCCATTTGTGTTTTTTGTTGAATTCAAGTCCCAACAATCTCCACGAGTCTACATTAGGAACCAGAACATTGCGTGTATTCACATTGAATATGCAGTGGTGTTTGTTACAAATGTGCATATGCTTACATTTAGCAGGAGTAGAGACACCAGTCGGAAATTTGTTTAAAAAGAGGCTGAAGATTAATTGTTCTATTTTTTTTAGTTTTGTCTTAATTGTATTTCTCTGTATAGGTCAATGGTTTTCGTAAGTTTTTGGTATGCAATGATAAACAGGACTACGGACAGTGGAGATTCTTGCGGGATACCGTTCTCCAATGGGAGGGTTTTTGAGTAAGATTTACCTACTTTGACTTTTATTTTCCTATTGGTCATGAAATTGTTGACATAGTGAACTATCTTGGGCCCAATTTTCCATTTATTTAGTTGGTCAACAACGGCATGAATGCCGATTTTGTCAAATGCCTTGGCAAAGTCAAGGGAAATTATTGAAATATGGTTTTTTGTGCTTAAGGATTTAGTTATAAGATGGTCTATAAAAAGAAGACAGTCCTTTTACCTTTTCTAAATGAAGCTTGACTAATATGTAGAAGTTTCTTCGTAGTGAAAAACCACCATAGTCTTTTTTGCCATGCATGAGTTAAGCGATATAGGACGATAAGAGGGATGCTTGTTTTGTCTTTGTCTGGCTTTAAAATGTGTATGACAATGCTTAGCTTGTATTGTTGTGGTATGCAGTCAATTAGAATTAAGTTGTACAGGGCTATAATCATTTTTTTATTTCATATGGTAATGCTCTTATCATCGAATAGCCAATTCGGTCTAGCCCTCTGGTATTTCCTTTCAAGGAGTCAAGTGCAGATGAGAATTCAATAAATGTAATATCGTTCTCAATAGGGAGAGCTGTTTTTCCTGGAGTAAGCAAAAAACTGTCTGCTAAGATTCTTCTTTTGCTGTTTAAAAATAAGTCGGAAAAGTTGAGATCGTGTGACTCCGAAGACCAGCTACTGTGTGATGTTGTTTGTCGAGTTTGGATTTTGTATACAATATAAGCTTTTTGCGGGACTTAATCCACAGAAAAGTCGAATATTGTTCCAAATTTTTGGTATGGTGGTCAGAGGGTTAATTTGCTCAGTACATTTTGTGGTAGATTCTTTTTTGACAAGCCAAAGGCTACGTTTAAATTGTGCGTTTTTTTTCCTGTTGTCAAGTATGTTACATGTGGAAATATTTCTGTTCAGTAATCGCCAAGCAAGGTTCTTCTTTTTCTTTAATATCTCAAGGTCTTTGTTCCACCAAGGGACACTATGAGATGTTTTGGGAGATGCTTTTGGAATACTTTGATGTATGATTTTATTAAGATTAGCTGATTCTTGGTTGGTATTCGTGCTATTGAGTATGGAAGAATTGTGATTGAGAGCGAGAGTAGAATATAGATTCCAGTCTGCTTTATTGGTCTTAAAAAATGGTCTGTGTGCTGGTTTCTGTGTTGTGATTGTTAAGTAGGTTAGTTAAAATTGGCAGGTGGTCACTACCGAAGAAATCTGTTTCAATTGTCCAGTCTGATTCAACTGCAATATCTGCAGTACACAAGCTAAGATCGATGTGGGTTAGAGTGTTATGAGTACTCAAGTGTGTTGGGCTGCCATCGTTGAGGATGACTAAGTTGGACAGGGTAACGAATTTCTCTAATATCATTCCTTTACTGTTATTGGTAGGGGAGCCCCATCTATTATGCCATGAATTAAAGTCGCCTGTTATCAACGTCGGTACGTTGTTGGTGGTACTAAGAACTGAGTGCAGGGTATTGAGGATGAATTTTGTTTTGGGTTGAATATATGTTGAGTCAATGCGAAATTTTTTTCTTGAGCAGATTTCAACACAAATAGCGCCAAAGTCCGTTCTGAGTGTTTTTTCTTGGTATTGAATTGAGTTATGTATGAGAATCGCCACTCCTCCATATGAGGGAGAGGAGTTTACAGTAATCATTGTGTAGTTGATTGGCGTGGGGTGTGTATTATGTGATAGGATGTGCGTCTCTTGTAAAGTTTTGACGTGGGGTCTATGTTTTGCAATTAGAACTCCAAGTTCACTGTAGTTATTGTGAAAGCCGTTTATATTTCATTGCATCATTTTTAAAGAGGTCTGGTACATTTGGGTATCATATAGAATTTAGGATTAAATTTAATTTTACCTTTTTACTCTTTTTATACCCTGAACCCATTGAAAATGGGAATTCAGGGTATAATGGTTTTGTGACAATGTATGTAACAGGCAGAAGGAGGCGTGGCAGACACCATAAAGTATATATATTCTTGATCAGGACGACGAGCTGAGTCGATCTAGCCATGTCCGTCTGTCCGTCTGTCCGTCCGTATGAACGCAGTGATCTCGTAAACCACAAAAGCTAGAGATTTGAGATTTTAGATATATATTCTTGTATACCATACGCAGTACAAGTTTATTTTTTTTTTCGATAACTCATCCTATTTCCTTATTATCGATAACAATCGATATTTTGACTTTGTTTTTAAGCTATAACTTTTAGACCATAATACCTAGAGACACCAAATTGACTATGTAGGTTGGTGTGTATTTTAGTCTTAGAAACTTTCATTCTTTTTCATTCATATTTTACTTACTTACCGCTTACTTACCTTACTTACTCCCTCTTCCTCTCTCACACTCTCACTTTGTATATATGAATGCCTCTTTCTTTGAACCTCTCTTGCTCACTCAATCTTTTCTTTCTCTCTGACTTACTGCATATTTATATATCTATATGTTTTTTATACCCTGAACCCATTGAAAATGGTATAATGGGTATAATGGTTTTGCAAAAAGTATGTAACAGGCAGAAGGAGGCGTGGCAGACCCCATAAAGTATATATATTCTTGATCAGGGCGACGAGCTGAGTCGGTTTGGCCCTGTCCGTCCGTCTGTCCGTCCGTCCATCTGTCCGTCTGTCCGTATGTATGCACGCGTCGATCTCAGAACATATAAGAGCTAGAGACTTCAAATTTTGCATGATGGTCTGTGTATACAGCGAAAAATCGAGTTTGTTTTAGATATTCGATAAATTTTTCCGTTTCAATGATATCGATTTAAAACGTTATCAAATTTTTGTAAATAAAATACATTTTCTATTTTTTCATATTTTGGATACCGGCTCCACATTTCATAAAAAAAAATTTATTAAAAAAAAAAATTATCAAAGCCACAATTTAATTTTTTTTAAATTTTTTAGTGAAAACCGTATTTTAAATAAATTAATAGCATTCAATGCAGAAAATTGGGTTCAAATCCGTTAAATCAGTTATATAGAAGTTATTAAAGGAAACATTGTAAAAGCACACGGCAGCAGCCTGTTCGTGTGCACACATATATATTTAAATCAACTACGCAGTCATCAGCGAGCGTGCTTCTGTGTGCATAGTATGTATATGTGTGCATGTGTATACAAATGTGTGCATGTGTAAATGTGTGGACGTGTATATGTGTGCATGTGTGCATGTGTGTATGTGTGCCTGTGTGTATGTGTGGATGTGTACATGCGCGCAGAGGTATATGTAAAGATAAAAGATGTAAGCTAGGTTGCTTAAAATATCAGCTCGGACTTGGTTCAGGGGATCTCGTAGTCGGGCAGACCCGACTAGAGCTTTCTTACTTGTTAATATTAGATTTATTTAGGTTAACCGCTTGATACCACTTAGATGTGTGGCTGAAGAAGTTTTGTTTATAAGTATAGTAAGTACTTTTTATTTCTCTCTTCATATCTGTGTAGTTATTATTTGTTGTATATATGAGAGGAAAGTTTCTACAGTCTTTAGCAGTAATGTCGGCAAATTCGTTGCCTTTTATATTGATATGACCGGGAATCCAAAAGATTGTGAATTTAGGGAATGAGCTAGCTAGGAGGTTTTTAATTTCGGAGACATAATGGGAGTTGTTACTAACGTTTTTAATGGTATTTAGAGAAGACAGAGAGTCGGAGCAAATTATGAGTTTGCCTTTGCTTGTTTTCAATGAAACAATGGCTTCGTGGATGGCTATTAATTCGGACGAGAAGACTGACGAGTACATCGGAAGAAGTCCTCTTTTTATAATGTCATGCTCTGTAGTTATCGCAAAGCTCGGAGAACCCTTTATTTGGAAGCCGTCGGTGTAAATGAATGTTGTTGAGTGTTCTTGCTCTGATTGGAATTGCCAGAATTATTTTCAATAAACATCTGATGGAGTTGTGCTTTTGTTAAATTTGCTAAGTGCGGTATTGATGGTACTAGGGATAAGACCCCAAGGTGGAGCTTTAGGACTTAGTTTTTTGGGAGGTGTAAGGGAGAAGTCCATTACTTTGTTGTAGGCCAAAACTTGGTCTAGGGCAGATTGTTTTTTTCCTAGCCTTGGTAGGTTATACTTTTTAACTATTTTAGAGATAAGTGAGTCTGAGCTGTTTAATAGTAAGATATTATTAAGGCATTTACAACAGATATCAATGTAATCGTACTGCAACCGGCGAAGAGAGGCATTTAACAATGTCTAGGCTTGTAGAGTAGTGATGTGGCTAGCTTGTCGATGTGAGTGTTCCATTTGTGTTTTTTGTTGAATTCAAGTCCCAACAATCTCCACGAGTCTACATTAGGAACCAGAACATTGCGTGTATTCACATTGAATATGCAGTGGTGTTTGTTACAAATGTGCATATGCTTACATTTAGCAGGAGTAGAGACACCAGTCGGAAATTTGTTTAAAAAGAGGCTGAAGATTAATTGTTCTATTTTTTTTAGTTTTGTCTTAATTGTATTTCTCTGTATAGGTCAATGGTTTTCGTAAGTTTTTGGTATGCAATGATAAACAGGACTACGGACAGTGGAGATTCTTGCGGGATACCGTTCTCCAATGGGAGGGTTTTTGAGTAAGATTTACCTACTTTGACTTTTATTTTCCTATTGGTCATGAAATTGTTGACATAGTGAACTATCTTGGGCCCAATTTTCCATTTATTTAGTTGGTCAACAACGGCATGAATGCCGATTTTGTCAAATGCCTTGGCAAAGTCAAGGGAAATTATTGAAATATGGTTTTTTGTGCTTAAGGATTTAGTTATAAGATGGTCTATAAAAAGAAGACAGTCCTTTTACCTTTTCTAAATGAAGCTTGACTAATATGTAGAAGTTTCTTCGTAGTGAAAAACCACCATAGTCTTTTTTGCCATGCATGAGTTAAGCGATATAGGACGATAAGAGGGATGCTTGTTTTGTCTTTGTCTGGCTTTAAAATGTGTATGACAATGCTTAGCTTGTATTGTTGTGGTATGCAGTCAATTAGAATTAAGTTGTACAGGGCTATAATCATTTTTTTATTTCATATGGTAATGCTCTTATCATCGAATAGCCAATTCGGTCTAGCCCTCTGGTATTTCCTTTCAAGGAGTCAAGTGCAGATGAGAATTCAATAAATGTAATATCGTTCTCAATAGGGAGAGCTGTTTTTCCTGGAGTAAGCAAAAAACTGTCTGCTAAGATTCTTCTTTTGCTGTTTAAAAATAAGTCGGAAAAGTTGAGATCGTGTGACTCCGAAGACCAGCTACTGTGTGATGTTGTTTGTCGAGTTTGGATTTTGTATACAATATAAGCTTTTTGCGGGACTTAATCCACAGAAAAGTCGAATATTGTTCCAAATTTTTGGTATGGTGGTCAGAGGGTTAATTTGCTCAGTACATTTTGTGGTAGATTCTTTTTTGACAAGCCAAAGGCTACGTTTAAATTGTGCGTTTTTTTTCCTGTTGTCAAGTATGTTACATGTGGAAATATTTCTGTTCAGTAATCGCCAAGCAAGGTTCTTCTTTTTCTTTAATATCTCAAGGTCTTTGTTCCACCAAGGGACACTATGAGATGTTTTGGGAGATGCTTTTGGAATACTTTGATGTATGATTTTATTAAGATTAGCTGATTCTTGGTTGGTATTCGTGCTATTGAGTATGGAAGAATTGTGATTGAGAGCGAGAGTAGAATATAGATTCCAGTCTGCTTTATTGGTCTTAAAAAATGGTCTGTGTGCTGGTTTCTGTGTTGTGATTGTTAAGTAGGTTAGTTAAAATTGGCAGGTGGTCACTACCGAAGAAATCTGTTTCAATTGTCCAGTCTGATTCAACTGCAATATCTGCAGTACACAAGCTAAGATCGATGTGGGTTAGAGTGTTATGAGTACTCAAGTGTGTTGGGCTGCCATCGTTGAGGATGACTAAGTTGGACAGGGTAACGAATTTCTCTAATATCATTCCTTTACTGTTATTGGTAGGGGAGCCCCATCTATTATGCCATGAATTAAAGTCGCCTGTTATCAACGTCGGTACGTTGTTGGTGGTACTAAGAACTGAGTGCAGGGTATTGAGGATGAATTTTGTTTTGGGTTGAATATATGTTGAGTCAATGCGAAATTTTTTTCTTGAGCAGATTTCAACACAAATAGCGCCAAAGTCCGTTCTGAGTGTTTTTTCTTGGTATTGAATTGAGTTATGTATGAGAATCGCCACTCCTCCATATGAGGGAGAGGAGTTTACAGTAATCATTGTGTAGTTGATTGGCGTGGGGTGTGTATTATGTGATAGGATGTGCGTCTCTTGTAAAGTTTTGACGTGGGGTCTATGTTTTGCAATTAGAACTCCAAGTTCACTGTAGTTATTGTGAAAGCCGTTTATATTTCATTGCATCATTTTTAAAGAGGTCTGGTACATTTGGGTATCATATAGAATTTAGGATTAAATTTAATTTTACCTTTTTACTCTTTTTATACCCTGAACCCATTGAAAATGGGAATTCAGGGTATAATGGTTTTGTGACAATGTATGTAACAGGCAGAAGGAGGCGTGGCAGACACCATAAAGTATATATATTCTTGATCAGGACGACGAGCTGAGTCGATCTAGCCATGTCCGTCTGTCCGTCTGTCCGTCCGTATGAACGCAGTGATCTCGTAAACCACAAAAGCTAGAGATTTGAGATTTTAGATATATATTCTTGTATACCATACGCAGTACAAGTTTATTTTTTTTTTCGATAACTCATCCTATTTCCTTATTATCGATAACAATCGATATTTTGACTTTGTTTTTAAGCTATAACTTTTAGACCATAATACCTAGAGACACCAAATTGACTATGTAGGTTGGTGTGATGTAAATACAGATAATAAACTTTAAACTTTTAAATTTTGGATACCTCCCCCATTAGCCCCATAAGTGGAAAAAACGTATTTCAAATACTAGGGAGTTGGGATTTCGTATATATACACCTCTAGATGTCAATATTATGTCCTGAAAATTTCATTAAGAAAGTAGATCTAGAACCGAAGTTATTTAACAATCAATTTCTCATAAAGCTGCCCAAGCGCAGCCGCTAAATCATCTACGCAGTAAGCGGCGCGCGTGCTTGTGTATGTATATGTGTGCGTGTGTGTGTGCACGCAGAGGGTAATATGTACCGGTAAAAGATATAATACAACAATATAGCTAGATTGTTTAAAACACTGCCTCGAACTTGGTTCAGGGGATCTCGTAGTCGGGCAGACCCGACTAGAGCTTTCTTACTTGTTTTTAATTAGTTTCTTTTAGATAGATTCGCTGTCGCTGTTATTTGTGTGTTGGTGCTTGTTTGGGACTTAGGTTTTTGTTTTTGTTATGGGGGCTTAAAATTAGTGGATAGAGGGTTAGATTTATGTGTAGAAAATAATCTAAGTTTTAGTTCTTCAGTGGGCTGTGATGTATAGGATTTGTTAACTGTGTTGGCAAGGTTTTCGTCTATCTCCATGTCTTCTGTTACAATTTGATGTTGGTGATTTTTTTGTTGCGTTGTGGGTGTTGTTCCGGTAGATTGCGTTGCAGATGAGTTTTATCCAGAGGGTGCAGGCGTAGATAGGGAGTTTTCTGGTTGCTGCGACTTGCTGATTTGTATGTGTGTGTGTGTGTGTGTTGGGTGCTGGGTGATATGTGAATTGGTGCGTGTGTTGTTGTATTTGGTGTTGGACGTGCAAGTGTTTTGGCATATGAGTCTCTTAACTGTTGACTGTGTTTATTATGATATACATATGTTTAATGCAGTTTTGTGATCGACTTTTTAGTTAGTTCTTGTTACTTAAGGAATGTTGGGCATTTGAGGTAGAGTGCTGTGTTGGTGGTCAATATAGGGGTTATTTTCGCAGTTAAGACAGTTTTTTGTGTGGTTGCAGTGTTTGCCTTCACTTGCAAATCGGAGTAGGGTGTCCAAAGCGAAGACAATTTTTGCATCGTAATGGAAGATCTATATAAGGTCGCACCCAGACTGTTTCGTAGCCAATTTTAATTGATTCCGGTAATCTGTGTGTTGCGAGTGTTATTATGATAAGTCCAGTTTTAACGAGTGTACTGTCTTGATGGTTTGTGTTGCTTGGTTGCTTTTTTAGAATTTTTCGCACTTCAGTTACGTTTTGTGTTTTTAATTATTGTTGGATTTCATTTTCGCTTATGTTGCGCAGTTCGTTGCAGTATATTACGCCTTTGGTAAACTTCAGTGTCTTGTGTTCTGTTGCAGTAATGTCCATGTTTGTCATTTTGGTAACTCTAAGTAGTTTTATAGTTTGCAGTTAATTTTTAGTTTTGACAAGTAGAGAGCCATCTGTAGTTTTTTTTTGCATGTTTCCACTTCTCCTCCACGTGCATAGTCTATGGTTTTTTTATAACGAACGGTGATACCTTTTCGAATGATTCGTTATCGTTTCGTTTTAAGACAATGTACTTGGGTTCGTATAGTTGTGTGTTGTTGGAATTTGTGGCGTATTTGCTTATGTCCGGTTGTTTGTTTTTATTTTTTTTTTTCGTTTGCTTTTGGGTTTGATGTTTGTTGTTTGCTTTACTTTTGCTTTTGCTATTGCGTAGCGGAGTTTTGTTTAATTGCAGCACGTCTTATCTCAAGAGAGGTTGAAGTGATACTGGATCTCAGAACCTATAAGAGCTACAGACTTAAAATTTTGCGGGAAAGTCCATGTATACAGCGCATATCGAGTTTGTTTTTTATATTTGATAACTTTTCCTGATTCACTGATATCGGTTAAAAACGTTATCAAGATTCAGCTTTTGCATCATTTCTTGTACATCTTTTCGGCTACAGTCACCAAATTTAGCTCTTAATTTTTTGTAAATAAAATACATTTTCATTTTTTTTTATTTTGGATACCGTCTCCACATTTTACAAAATAAATTTAAAAAAAAAAAATTATTTAAGCGACAATTTAATTTTTTTGTAAATTTAGGCAAAACCGTATTTTCAATAAAAATAAAAACCCGTTTAGTAATACAGAAGTTATTAAAGAAAATATTTTGTCAATTGGCAAAAGCACGCGGCAGCAGTCCATCATTTTCTCTATACGTGTGCACACATACATTGTAATCAACTACGCTGAAGTCTTCGGTTGTCTTCGGTCTTCGGTTAGGTTGTTTAAAACATCAGCTCGGACTTGGTTCAGAGGATCTTGTAGTCGGACACACCCGACTAGAGCGTTTTTACTTGTTATTAATACCTTTGGATCCCAACTATCTATATTTATCTTTTCATCTATTTCTATTTTCAACTATTTACGAGTTATTGTCACATTGAGTAAAAATTAAAGATCTCAATCCTTTCACAAATAACGTTTAACAAAATGAGTTAGTTAATAGTCAAATATTTGCTCATGGTTGCTCCTTTCGACCAACGCTCGAATGTAATGGCTAGATTGTCATTTAACTGAACGTAAATTGCCAGGAACATCTGTTTTCAGTAGACCATTAGCTGAGCTTAGCTCAAGCTGCAAGTGGGCCAAAGCCAATTAACCCAAAATTGTTGGACCCATTACAAGACTAAGCCCAAGCAAAGCCATTCAATTGCAATTGCTGAAGTCGAAGTGAATTTGGACATAAGGCAGCCCTGTTTGGTCTCACCGGACAGCTGTGTGGCAGTGTATCGTGGCCAGACCACGTTGCAATCCCATCCAGCGTCGAGTTGACAACCAAGAGCAGGCAAATGCATCATAAATTTTCATATAATTTTTAAGTCTTGTTTGGGAAAAGCTGCACAGGCAGGCATACAAGTGCCTTGGCGGCTGCCAGACACTTGCAGCTGTTGCAGACACAAAGCAGCTACAACAACAACATCAACAACACCAACAGCGAGCACTTGTAGTTAATTTTTCACAACTGACAGCAACTTTTGTGCAATATGCTCGTTGTGCTTGGATATTTTTTTGGGGGCTGACCTGTCGCCAGGTGCAACACAGCACACAAAGCTGTAAAAATTCAAAGATTTTAAGACGTTGACTTTTTCTTCAATTTTTTTCTGTTATATTTATTTATTTTATATGTTTGTTTTTGTTTTCTTCTTTGTTGCCAGTCGCTTGACTTTTCGACAGCCACTTAAGAGAGTCAGTCGCTGCGATAATTAATTCTGAACAAAATATGCCGGCAAAGCCGAACTGCACACAAATCCGGTTCAATTATGGCGACCGAAAGAATTTCCTAGGGGGCTGCACAGAGATTTTTGTCGAATTGGAGCAGTTCCATTTCGCATAGACAGCTGCAGGCTGCCCACTAGGGCGGCACCAACTGAACTCAACTGAACCGATCCGAACCGAACTCAAATGCCAATGCAGTCGGTGTGCACTAAATTCTCAGGCTTGTTAATTGCCGTTGTCAGTTTCTGGGCTATTTATAAATTGTTGTTCGCCGAGGACATGCGGTCGCTGCATACTTCAGTATCCAACCGCAACATGTATGCCATAAAAATAATAATAATAATAACATATAGCGGCGATCTATGCGATTAATAGTGCACATGAGAAAATATGATTGCAAAACAATCAATTTAGAAGTAGTATTGTTGTCTGATGTGGTATCTCGTTAAAGGTTGATATTTTAGATAAGTGCCAAGCTGATTGGTGCTTGATCCAAATATTTCGAAAAACACAAATGCTTCTTCTTTACACAAACTGATTTTACCTTTAAGGTGTATTCAGTTGTTGAAACAAATAAGTTTCGACAATACATTCTAGAAAATTCTTGGTTGTTTGGGGTCATTTTTATTTAGAAGTTGGACGTTAGACAACTAATATATGTCTCTTTCTGTCTGACTTTTTCTTTCTTCTTTCTTTAGGTCAGGGCCTTCTCTAATAATTATGTTATTCTGTTATTAAGAAGAAAAAAAGAACCAAATACAAGTAATTGATTTATGACCACTGGATCCAATATTTAATATATGATATACGTAAAAGTTCATATTTGTCTATTTCGTCAGATAAACTGCTTGCTTCACAGAAGCCAACTTAGCTGTTTAAGGTTTCTTGAAAACTGATTAATATGCATACTAACAAACAGACTAATGAATATGTCATCTATAACGGTAAAATGCCTCTCCTAAGCCTTTCACAATCCTCAACTAAGTTGTGATTCCACTTTCAAGAGTCTGCGGTCAAGAGAAATGGATAAGTTATATAGAGATTATACTCTAAAATTTGGATTTGATTTGCGAATAGCTTATGCCTCGATTAAATTAACAATTTCAACAAATCGCAGCTGTTCCTTATCCTGTCCGTTGAGGCAGCTACCGCATTGGTAACCTGCGATTAAGTGTGGAACCGTTCACAGTTAATAATCAACTCTTTTGGGGTGTTGAATTCCAAATTACACGAACGGAATCGCCGAGCTGCCGCCTTAGCCGGAGCCCAGCCATATAATCTTACTGCATATATCAAAAATAGTTGTCTCTGCTGTTGCTGCGGCTGCCGTTTATTAAAAACAAATTAAAATGCAGCAGGCCCCGAGGGCTTATGGCCTCAACGCTGACCACCCATAAACTAAGCCAAGCGAGCGAAAAAAACTTAAGGCGTTAAATGGAAATCGGGTAAACGTGCCTGCCACCTTGCCCCACCGTTCCCTCGACACATTAAATACGCATTTGTTATGTGTTGCATGTCGGAGTGGAAACATTTTCATTTATTTTCGTTGTTGCCGGATGGCTCCCATATAAACTTTATATTTCATATGAAAATTTAAAATATATATATATATATTTTTTTTATAATTTTCTTAACCTAATAGCGTTTAATGTTATAGTAGACAAGCAGATCAAGAAAATACCCAATTAACTCTTCAAGTATAATAATTATACTGAAACTAATCCATTCGATAAACAATTATTTACAAGGTATCTTACAGTCGTGCTATGTCTGTTGTGGTTAGTTGGGTAATTTAATTCAACCCGCACTTCTCCTCTGATAATTCGGCAATATGACTGGAGGCAATTTATTTTGTTTTTGTAACAATCGTAATTGCAGTTTCTGATACAACATCGAAATGTACTTTTAAAAGGCGCCCAGAAACAAGCTCAATGTTTTGGGTCTCGGGTATGGGCTACCGTTATGTTCCAATCGGGGCCGCAATGAATGACAATTGTTGCCTCGCCTGATCCCCGTGTCTGAAGTGACGCACACGAATAAAAGAACTGTCAGTCCGTCTGACTGACTAACTGGCCGAATCCATTCGGTTTTTATTTGTGGGGGCGCACGTTTAAGAAACCCCCTTTGGTTACACCCCCTTAGACAGCTAGTCTGCAGCTGCTGCCTCCCTCAGTTCTGGCCAATTTTCATTCTATGCGGCGCACGTGCCACACGAAGCAAATTGATTTTGCCAGTAGGTGGAAAATAAAATTAACTTTGGGGGCTTGCATTTGGATTTGTTGCTCCATTTCAGCCAAGCGCCCAAGCGACCGAGCGGCCAGTCGGACAGCAGCAATTGTCCAGTTAAATGAGTTTCGGCTTTGAAATTAGCTAGATTTAAATTTGAATTTGTATTTGATTTGCTAATGCTGAAGTTAGCGTGGGTCTATCTGTCTCTTGGTCGCTCTGTTGGTCTCTTGGTCTGTTGGTCAAGATCTCGGCCCGTACGGCTGTCAGTCACAGTCACTGGCAAGTCAGAGCCGAGTCGGTGACTGGGACTCGCTTAAAAGGCGCCTGCGGTTATATTGTGCGGCTTGATTTATGGCAAGAGATTGGCCAAAACCACCAACAACTCGCATTCGCAATAGTATAAGAATTTTTCAATTCATATGCTGCACATTTAGTCCAATCTACTCACAAATATACATAGGTTTTTTTATTTTTTTTTCTCGAAAATATAACTATTTTTGACTATTAATTTTGATGAAATTTCATGCATTTGTAATTGATATATTTTTAAACATTTTTCCAACACATTTTCGAGTGCCGAATCAAAAGACTTAAGCAACGAACTTGGCGCTGCCACCTTTCGGCTCGAACCATGCACAAACCCCGTTCCCCCGTTCGTCGAGACGTCTGTAATTGGTCGTTCGGTTTCGTGTCTCTGCACAATTATCAATTACTCCAATCACTTTTATGTCACATGCAAATGCCACTGGCCGCCAAAGCCAATAATAATAATAATAGTATAGTTAGAAGTTGCTGTTACGCCCACATTTTGCAAGTATTGCTGCCTCCATTTGGCCATTTGGCATTAATTAGCCAGCAATTTTCGCTGGGGGCATTTAATTTCTGTATTTTTTGTGTGTTGTTGCTTTTTTGCCAGATTACCACCCACAGACAACGGTCGAGAGATTGGAGACGTGGAAGGTGTTGTACAGAACAAATAACACGCTAAAGATCAATTAGACACGAGAAACAGACACAGCGTGAAGCAACTGGAGCTACCCGTAGATTGACTGCGAACACGATGTATTCACATTGGACTCAGCAAATGCAAGTCGCTGGCATACTAATTGCAATTACATACCAGGTACTTGGTACTTACTCATTGCTGGAGCAAGCACTTGAGTCCATCTTGTGTAAATAGCATAAGATTGCACTTAATTATATCATAGCTTGACCGTGAAAATTCATAGAAATGGAAAGAGCTTAGGAATACGCATGAAATCTTATCATGTTTATATCTGAATGCATAACCCATGACCCTCTCCTAAATAAACGGAAAAGCACTTGATGGTATAACGAAATGGAAAATGTGAGGGAACACTACTTAAATATAATGTGGAAAATGGACTAACCATTATTACCTGAAATTGCCAGCTAAAGTTATAGCAAAGAAGATGAAAATATATGGAAGTATATTGCAACAAACTATATACTGCTATTGTGGCTAAGGTTAACTAGATTGAGGCTTTAAAAAGACTCGATATGCTTAAATATAGGAATATTTGTTAAAGGTTTTAAAATTAGAGACGATTGTAAAGTAGGTAATAGATGGATCAGATTTACTTTGAGTAATTACATATATAGAACTCGATTTCTATTCTAGTTTAAGTTAACATCAATAAAAAAAGTTGAATTGAAATTTTTTTATTTTATTACTTTCACTTTGTTGTTTAACAAATATTATACATATTTTTAAATTTATATATGAGCTTAAAGTACAAGTAAATTTATGTTTTTTTCATTTTGCAAGCATTCTTTTATTATCTCTTATATAGGGTATTAGATCTTTTGTGATCGCAGTTGCAAGCATAATGCAAATGTGCTTATTCGTATGCATAATATTTGAGAGTGTGCTTGTATGAAAGCGTGTATTGGAATGTTTCTGTGTGTGTGTGTGTGTAACACAACAGCCAGTAGCGATTTGCGAAGCCTAACGCTTTTGTGGAGATTTCCTGTTGCAGCTAGCGAGTGTTAGGAAATTGCAAACGCTGGTCAAGACACGGGAAACACACATTAATTGAATTATGTAAGCTGCGCCGGAAATTATAAATGATGTGCCATATTTTATGCATACACATTTGTGCCGCGCTGCATGTTTTATATAGTCATATTCATTATAAGTACGAGTTGCCCCCAAGCATGAGAGCTGTGCCAATCAAAAGCATTTTGCGGCTGTTCTCAAGGTTGTTGCTGTGACTTTCCAATAAGAACTCGCACACACACATACACACTCACACGCACACACTTGTATAAGCCTATGATTGATTTATATTGTCAGTTGGCCAGGGGGCGGCCAAGAGAGAGGCGTGGCTCAACGCCATGTGAGCATAAATGTGCAATTTGCTAATTGTAACACATAACGGCAAACGTCGGTCTGTCCGTTTGTCTATCTGTCTGTCTGTCTGTCGGTCCGTCTATCAGTCCCTTTCCCGCCTCTTGCCTGGCCTTTTGATGTGTCTGTTTGTGCTCGTATCTAAATCTGCCGCTCCACTCGTTAACCGTTTGTCATTGTTGCCGTTTGCTGTTACTGTTGCTGTTGCTGCGGTGGCCTTCAGCAACATGTTGCTGTTGCCGTTGCCGTTGCCGTTGCGGTTCTTTCGCTCGTTTTTCGCATTGATGTTTCAAGGTTGCCCAATTAAAAGTGACATTTTGCAACATAATGCGCCTGCACTTAACATGTTTCTTGTTTTCGCGTCTTGTTGCTGTTGTTGTTGTCTTTGATAATCGAGTTCTTTTCTATCTATCTAAGGTTGTTGTTTGCCTATTTTTGTTTGCTTTATTGTGTGTTGCTGCTAATTCACGCTTAATTTATATAATTGACTTAGATTTTGTAAAAATATACATTAAATTCCAATTTACATTTTAACAATTGCAACAACAAAAATTGTACTAAAAAAAATACAATAAATTGCCTTAAGGCTATAATTAACTATAATTCAGTCGGTACTTAGAAGTGGGAGTTGTTAGGAAGAAATATAAAAATTAGGTTTTACCTGTGCCATACAATTATATTATAGACATGTACATAATTTACAAGAGTAGTTAAATCAAATACTTATAATATAGTAGTTCTAGAAAATAATTTTGATCAAGATAATTAACTAACTAAAGTAATACGAGCGCTTGTTCCTATGCAACTAAATGACAGAGTATTCCGATTTTGATTGGACTTTATTTTTGGGGAAAAAGCTTGTTAATGCCAATATAAAAGTACCATTTATTTGGCAGCTGTATTATAATGCAATCCAAACTATTATATTATATGAGTTAACTTACAAACTAATAAACTTGCTTTTTTAAAAACATGCAAGAGGCACATCAGTCTGCCTATCAACAATATATAAATTTCCTTTCCTTCTATACAAATTATGTCCTCTAAAAGCAGTTATTATCATTTGCTTTCTCATACTCAGCTGCTTTTTGCACCCTTTTCCCACAAACCTACTTAAAATATTTTGTGTAATTTACAATATGTATTTTAATTATGATCAGGTGTTTAGTGTGTATGTTTGCTCGAAAGGCCGACAAGCAGTCAAACAGCTGGACAGGTATTCATCTTCAGGTGGAAGCCATTCGCTGCCGTCTGCTGAGTGGACTCCACAGCTTTGTCGCTGCAGTTTTCAGTGGTTTCTGTGGACTTGGTGGTGCGGCCTATCCTAACGAGAGTTTTGCTTGTCATAAAAATGCACATAATGCAACAATTTCAAAATGCAGAATATGCGCGTATGCGAGGAATGATTATCACTGTGCTGCCAAAGAGCGAGCAAGCACTTTACCAACGGGCAGAGAGCCTCTGTCTTTTGGCTGGGATTAAAAAGCCTCTGTTGCTGCTGAAATGTTGGGTAATTATGCGCACAACACGTCCAAGGCAGCGGTAGGTTGTTTCACATCAACATGTTGCCATTGTTGTTGCTGCTGTTACTGTTGTTGTTGTTGCTTGCGTAAGCCATTGAAAATTGCATTAGAAAAATCACTTTGCTGCGGCGGCTACAATTAAAGCGACTAGCATGTTATTCGCTCTAAGTCGCCTGGGAACCACAAAAGCCGCACTTGGAGCTCGCGAGTCAAGTCATTTTGAGTTGGGGTTGCCTCCATTTAAAGCCGCACATTCGCCGGCTTTGACGTTCTAAAAGTCACGCGGCTTTTCGATTGCGACCGGCACAGTACTGTGCGATGTCATGCGTCAATTGATGCCAAAGGGCAACAAATACAAGTGCTTATGTCTACTTATAAGCAATTTAAATCGGCTATAGTAATATCGGTATAGTAAAATCTCTACTCTTTTTCTATACATTTATGTTTTCCGTATATATTTTATAGGAGAAATACTATATAATATGTCCTATTTAGTATAATATCATTTCATTTAACTTAGTGCTAACACTTTTCTTTGTAAGTTATATATTTTTACCCTTCTAAAAAGGTTATATTAATTTTGGTCAGAAGCTTGCGACGCACATAGGGAAGGAACCTACAATTCTTGATCAGCACGACGAGCTGAGTTGGTAGGGCACGGTCCAGAGTATTAGAGCTGCAGAGCTGAAATTTTGCACTCAGGCGTCTTTCTGCTGCAGGCATTGTTATTTCGGAAGAATACATTCTATAGTTCCCATATTACAGATCGGCTTTAAGAAATATTTTATTGGGAACATTTTCGATGCTATTAAATTCAAAGACTTAAAATGTGGACTATATACTTGTTTATCACACCCCCATTCAAAAATATGTCATGTCAAACCGTGTAAAACTATATATTCTACACTTTAAATCAAAATTTGGAAAGTAGGCTACTATGACCTTTCCTTAAGATCCTTAAGCTTACTAGGGGCGCGGCAAATCGGGAAGTCTACCAAAGGGTAACAAATATTTTGGGCGCTGTTAGAACCAGAGTCTTGAAACTTAAAACATATATTTGTATGAACGAAGCCCATAGAAAAACATATAGTATATAAAGCTACGCTCATTAGGGGCGTACCAAATCGGTAAAAATGGTATCTTCTACAACTTTACACCAAAAATTAGTAAATACGCCAATCTTAATTTCTTCTTGGCAAATCGGAAAAGCAATACTTATATCCTTTACAATTACAAGGGTATTACCAAACTTCGGCGTGGTCGAAGTTAATCCCATCGCTCTAGTTTTATCATAGTATTGTTAGTTAATTTTGTGTCTATAACTTAGAATTTGTTACAAATGGAATTTTGTATTTAATAAACCGAGGCTCTTTATGAAATTTGGTACCTTTTTATTCATTTTTATCTTCTGTAAGCTCAATACTTTTAGTTCAGTGATTTCCACACTTGACACACTTAACCCAAATCTCATACTATCCAGCGATTTCTTCTGATTTGAAAATAGTTAATAGTTGGAGGGGGTAAAATCTGAAGAACTTTTGACAGTAGTCTATATACTTACACATATATGTTACAGCGCAGAAAATTGAAAAGAAAAATTAAATTAATTCCCTAATTTTTCGATTGTCTCTTAAATATTTCAAAGATAATATTTTAAGAGCTTCAGAACTTTTTCTTTTTTTTAAATTTGGGCAAGTCGACAAAGAAATCTGCTTTAAACTGGTATTTCGCAACGAATTGCAATCAAAGAGAACATAAACCATATTTTAAATCGGTAGTCAGTCATTTCGGAAAATTTGATAAAATTTTTCGATAGCTTTTAATTATTGCAGACTCAAAACTAGATTCTAATTTATTTCTATTACCGACTTTTCATAAAGACCAAGAATATATTGGAATTATTGAGACCGAGATAAATAAAGACAAGGCAAGGATATCGTTGGGTATCGTTGAGTATACCGTGAAATATTGCTTTATGGGAAACTTTCAAAAATGCTTATAACTTAATTCGCGTATTGATTTTGTACAGCACCAACAGCTTTTTGTTGCCTTTCTCGCACTTGCCCCACTCTCGCACCCTCTTTCTTTGTATCTTCGCCTATCTCTCTTACACTCAGAGGCTATTTCGCTTTGCTCTATAATGTCTACAATTTATTAGCATTACAAATCTGGGAGGCGATGTTAATCGCGTATAAGCCGTTAGCTGTTTTTATTGTTTGCTGTTATTTTAGCTGTTGTTTTTATCTGTTGCGATTCATGCATGGTCAGAGCGTAGCTACTCGCAATACCCTTTGGGGCTAGACCTGCATCGACGCGTTGGCAAAATGAAATCAGCGTAGACAATTTTAGTTATTTTTCACCAATTAAAAAACGGATTCTCCCGACAATTCTTCACGGCATTGCCACCATAGAGACCTGGGTGCGCTCCCAGCTGTATGCATAATAGTTTTTGTTGTTGTTGTTGTTGGCACTTAGGTGAAAAATGCAATTTGTTTTGTTGCACGTTGCATGCTGCACTAGCCGCAAATACTTGCGTAGGTTTCAATTTATGTACGCGGTAATGGCTGTTTCTTATAGTATACTAGTAGTTTGAAATTGCATAAATAAAGGCCAAAATGTTGTTGGGGCAAACGGCATGTTTATTTATCATATTTAAAAAGCAATAAAATGCGTTTCATGTCGACAGCAGAGCATAAATTAGGCTTATGCATTTTTAGTTGTACATTGCAAGCCCTAAGTGTCAAAATAATTCATTATAATTGCCCACAGATCATTTTTGTCAACGCTTTTTTTGTTTCTCTGCGCGTTTTTGTCGTTCGCTCGGCGTCGCGTGCGTTTCGTTGGCGTTTTATTTTATTTCATTTTATTTTTTTTTATATTTGTAAATTTTTTCGTCACTTGGCTTGAGTGAATAATTGCAGGCATGCCATGTTGTTTGTACTAAATTTAATTAATGATGACTTTTATTTATGTATGCGTGCCCAGCCGTCACACAGCTGGTCACATAAATATAGGTAGGCCACTCCCCAAGAAGAACAAAGACGTTACAGAGCCAACACTTTAAGCAAGTTGACTGGGTCACAAAGTTTTATTGTGCAAATAAATGTTGAGCTTTTGAACGACTTTTGTGTTTTCCTAAGTTTATTCACATTACACACGAACTGAGATGAATATAATAAATACAAATAATAAAAAATAAAAGTTGATAAAGTGTTGAGTATATGTGACTAGATGCGTGATAAAAAGATAAAAAACAAACTTAATCTTTTAGGTTTTTACCTTTCGGACATTATTATAGATAACAGCAGCTAGTTTGCTCGATCGTCCACGGATCTACCAAGCTTATACCACGACTGCCCCAACTGATATCTATCTTGAACTCTTGTAAATTTTTTAAAAATTCAAAATTGTCCTTTGTGCAAAACAAGAATTACAAATCTTCTACTAAGAAATTATGTTTGTATTTATTTTTAAGTATATAGAAACTATAAATTCCAAAGTTATATAGCTAAAGCCCCAAAATTAGACATATAGGTTACTGTTGCCCTTTTCTATAGATTGACCAAAAATGAGCAATCTTGATCTCCTCTTGGCGAAACAGAGAAAACTATATCTATAAGAATATTGCCAAATTTCGGCATGACCCATCCCTCTAGTTAAAGGTATATTTCATAAGGATCTTTCTTTACCCTTGAAAAAAAAATTAAATAAATTTTGGTCAGAAGTTTGCAACGCTTAGTTGAAAACATGTCAGACCATGTGAAGTGTCTCTTCTTGACCACCCCGACAAGCTTAATTCATAAGTCCATATCAGTATGTATAGATTAGAGCACATACCTCCCAAAGGTTTGAAGCCATCGTACTAAAATATTATTGAATTTTCATATATTCTTATTTTTACTACACGCATTGTATATCTCGAAATCATCCGGATCCTACCATGTCAGGTGTCTGCCATGGAAAGACTTGAAATTGGATTCTATATATGCTTAAGCATGCACAGCTTAACCACCAAAATACTACACGTACTCATATATGCATTAATCGTTTACTGTTCATGATAGTTAAGTCAAGTTAATTTCTATATAAATCTTAAACTCCCGACGCCATTTGTTTTTATATTTATTTAATAACCAAGTTATTTGTTCACAATTATTCGCCGAGCCCCGGCAATTTTAATTAATTTTACAAATATGAGTATTAGTATGGCTGTCCCCGCTGCAGAGCATTCCACTTATGAGTGTTAAATGGCCTATGCCCATAGACGGTCGACCGCAAAAAATGATTGCACTGAACAAATTTTGTAGCGTTTTTTTATTGTTGTTGTTTTTGTTTTTATTGTTGTTGTGGGCCATAAAAATGTTAACATCATTATAAAGCTTAACACCTGCAACTGAACAGCCAGCCAGCTGACCAGCAACAAATACCACAACGCACAACACATATTTTCGCATCTTGGCTTTATCGCTAATCGAACCGAGTTCAGCTAGGCACAGCAGACCACAACAACAACAGCAGCAACAAATGCAACTCGCATCTAAAAATTTTGTCGTGGCCGGCTGTTCCAGCTCACTTTGCATTCATGCCGGCAGTTTCTCACGCTCCTTATTGGATTTGGAACGCAACTGCACGCGAGCAGAGACTGCGGCATCGACGGCATCGACGCTTTGCGTGCCCAAGGCCCGGAGGGCGACCATTTCGACTGTGCCACCGACGCAACTGCCGTGGCATGTGGCATGTGGCAAGTGATCGGCATAAGAGGACAGTTGCAAAGATGTGGCTGCTGCTGATGCTGAAACTGTTTCGATTGCTTATGATTTATGTTATCCAAGCGAGCTGGCGCCGCACTTTGTAAGTTCCTTCAATCGATCTCCTTCCAGCTGCATATAAGAATTGAAAAGAAGCTACTGTGATAACAAGCTTCGTTCTTGTTATACGAAGTACAAATCATTTTAAATTCCTGTGATTGCAAAGATTTCCGACTATTCAGATCTTGACACCCCTAAACATGTTGTTGGCAAACTAAAGATTTCGTATTCTATGAGGCAGAGGCAGTTGTGTTGTCAAATATAATTTTTATTACTACGTCTACCATTCTGCTGAGATAACACTACTGCCAATCATTAGGCTAGAATTCGAATCATATCTATTTGCCTTAATGACTGACTTGGGTAACGAGTAGTAGAATATATACTGTTATTTTCTTGCCAGCTCTATGATGTAAAAAAAAACCAATCCGTTTGACTCCGACATACATAAATACTATCTACAAGTTTGTTTAGTAAATATAGGAAACTAGATACGTTTTCAATATTAACGTATTTGTTATGGTCTCTTGGTGATAAATTGTAGTTTTTACTGACTTGCCTCGCCCCAATATGCGTATATATGTGAATAATTTTTGGTCAATTTATAGAGGAGGAAACTTTAACCTATATGTTAAATGACATATTTCACCCTGCTGCTCATTTCTGCTAGCCTATTTTTTTTATTTTATTTTTTTAATTGCCACGCAATTAAAGTCAGTTGTTTGAATGCACGCTTGCGTTATCGATATACAACCGTTAATTTAACTGAACTTTCGAATTGTCTTGTGGGTGATTGATCACAGATAAAGTGAATTGTAAACATGTAAAATTTTCACACAGGTATTTAAAACAAGTAAGAACGCTCTAGTCGGGTCTGCCCGACTACGAGATCCCCTGAAGAGCTTATATCTTTTACCGGTACATATTACCCTCTGCGCGCACACACACACGCACACATATACATACACAAGCACGCGCGCCGCTTACTGCGTAGATGATTTAGCGGCTGCGCTTGGCCTGCATTCTGGGCAGCATTATGAGAAATTCAATGTTAAATAACTTCGGTACTAGATCTACTTTCTTAATGAAATTTTCAGGACATAATATTGACATCTAAAGGTGTATATATACGAAATCCCAACTCCCTAGTATTTGAAATACGTTTTTCCCACTTATGGGGCTAATGGGGGGAGGTATCCAAAATTTAAAAAGTTTATTATCTGTATTTACATCACAGCAACCTACATAGTCAATTTGGTGTTTCTAGGTATTATGGTCTAAAAGTTATAGCTTAAAAACAAAGTCAAAATATCGATTGTTATCGATAATAAGGAAATAGGATGAGTTATCGAAAAAAAAAAAATAAACTTGTACTGCGTATGGTATACAAGAATATATATCTAAGATATCAAATTTCTAGCTTTTGTGGTTTACGAGATCACTGCGTTCATACGGACGGACAGACGGACGGACGGACAGACGGACAGACGGACATGGCTAGATCGACTCAGCTCGTCGTCCTGATCAAGAATATATATACTTTATGGGGTCTGCCACGCCTCCTTCTGCCTGTTACATACATTGTCATAAAATCATTATACCCTGAATTCCCATTTTCAATGGGTTCAGGGTATAATAAATGTGTAGTGTTAGTTTCTCATGATTGTGTATGTGCAGCTGTTGTTGGTATCTTTTTGCAGAAGAAATTTAACAAACACTGTCGTGTTTCGTGGAGTATTTCGGCAATTTGTCTAAGGCCTTGGACAAAGATTTTTGAACAGTTAAATATATTTTTTTACGAACCCTTTTCACAATTATATTTTTAATGCATACTCTTAGGCGGAGCAATAAAAGTGATGCAATTAAACAAAAATATCATATAGGAAAAACTTTAACTCGGTTTTAGACTTGCAGTATTATGCATAATACTCGAGATTGTGTTGATACTTTTATGCATTCTTCCAAACTTCATGTATCCCTTTTTGCAAGGGTATAAACATAGTAAATGTCTAAACTGATTCGGTTCGACTTAGTTCTTACAGAAACGTAAAACTAAAACACGTAAAACTAATATTTTTAAAACCTTAAACCAAAATCTTTTAGGTTAGAATTAAATATATTACATTTTAAAGTGCTAAGGCATTTGTTTTATTACCCTTTTTTTAATTAATCAAAATCTACTATTAGCAACCGACATATTGATTGTAATTATACCCTTATATTAAAAGCACATCCGGGTACTGACGGCAAAGTTCAACTCAATAGTTTGTTAAATGTAACAAATTCAGGGATTTTCCACATATTTAATACTTGAATAAACAATAAAATCGTTTAAGCTTACATTAAAGAAACCCTTACGTACTCAAAGTTTTATATTTCCTTAAAAAGGAACACCAACGGCTTAAAGTATTCACGCGCGTGTGGCTTTTTAGTTTCTTGACAGTAAAATTAATTCATTTTAATTTGCATACAAAATATTTACAAAACTATTTGCAATTCATCTGCAATATAAGTATTGTTTTTACAACAGTCCGTTATAACGAGAAACATATTCATGTAATTCATAGGAATATGCTTTACTTCATTAATACCTGACATTTCACATTACATGTGCATGAAATGTTCACTTAAATAACTAAGTTATATATCGCTGATTCAGCTTTTTGGAACTTATTCCATTTCATTTCAAAAAGAAAATATAGTGCCTGAGTTTCTGTAGTTGTCAGACTTTCGAGACTAGGAATCGCGCTTCCATAGCGTTTGAACAAGAATAATAAATGTACTTAATTTTGGCTGCGATATGTCGCCAAATAGTTGCTAACATAGCTAGCAATAAACTGATACTGCATTTGGAATAAACACTGCCAGCGAGCCTGAGCCAATGCAAGCTCATCGGTAGCATCATATAAATCACTTGTATCCGCTTCGCTCTCTGCAGTCTGTTCTTCATTTTCGGTTTCAGTATCTGTTTCATCAGCATCATTATCGCTGTCCGCGGTAAGTGTGTTCAACGAATTAGTATCCGTTCGGCTAGCGTTGCTGTGCAATTCGTCACTCTCGTTGTCAGTCTCTCCATCGTTAGTCGCCTCCTCCTCTCCCTCGTACGCGTCCGAATCCAAGCCCATCGATGAATTGGTATCATACTGTGAGGTATCAATGCCCGAGGATGCGCTCTCAGTTGATTCCACAAATCCACTCGACGAATACGGCTCCAAGCTATCAGCGTCCATACTATCATTTTCACTGTTGTCATTGATAGCGTGTAGCATCTCCTCTGGAGGTACATATGATGATCCAGAGTCCGAGTTTTCAGAATACACGTCCGCAGCATTGTTATTTTCACCTTCTTCATTAGCAGGTAAAATATTTAGCTGCTGATTGACGTGCACGCTTAGCTTACTCAAAGGCTGCTGTGAACACGAACGTCCTTTTATGACATCCATTAGTCTGTTATAGTTGTCTAAATTGGAAATATGCGGCAATGTGAATCTTTTCAACTGCTTTGACTTGCTATGATCCACATAGTACAAATGGCACATTGAATCGTATATCAGCTCTATCCATTTGTCAGACCCATGTTTGCATTTGCTTCTGTTGACAAGAGTTATCAGGCGTTTTTTAATTTTCTGAAAGTTATCAAACTTTTTCAGCAGAAGTAAAAGTTTTCTTTCCTTCGAGATCAAAGTCAGGATTCTCTGAAAATCGAAAACAAAAGTTATTGAAGTGTCTTAGATATACTAAAAAAATTATGCAAAATATTCTCACATCTATTCGAACATTACGAGGTCTTTCATTATATCGCTTGTTCAACTCGAGCAATTGATCTTTTTCATTCGGTTCATCTAGCCATTCCTGGATAAGAAAAATTCGTTATAGACATTAGATACTATATACTAGTGGTGCTAACCTCTTCTTGTTCTGCGTCCTCTATTCCAATTGCATTGTAATATGCGGGCTTTCGGACATTGCGTCGCTTATAATATAAGTACGTGTGGCGTCTGGAATTACGTAGTCGTCGCCTTTGCAGTTTTTGCTGTGATGATGCACGCTCCCATATGATTCGCAAGTCGCCATCCGAATAGCAGGTAGTGTAGGAAGCATCACTATCATAATCATTCTCCATGCTGTCCGAAACAATGCTACTGGCATCATCGACAGTGTTCGATATGCCCTGTGGATGCAGTGTGGTTGAGCTACATTCTGTAGGTGCAACAAGGCAATAGGTTTTAGTATTAATTGAGTTTGGTGCTGCCGCTGGCATTTCTGTCGAAGGTGTCAGCTCTACGAGCTCATTGATAAATTCTTTAGGTTTCACACATTCTTTTGCACTTGATTTGAGTGCAATCAGTTTGTTTAGTTTTTGACTCTGTACTGGGTTGTTTGTGACGTTTTCCTTATTGTCCACTAGCACACCGTCTTGCGTTTCTACAATAGTTATTACATTAATCCCTTTTTCTTGAATAAGCTGCGTTTCAGGGTCATTTGCAATATTTTGAACATCGGATTTCATCTGTTGCACATCATTGGCAGTCAGATGTTCTTCATCCTGAAGACACTGTGTCTTAATAATATTCATCACTTTATTTGACTTAATTGTGTTTCCCTGCTGTTCCGAACACGACGTATGCTTTTGAGAAACATTTTCATGATTTTCTTCCAAATGCTTATCAGCAATTTTGAGCGCATTTTGTGCTTTCTCTTCATCGCCAGGTGTCTTCCAGCGCTGTTTAATTCGCTTAAGCTCTCCGTCCTCTTGCTCATTCGCTTCTGTTTTAAGATAATAGGGAAAATCATAAGACGCGTAATCCCAAAAATTGAATTCTTCTCGGCTATGAGTCGGAAATAGCAATACCGACATTCCAGTGCCAGCGTCAGCTATAATACGCTTAAATGATTGGGATTGCTGCGGCGAGGAAATAAATGTAATGGCAATGCCCTTAGAGCCAAATCGACCAGCACGTCCAATGCGATGCAAGTAAGTAACAAGATCGTTGGGCGGATCCAAATTAATAACCAAGTTAGCATGCGAAGAGTCGACGCCTCGTGCCATTAAATCGGTGGCCACTATTGTGCGCATTTTGAAGTTGCGATAAGCCTGCAAATAAGGCAAATATTGACTAAATTAAAAGTTTCTTTCAATACTCAAATGTCAGGTCTACCTGGAATGTCACTAGGCGGTCGCTCTGCTTCATGGCGCCTGACATAAGATTGCATTCAATGCCGTCGCGCTGCAAATAGTTGCGAAAGGAATCGGCGCGGCTTTGCGAGCTAGCAAAGAGTATGACCTGCTCATATGATACTTGGGCAAATATCTTGTGCAGCGCAGCCAGCTTTGCCATCATCTCCTGCATGATGTTCGCTTGCGCTGGCAACTCATAGACAAACTGACGAACACCCAGCAGTACAGTGGCTCGCTCACTATTTGTCACCAGCACTGGTTTGTTCATTAGTTTGGCCAGACGTTCGTCTAGTTCATTTGGATAGGTAGCGCTACAGGCAATTATCTGGCTACCAGGCTGGAGTGATGCAACAAGCGCCCGGACATCTTTTTGCAGAGACTGCGTGCAATACAACTGATCAGCCTCGTCCAGAACGAGAAGTTTGATTGCCGACGTGTTAAATACATTGTTCTGTATGAGATGCAGCAGCCGACCTGGTGTGCCAACCACAATGCGTCCTCGCGCTATACGCATCCGATCCCTTTTCACATCTGTGCCACCAATAAAACTGACACCCAGATAAGCATTTCTGTTTCGCATATTGTTGGCCAAGCCGTTCACAGTGTCCTCCACCTGTATGGCCAGCTCTCGTGTTGGCACAATTATCAAAGCCTGAGGACTGGGTACCGACTTATCCATCTTTTGAAGTGCGGCCAGCACATAAATTAAAGTTTTTCCAGTTCCACTCTTGGACTGCACCAGCAGATCTATTAACGAAGTCAACAAAATACAAATATTTTTATATTCATGTATAAGTTAGACTTGTGGTCTTACCCATTCCAGCAATTGCCATGGGAATTGCGGCAGCTTGAATCTTAGTTGGTGTAAAAAACTTGTGAGTCTGGAGGCATTTTAAAAGGGTTCGGTTCAAACTGAGTTGTTCAAATGAAATTGAGCCTGCTGCCACATCGCTTGTCCGTTGCTCACTATTTTCCAGATCATGCGCTAGTGCGCTCTCCATTTTGGTGCTTGTTTCCGCTAATGTTTTGCAAAATAAATCAAAACTGTATTGCGAAAATGAAATTCACGCTGCCCAAAAGCCGCCAAGCAACACACACACTTAACATCTGTTGTAAGTCGCCCAGCCGCCACAATTCAGGGACGCTTTTCGATAACAATGATTTCACCAGTGCTGTGAAACTATACCAGCGTTGCTATTTATGTTTGAGGAATATATATGATAATCTCGAATTCCTCTAATTATAGTATTTTAAAATTGAAAAAAAAAAACAGAACACAGTACATATTTGGGTATGGCGGACGCACAATTTTTAACACGGAAGTTGACAATGGGCCATGCAATATATATCGATATAGATCACGACTTTTTGTCTGTTAACAACTAGCCGAAGACCAACTACCCTTCATGTGACTATCGTACTGGTCGTAAGAATACAATCCGTTTTTATACTCTTCTAAAAATGCAAGGATTTTCTTAAATATAATAAGGTCGATTATGGATTAATGTGGAATATACTATATATGCTGAAAAGCTTAAGATATTTGTTAACAATTTGTACATACACCTACTAGATGGTGTCAATGAGAGTAGACAAAGTTTTCAGTGTGAAATCTTAAGCTATCGATAATTAAAGCAGATGTAAACATGGAAAGCCACAATATAACGGCTTTTATAATAATTGGACAACCAGGTAAACGTTAAGGTATAAATTTTCGACCTGTTAACAAAAAATTTGTTCGTAGGAGTCGGCAAGACAACATTGGTTCGCAAAATATGCAGCAAATTGAGCGATCATTGCAAGCTGGCAGGATTTTACACAGAAGAGGTGCGAACGAGTGGCCAGCGGATTGGTTTTGATGTGGTTTCCCTGAATGGGGCACGTGGAGTCTTGGCCCGCGAGAATCCGTTGGATGGCATACATCGGCCCAAGGTGGGCAAGTATGCTGTGTACGTGAACGATTTCGAGAATATGACGCTGCCACTTTTAGAATCCGCTTCCACTTTCCCTTCACAGCAGCTGTTGATTATTGATGAAATTGGCAAAATGGAATTGTTAAGCAAACGCTTTGAAACTGCGATGAAAGAACTGCGCAAGCGGAATCAACCCATGCTAGCAACCATACCATCACAAACCCGTCAACCCATTCCGATTGTCGAAGGTCTGAAGAATGCATCCGACTCAATCACTTTTCATGTGACCAAAAACAACCGTGATAGCAAGGCTAATGAAATTACAGCGTATATTGTGAAAACACTCTTTAAAGGAAAGTAAACTGTTGACCGGTCATATGGAAAGATGCAGCACAGGAGGCGGAAACAAAAATATCGTACTCTTTAGCTGTCTCAAAAAAAAAGTGACAGTCAAAATATTTTAAAAGTTCCAATTTCTACAGAAACTTTTGATAAAATGATCTCAAAATTTTCTTATGTTTGCTTATTTCTGGGTTTAACGCTATTGCACATCTGTGCCCATTTGAAGCCAACCATCGAGGCCCATGCGAGCATCAAGACAATCAATTTGCAGCTCACACGCAAACTGAATCTGTACGTGGGCTATGAATATCATCATACAATGCTTTGGCAAGCAGTCATAAATACTGTGCTGCTTGTGTTTGGAGTCTGGCTTTGTCAACGGGAGGTCGACAGAAAAAAGCTACGGACTTTCGACGAGGAGTTTAAGCTCGACGGTCACTTTAGGATCTCAGCAGCAGCCGAGGTGAAGTTAAACTGGTTGCGCAGCAAAAGCAAGCCTCCGTCCAGCTGGCAGCTGTTTCCGAAGCGCGTCTTTGCTTGGTTTAGTATGCCATGGCTGTCGACCTTCCTGTTGAACGAGTTTTGCAATTATACTCAACTTAATCTGGTGATGCGACACTTTTGCACCTCCCAGCCGGAGGTCCTACTACTCTGTGTCCGCGTTCAGCTGCTCTATCTGCATCAGCTGCTGGCGAGCACTGTTGGACCATACTTGCTGCAATTTACTGGAGCCTTCGCGACTCTAACTACATCGCATGCTAACTTCATTAACTACGAGACCAATCTGTTTGTAAAAGAAGAATGAATGGGGGACTTCAAATGGTATCCATGATAATCATTTCGAATCAAAATTTTTGTGTACCTTTTGGCACCTTTTCATATAAGTTTAAGTAATGATTTCGAATAGGGCGATTGAAACGAAAACAAATAAATATTAAAGTATTCAATGGTTTTGTGCACTTTATTATTCTATGCTAGCTGGCGGGCAGTTAATGTTGGCAAAAGTTTTCGTCACAAGAGAAATGTCTTCCTCAGCCACAACCAAAAACATTTTGACAATTTTTTGAACATAAAACGGAGGCATCCGTCTCCATTTTAAAAATTGAGCGTCACCAGGATCAAATGCCTCGGCAAGATTTATGGGTAATCAAATTATGATTTGATATCTATTTATAATAATATAAAAAATAAATTTAACATTTCGGTTTTATCTATTTATAAGAATTTCTAAGCTTTCTAGACATAGCAACCTTGAAATTTAGTTCAATGTCAATTCATTATTGACATGAAATATTCGAAAACATTTTGCACAAAAATTATCAAAACTTAAACAATTTTAAACTGTGGAATGTTGCTGTGATAACACTTTACCGTAAATATTTCTTTTAAGGATCCATTCAAGCTTCACGCAACCAGCCACATAGGAATACCAACATAAATACAGTAACCCTACATTCAACGCGCACACTTAAGGGAGCTATTGGTGAGTTTACATATTCGAAAATTATTTGCTGCAGGTAATAAGAAAATATGGTAAATACGTTAGAATACTTCTATCCCTACACTAAGTATCATCGACAGACCTACATATATTGTATTAGCAATGTGTGTCTGTAACCGTAAAACAGTGACTTTCAAATACAAATAATGTTTATCAATTGGGAAGGGCTATGCTGGATCATTATATAAGGTCATAACTGTAAGCCGAAGGAAAAATATAACAGTCAAGGGTAGAGAGTGGGGAAATCTAAAAAATTGTTGTCCATAATCTTACAGCTTGAAGCCACAAAACTGGGTTACTGTTGCTTATTGCCCATTTACAGATCGAGGTAAACTGACATCCGCGTTTCAAATCGAAAGAAAGATAGATTTCACAGTTTAAATACACATAGAGCCTTCAAATTTAAAAAGTGAGTGAAAGTTGACCATAAACGAGTATTGACAATGATATACCCTCCTTGAGGGTCCTACAAATTGACACTAAGCACACCGGCGTAGCGTGGGTCTCGGCTTCCCGGGCGGAAGACAATTTTGCCGCCCTCTTATTCAAGAAATTTCAATTCATTCATTCATTCAATAATGTAAACTTTACACATCGATACTGAACTAAGATTGTAGGAGGATTGTAGAGCAATAATGAGAAGAAAAAAAATGTCGCAGTTCTAGAGATCTTCTCGGCAAAAGCACTCACATCATTATTTTATTAAAGAATTTATTGTTTATTTTGATATTTTGCCGCCCCCTAATAGTACCGCCCGGGGCGATCCGCCCCTCTCGCCCACACTACACTACGCCGCTGACTACAGTTCCAAGCTTTGCAGCCGCAGAACTTTTGAGCTCCCATACAGATCGAAAGACAGGACTAGATTACGCTGTAGCAGAATTTCAGCCCTATATTCAATTACTTTGTCATATTTTTTTAAACTTAGTATGCTTTGCACTTAATTTTTCTTTATACATCTGGTAAATCAACTTTTATTTTACTTTTCAGTAATACACAAAGGTCGTTATTTCGTTATATATGTTCCGGTAGTCATTCGTTTGTTTTTTTTCGTGTAAATCAGCGATCCAGTAAATTATTTATTTTTCAAATTCGATTTTTATTTCACAAAAAACCATTGATATTTGGTTTTCTGAAATCTCAGACAAGCCGGTTTTTTGTGAGCGCAAAAACGAAACGGGAAAAAATTTTTAAGATAAAAATACCAATCAAGATATAACGATGCTTTCATTTCGTGGACAACTTAGAATGCTGTGTGCACCTTCAATGGCCAAGACCCTACGACACATTAACCCCATCCGCTTCAGTCGAGCTGGCTTTCTACGCTATGCATCCTGCGAGGCTAATAAGCAAGGCGGCAAAGGAATTGTTGTGGGACTTTATGAAAAAGAGAGTGGCAAAGGACCTAGGCTTACTCCAGCTGGCGAAAAGTTTGATGATCGTGTCCAGGGCAAATTGTCTGAGTTGATTTGCGAAACAAAAATAACAGGACGATTGGGACGTGGCAAAGTTTTCAACAATGTGGACAGTGATTTTCGGTCCATTTGCATTGTGGGAGTTGGCCTCGAGGGCATTGCCTTCAATGAGCTGGAAATGCTGGATGAGGGAATGGAAAATGTTCGGGTTGCCGCTGGCATCGGTGCACGATCGCTGCAGACAATGAAGTGCATCGAGATTCATGTGGATAATATGGACTATCCAGAACAAGCAGCAGAGGGTGCCGCTCTAGCGGTTTGGCGGTATGACGAGAATCTATCGAAAAAATATCGGCAAGTTGTGCCCAAACTAGAACTGCACGGCTCGCCTGATATGGATTCCTGGACTCGTGGTTTGTTCAAAGCGGAGGCACAAAATTTGGCCAGACGCTTAGCTGATGCGCCGGCCAACTGCATGACGCCAACGATCTTTGCACAGGCTGCTGTGGATGCACTGTGTCCGTGTGGCATTACTGTCGAGGTGCGGACGATGGAGTGGATTGAGCAGCAGCGTCTCAATTCATTCCTAATGATTGCGAAGGGTTCCTGTGAGCCGCCTGTGCTGCTAGAGATTGCCTACTGTGGCACAGCACCAGAGGACAAGCCTATCCTTCTCGTGGGCCAAGGCATCACATTTAATTCAGGCGGCATCAATCTGCGTAAGTGCTCTGGCATGGATGAGTTCCGTGGCGACTTGACGGGCGCTGCTGTTATCCTGGCTGCCATGCGGGCAGCGGCAGCCCTATCCCTGCCAATTAATATCACGGCCATCTTGCCTCTCTGTGAGAACCTTCCCTCTGGTATGTCATGCAAACCGGGTGACGTTGTTACCCTCCTTAATGCGAAATCAATGGCTGTTCGGAATGTGAGTCGAACTGGAGTCGTTGTCATTGCCGATCCTATGCTGTACGGTCAGATGACCTATAAGCCGCGTCTAGTGGTCGATGTCGGCTCTATGTGTTCTGGAATCAAGAAAGCTGTAGGCGGCGGGGCCACCGGCATTTGGTCTAATTCACATTACATTTGGAAGCAATTCCAAAGAGCCGGCTCCCTAACAGGCGATCGACTGTGGCGTTTCCCACTGTGGAGATTCTATAAGGATCGTGTGGCTGAAAACTTGAGCTACGACTTGGCTAATGATGGTTCCGGCGAAGCCTCGTCTTGCTTGGCAGCTGCCGTCCTTCACGAACTAGTACCCTGCAGCGATTGGGCGCATTTGGACACATTTGGTACCGGACTACTCAGCAAGTATGGAATCGTTCCATATCTGGCTGCCGGGCGCATGACTGGACGGCCGACTCGCACTCTGGTGCAGTTTCTATACCAAATGGCATGCCCGGAGCAGTCCAAGTAATTCTTTTTATTTACATTTCCGACTTGGTTTCCAGCCGATCCCAGATCGTCTATAGGATTCTAAAACACGTGTACACCTGGTAAATTATTTTCAATTGCGTATTTAAGCGAATGACAAATGTGAAACAGTAGATTAGTGAGCTCCAAGAATATTTTTTTTTTTAAGAAGACAGACAGTTTTAAAATGTTAGCAGAAATACGATTTTACAGTATCCAGATACACTTGTACAACGCGTACAGATTTTGGCACACTACCAGAGACTATAAATTGTGTGTGCAAAATTGACTTGTTTAACTGAAATTAGATTAATTTAAAGTAATATAAAATTGATTGTCAAAAATATTTAAAGCGTGTTTGTATTCACTTTAGCGGATTGCTAGCTCGAAATAATTTCTAATTAATTTTGGTCAGAAAGTTGCAATGCGCAGAAGGAAGCATCTCCGACTATATAAAAAATATACACATTCTTGAATAGCACGACAAGCTGGGTTTTTATAGCCATATCCGTCTGTTTTTCTGGATTAACGCAATTTCCTCAAACTATTAACGCTACAGTGCTAAAATTGCGCGTAGGCTGCATTCCGCTGCATGCATCTCGGAATCGCATCGGAGGACTATATGCTATAGCTCCCTGGTATAGATAGGCGTGGCAATTAGGACAAAACTATTTTTACAGTTTTTGAGCTGGAACATATAAATTTGGCAAAAGCTTACTGTTGACTTCCTCTAAAGGTCGACCAGAAATGTGTATAGCCATGCCTACTGGGGACGTGGCAAATCGGGAATAGCTCTATCGAACATATATTCGTGTATCCGACTCCTACGCAAAAAGATATAGTATATATAGCTACGCCTATTGGGGGAGTGGCAAAACAGGCATCTTCTATAGTTTTAGAGCTAGAAGATCCAAATTTGAATAGTAAGCTACTGTGGACCACCCCTTAAGATCGATAAAAAAGTTGTATATCCACGCCCACTAAGAGCGTGGCAAATGGAAGTAAGCCTCCACCTAGTTTTATTTTCTATGATCAGAACTTACGTTCAAGCACATCTAGGAATTCAATTTAAGTTAATTTTACTGCATACAGAGCAAAAGAGAACACAAAATGTTCTTGGAATTGGACGTATATAGTTTATAGCTAATAATACCACAGGTAGGTTAGGGGCAAGGACAATGTAAACGCCTCGTTGAATGCCCCAGTTCAAGCTGTCATAAATCATCTGATACGGCTGCTCCTGTACTTGAAGCCACATCGCAAAATGTGCTGATGGACCGCAAATTCTGACGTCTGGGTTGTGAATTTTGGCATATCAATAAAGCTAAGTCTGTAAGCACTTGGCAAAGTTTCTAGCACGTCATCGAAACGTTCAAACCAAATCCAGTCACGTATCGGTGTGAAGTTGACAGCCAGCAGTAAATTGAAAGATTATGCAGATTATATATCGAAAATTCAATATGTAGACCAGAAGCCAGACGGTCAATAATTGACAGATCCATTTAAAATCGCTGGGTTAATCTTAAAAAAAGCTTTGAGCACTTGACCACTTTTTTTGGTGTAAATTGACCAGATTATTTAGTCATTAATAAAATAAAAAGTTTTGATATACATTATTTGGTAGTCGGGCAATTAGCTCATCAGATATTGACATAAATTTGAAGGGAACATAAAAACATGGTTGAAATATGAATTGCGGTTAATTTACTTAACATATATACATACCATAATATATATTTCTTATCAAGCGTGTATTATATAGATTACCTGGAGTACATATACCCTATATACTCTGTTCATATGCAATATTAAGCTGGTTATCTGGCTGTATCAGGCTGCTTATAAAGACTATGAATTACCAGGCTTTAATTAGTCTTAAGGCTGACCAGAGCAGTTTATTTGGTAGACTAACTTCAATTAAGGGAGTTGGATGACCCATTCCAGTGTGTTTTATAACAACTAGGAGAAGCAGCTTATGTTGCGAAAAGCAGACTAATTTCTACTTTCCAGGTAAGCCTGCGCGTTTCGCACTGGACTCTGCTGTTTATGTTGTTGGAGAATCGGTACGGTCTATTATGGGGTTCATCTGTTGTTTTTATTCTTTTGTACAACATCAATAAAACAATTTTTTTCATTTTTTAAATGCATAAAGAGCATAAAAAGTAAGCCCCGGCAGTAGTTTGTGCACTCTGATTCCATTTACATTTGGCATAATTGTTTTTATAATGCGTGCAGCTTATTTATAAGAGTTTGCGCGTGCCACACGAAGGGCAACGCCATTTAAATTTTAGTCTAGTCTTCCGCTTGTCCTCGACCTCGTCCTTGTCCGAGTGGCAACTGCTGCTGACAGTGAAACTTATTTCGTTGCCTGTCAAGCTTTTAATGATAAAGTGTTCCCTTTTAATCCTGCATGGCTGCACCGAGGCAAAAGTGCCGCAGCAACACTATGGCAAGGTGACAGATGGGCAGGAAGCGGGGCTAACAGGTCGTAAAAGGTGTTTGGAGCAAAGCTGAGCTTCACAATTTCTGACAACGTTTTTTAGTTGGCGACATTCGCGACACACCAGTTGCCGGCTTAAAACTATTAAAAGCGCGTGGCAAGTGGTTTCTGCCATCAGCTTTTTCGCAATGGCCCGAAAAAATTTAAGACCACTTCAAAGTAGCCCCCATTCCTCACTGAACATTGAGTTTCGTTTGTGCTCTTCCGTTTACTTGACATAAACTACACCTTCTTTCACTCAAACTCGATTGTTATTTATGACTACCATGGGCAGCAAATGGTAATGCCTGCGTGACGTAACACGGACATCAGGCCAGTTGGACTCTCAATAAATAACACAACATTCGTCCACGTGGGCCCACTGTTCGAGAGTTAAATAAAATGACACTGAAATGCAATTTTGGTGTTCACGTGACACTGGCCACGTTTTGGATGCAACTGCGACTGCAGGAAACGAGCTCTGCTGCCACTTGAATGACACTGACAAATCGTTTTGACCACGGGCTGCCCACGCTTGGTAAACAATTGCCGCTCAATTTGTGTTTCCTCAACTTTGGCGGATGACAGTAAATTGAAACAATTGAGCAAATGGCCTCAAGGATAATGATTATGTGCGTACATAATACACACACATCAAGGTTTAAGGCTGAAGTTGTGTAAAAAAACGCTGAATAATATTGAACAAAAAGGACAATATATGTGTTCCAGACATAATGTTCGAAATCTTATTTCAAAATTGATTTTAAAATATCACTAGCTTTTTCTTACTGTATCCACAGACTTACCTGAGATTCGAGACAATCTATGTTGTACACAAGACTAGGTATCGTGGTCAAACAACTATCAATAACTTGAGATCAAAGATTCATAATAGATATCTCTAATATGCCTGATTATGTTTTGATAAAGCATTTGGTTTAATATCACGTTGCATCTCAATTTGCAGCATAAAATAATTTAATGGGCACATTAGGCGCACTTGTTTCACATGTTCTGCATACCGCTGCAGCTGCTCATAAATGTTATGGTTAGTTGGTTAGTCTCGTACACAGCAACCGACGCACATCGGCAGATTTTCTGGGCAGCCATCTATGCCCACTAAACATGACCGCAAAATGGTCAAGCGACTGGAGTCGCTTTTAATTAATGGCCCGGCATATTCATAGCGCATAAATTCATGCTCGAAAATTCAAACAAAACTGAGCCCCAACCCCAGAGTAAGTGGGTGCGAAGGCCGCTATATAATAACCCTTTGCTTTGCAAACAAATTTTGTGAATGAATGCGGCAAATCTGAAAATAAATTAAAGAGGAATCACTTTTTCGCCAGCTGTCCAGCCAATAAATTAATTTCAGCAAGTAAGATCGCTCTAGTCGGGTCGGCCCGACTACGATATCCCCTGAACCAGGTCCGAGGTGATGTTTTAAACAACGTAGCTTACACATTTTATCTATACATATTACCCTCTGCGCATATACACATGCACACATATCCACATGCACACACACAAGCACGCGCGCCCATTACTGCGTAGTTGATTTGAATGTATCTGTGCACACGTATAGAGCAAGTGCTATGTTGCTGCTGCATGCTTATGTCAATTGCAAAAATGTTTTCTTTAATAACTTCTGTATTACTTAACGGATTTTAGTGCTATTTTCAGCATTGAGTGCTTTTATTTTAATGATAATACGGTTTTGGCTAAAAAATTTAAAAAAATTAAATTGAGGATTTAATAATTTTTTTTTGAATAAATTGATTTTGTAAAATGTGGACGCGGTATCCAAAATATAAAAAATAGAAAATGTATTTTATTTACAAAAAGCTTAATGCAAAATTTAGTAACTGTAGACGGAATCTGTATAACATTTTAAATAGATATGATTGAAACAGGAAAATTTATCGAATATCTAAAACAAACTCGATACACAGACCATCGTGCAAAATTTTAAGTCTCTAGCTATGTTCTGAGATTGATGTGTTCATACATACGGACAGACAGACGGACAAGCCCAAATCGATTCAGCTCGTCGCCCTGATCAAGAATATATATAATTTATGGGGTCTGCTACGCCACCTTCTGCCTGTAAAATACTTTTTGCAAAACCATTATACCTTGATTTCCCATTTTCAATGGGTTCAGGGTATAAAAAATTATTTATTTAATTACTCCAAACTCCTCTTTTATCTAGTTGAGCTGTTAGATACTTAAAAGCTCAACATTTTAAATAAAAAATGTAGATTGTAGTTATTAGAACAATTTTTTTCATTGACCTCTACGTATGTATATCTAATAACTATCAACTCCTCCAATCAACATAAAATTTTATCTTTCTTTCATAGCATAGAACAGATGAGAACAATATATCATAACCGCTTCCTTTATAAAGCATTAGTCGTAAAGTGGATATGTGTCTTGCTGTTGACCTTCGGAAGCCAGTGGCAAATCGCAATGCGATTGGTTTTATTGCCATTTGTTTCCTGAGCAGCTCTTCAGGCGATCCAGTAGCAGAAGATATGCATATATTTGAAACAAGCTGATTATTTTTTTATTTTCATATTCACAAATAGAAATCTACTAAGATTGCAACTTGACCGGAGTCAAGTTACTGCCCGATCGACACTGCTATCCATCTCCAGGGTATAGAAGAGTGAACAGCAAATTAACAGTCTTTGTTTTTTTTTTCATGCGTGCTAAGGGTCGTCAGATTCCCTAACCAAATTCCCAACATCCCAAATTACACGGATGTGTTGCATACACACGCAAACACTCACAGACACGCGCGGAAATTGCAAACATGAGCTAAGTGAAGATTCAGCTAACAATTTCATTAAAATTTAAAGCAGAGATGCGAAGGCAATGGTAGATAAAAATAAATGGAGTACACATGTCACGCTCGATTTTGTTGTTGTTGTTGTTGATGGTATACATGTGCGGCTTGTTTTACATACTTGTATAACGAGCAAGCGAACATGCGTAGAGAGCAACATGGTAGAGGCCATTGATTGCCTGCTGAGATACCCTTTTTCAAAATAATAAAAGATGGTAAGTGCATATATTATATATGTACATACTACTCTACTACATATTACTCTACTACAACTATTCTATCATTAGGCAGCCCTGATTTTAAGTCTTAGCTTATTGGTTCTGCTATGCAAATGCCATTGGATATTGGCCATTTCCAAATATGAATGCACAGACTTAGTGTGCCCTTCAGACGGTGTTGTCTGCAGGTAACAATTACAAGGATAAACCTACTCGAATACAGAGTGTACTTGCTAACTTTGACACACAGCCGTCATAGCAAGGACACTACGAATGGCAGCGAAGCGTCCAAGTGTCGCCTTGCCACACCTGCTTCCGAGAGTTGGATGCTGTCAAAATAACCGCCCATTTTGTTGACTGCCATTTTTTGCCACGAGATTTTTTCCGCTCAAAATTGGGAATTTATAAAAAAAACGGAGTCTGCGTTTTCCGGCGGAAAAAACTTGGCTGCTGACTGCTGACTGTTCGAATGTAAAGGGAACAAAGCGCACCGGAAACGCGGCAACTTGATTCAATTCGAAGACGTAAATGGAAAACAGAAATGCGGCGGCCAAAAGCCAATGCAACAAATCCGGCAACAACAATGTGAATGTAATCAAAGCACAATGCAAAGCTTGTTAAATGCAGCAGGGGCAGAACACCAAGAAACACCCGAATTCCAGATGGCCAAGAGGAGTCGGATCCAGCGCGTTGCCAAAAGAAAGTCGCCAAGGCAACAATAAAATATTTTTATGCAGCAAATTGAAGCTTAAAGCGAACTGATGTGGCAGTTGTGGCAAGTGAGATGCTTACAGAAAGCACAGTATACACACATATTTATTGAAGTATATATATATATATATATATATATATATATGTATATATATATACTGTTTGGTTTACTTAAACACAAGTTCCCCACATCTTATGTGTGTATATACGGAAAGAAAAATTGGAATTATACGTGATTTGTTATGCACACACATACACACGGACACACATAACTACACACACTTATGTATAATATTGTATTTTAGACCCCATTTTTTTCTGGATTTATTTGGTGTGTTACGCATACGCCGCATTTTCCGAACTCTTTTGCTCTCTACTTTCTGTTGATATTGCAAATATTTATTATCGAATCTGAAATTATGCGCCACAGATAATGTCGAATTCAAATTGAACATTTTGTGCAACATTTCATTTAGGACTTAATGTTTTTTGTTTGGCTTATTTTTGCGGCATAGAAGTGTCACTCATAGTGCAACTGTATTGTGCTGTTATTGTTTTTGTTAGTATTAGAACTGGCAACAAAAATTTTAATTGAAAAATCCCCACCGATAATGTTGCCTAGTTGTGGCTGACTAATTTGTAATACTGTCTCCTTTTTATTTGCACAAAATGGATATTTTCCAAATAGTGCGCCAAATTATGCGCGCATATGCTAATTGAATTTTGTTCTCTGCGCTCATTGGACATATTACAATGCTGCCACAAACATGATAATGCGCCCTCATTATAAACCAAATAAGCTTATGATAGCCATTAATTACTCTTTTTAATTGCCTTGAAGATAATCATATTCCACCACGTATTTGCAAACATTTAAAGAGATTGCTCAAATCTGAGTTGAAGTTTTAGGAGAAGGCTTTTCTTTGATTAAATCAGCAATTTATTTCTCTTTAACATAATGGATTGGCGAGCGAGCTCCAATTTCAAAGGCAAGCAATGACAGGTTGAGCTAAGGCAATTCTTCAAGTTAAAGGCATAAGGAAAAGTGTGAATTCTTCCCCTTGAAATTGGTCAGCTCAACCACACAGTTTCATGCGAAAGCATTGAGCGCCGAAAGTCTTTTCAAATCCAATTGAGTTATGTTGCCAACATTGGGAGGCTCAACCTGTCAGCAAGTTTAGCCAGGTAGACTAACTTTTCTGATAGCATTACCTTTTACCTTACTTAAACGTTAAGCTCAGACGTTTCTTTCTCCATTGAACCTAAACAAAATATATGTATAATATATAAGCGAAATCAATCTTTTAACCTTTGCGTATTTTTAATTAATACTCATGTCTTAATTGCGGGCAGCAAGGTAAAGATTATAAATAAAATATTTTCGCTCTATCTTGTATAAAATGCAGCTTTCAGATTACAAGGATTCAGATGAAGAGATGAAGAGTTAAGTCACCAGAGAGGTTGAGAAATAAAGTATAAATAACAAGTAAGAAAGCTCTAGTCGGGTCTGCGACATCCCCTGAACCAAGTCCGAGCTGATGTTTTAAACAACCTAGCTTACATATTTTATCTATACATATTACCTCTGCGCGCATATACACATGCACACATACACACATGCACACATATACACATGTACACATTTGTATACACATGCACACATATACATACCATGCACACAGAAACGTGCGCCGATTACTGCGTAGTTGATTTGAATGTATGTGTGCACACGTAAAGGCTGCTGCCGCGTTCTTTTACAATGTTTACTTTAATAACTTCTGTATTACTTAACGGATTTGAATGCAAATTTCTGCATTGAATGCTATTAATTTATTGAAAATACGGTTTTCACTAAAAAATTTGAAAAGATTAAATTGTGGCTTTGATAATTTTTTTTTTAATAAAATTTTTTTTGTAAAATGTGGAGCCGGTATCCAAAATATGAAAAAATAAAAAATGTATTTTATTTATAAAAAGCTAAAAACAAAATTTGGTAGCTGTAGCTAAAAATATGTAAAAGATATAGTCAAAAAACGGAATCTTGATAACGTTTTAAATCGATAACATTGAAACGGAAAAATTTATCGAATATCTAAAACAAACTTGATATTTTCGCTGTATACACAGACCATCATGCAAAATAAGAAGTCTCTAGCTCTTATAGGTTCTGAGATCGACGCGTTCATACATACGGACAGACAGACGGACGGACAGACGGACGGACAGACAGACGGACAGGGCTAAATCGACTCAGCTCGTCACCCTGATCAAGAATATATATACTTTGTGGGGTCTGCCACGCCTCCTTCTGCCTGTTACATACTTTTTGCAAAACCATTATACCCTGATTTCCCATTTTCAATGGGTTCAGGGTATAACAAGTAAGAAAGCTCTACTCGGGTCTGCCCGACTACGAGATCCCCTGAACCAAGTCCGAGCTGATGTTTTAAACAACCTAGCTTACATATTTTATCTATACATATTACCTCTGCGCGCATATACACATGCACACATATACACATGCACACATTTGTATACACATGCACACATATACATACCATGCACACAGATTTCCCATTTTCAATGGGTTCAGGGTATAAAAACTAGAGGGATGAGCTAACTTCGGCCATGTCGAAGTTTGGTAATACCATTGCAATTGTAAAGGATTTAAATACAGTTTTCTCTGATTTGCCATACCCCAACAAGTGGATTTATCATCATTTCTTGTCAATCTATTGAGCAGGGCAACAGTAACCTATGTATCAAATTTTGAAGCTTTACCTAAAAACCTTTGGAAGATATAGTTTTCTCCTATTTGCCACGCCCAAAAGAGGCGGTATATATCATTTTCATAATTTTGACGAAACGTTGAAGCTTAACGTTTTTGACAATTTTTGAATTTTTATGCTTAGCACTATATAGACTTTTCCGATTTTCTGACCAAATTTCAAGTTTTAGACTTCAATAGCGCCGAAGTTTTCCTACTAAAACCTTTCTTAAAACCGATCTGTCCTATTGGAGCTATAGGATACAGTCGTCCGATCCGGATGATTCCGAGATATACAATGCCTGCAGCAGATTGGAGCCTATGTGCAAAATTTCAGCTCTGTAGTTCTAAAAGTCTCGGAGGAGATTGCGTTGATCCAGACAGACAGACAGACGGACATGGCTATATCAACTCAGCTCGCCGTGCTGATCAAGAATATGTATACTTTATATAGTCGGAGATCCTTCCTTCTCTGCTTTGCAAACTTCTGACCAAAATGAATATACCCTTTTTGCAAGGGTACAAAAAACTAGATAGATAAAAAAATTGTAATTATTAAATTTATATATTATTTGTGAGGTCTTCAACTTTTCTTACCAGGCTCGCATATATATATATTTTATATATTAAGTAACTGCGGTAACAGATAAAGCTTCCTATCACTTGCAGTTTGAACTTAATCAATCAGTCAGAACAAACTCTTTAAAGTATATATATGTACATATATAAATATATATATATATATATATATATATCGATTTTTAAAAACAAATTGGTAAACTTTCTACTCAGTTTAAGTCTGTGGCATCATCTGTTCAAGTGTCAGGCCAAAAATGTTTGATGCCAAAGTTTTTGGGGTGTCACATGGCACAAAAAAAATGCAAATTGATTTTTATTCGGTCGATGGCAGAGTATCCGCATTTGAGTGTTGTTGTGTGTGTAATGAACCATGAAGTGTTTAAAAAAAAAGGAAACAGTTCAGTGCTTCAAGCTTTGGCTATTGTTAAAAACTATCCTAAATACTGGTCTATTTGGATTCTGAAATAGGAATAACATTTTTTGTGAATGTAAGAAATATGCAGAAGAAAGAAAAACTAACTACGTCGCTCTAGTCCTTTTCGTCTGAATACATAAAATGAATAAAAATTAGACTTGACTTCTTTCATATTAGAAGTTATGAAATGTGTTTTAAGCTTGACGAAATTAGGTTTAGCACTCGCCGGTAGGTTGATTACTATTAAAGCGAGAAACAGGTCTCAAATTATTTGTTGTACAAATCGTTGGCAGCAAGATTAAAGATGAGTTTCTTATTCATTGTCCACAGTCTTACTGTTCATTTAAGGCATGGAATAATCACTAATTCAATAGTCCGTCAATTAATCAGTTAATCAGTTGATAAGACTGTGAGAAAATATAAATATATGTTAAAGGTATTTGTTTGTGGCGGGGTGGCACAGCTCTCTTAGTTGTTGGGGTGTGCAGCAAATAATACCCAGTTTATTAAATATATATCGTATATTTAATATTTGTCCGTTTACAAAGAAGAATTTATGATGCGCAGAGTTGCGTTGACGAAGTTCAAGCCTGTTTAAGCTACCCGAGCCGAGCGCAAGCTTGCGTTAGAAGTGGATAAAGTGCATAGGGGACCACTGAGAACCCATCCGAAGATAGTTTCTTGCCCAAGAAGCGTACCACAAATGTTGGTTTTGACGCCCTCCAAGATGATGGACGGAAGGATATCCGCTCCAATGAGGACGCCAATTTCCGAATTTTGGTGAAAATTGGGGTCGGCCAACGGCATATTAGGCAGATCTCTTAGCAAATTTCTTTGGATACAGTAGGAGGGGAGATTGCCTGTTATGCTTGGAAGGACAAAGGCCGAAGTCTCAACATGCAACCTAGGCTTAGTAGGAGATGTGAGCCGCAGATGGCACAACTTCTTTGATTGGGCGGAGATTGCTTGGTTAAGCCCAGTCACGTGAGCTGAAACCAAGCTGAAAGGCGGGTTGATCGCATTGAACATGCGTTTGGAGATAAAGGATGCTTCGGATCCTGAATCGATCAACGCGCGCACTGGATAGTTGGCCCCCAGGTGCGATATATTCACTAGGGCGGTTCCTAGTAGGACGCCTTGCGTGTTGGAGGCAAAACAGTTTTCCACGTGCGTAGGTGAGGTTGAAGGAGTGGACTGTATGTTCGAGAGACTTGCGTCTGGAATGGAAGAAAGCGATGCGGAGGGGACGTCACAATGCAGAAGTGTATTGTGACGTCCCTTGCTAGTGCGGCAGTTATACGCACTGGTGCAATCTTTTAATTGATGCATTCGGCCAAAACAGTTCAGACATAGTCTATACTGTTTTATGGTGGATAGTAAAAGGAAAAATTGTAAAATTGTAATAACATGTTGTTTTTGTTTATTTGGTACTACCAATTTTATTTTGGCACATGCATTAACTTTAAGGGATAGTATCATAAGATAACAAAAAGTTCGCAAAGCACACATTTGCCAAAAATAAAGTCTACTTCTACATCATCTTCAGGTTCGCCAGTTGCTTGGCTACAGACACAAGTCATAGAGAGAAATTTTCAATTTAATAACGGCATGAGAAATTATACTGCAGCACTACTGTATGCTTCTCTCTCTCTCTCTCTCTCTCTCGCTGTCCCTGTCTATCTGTCTGTCTCTCACTAGCTGTGTGTCGTACAATACTTTCAACTGCATTAATTTATGCATGAAACTCTATGGCACGTACTGTAATAGGGATATTTCTTTAGGAGAAGAGACCAAAAGTCAGACAGGCATAGAGAGGATGCAAAGCCTGTGGTATGAAGTGGAAGCGCATGTGCAGGGGCACTGGCATTGCCACAGCCAGGAAGTCACTGGCAGAGGCTTATTACCAGACATGGCCTGCATAGCCTGCCCCCTGACCCCTCGTCAACTGTCGCAGCCTTTGTTTCATTGCTTGCCAAATATGCATGGCTTGTATCTGCAATTGCAACTGCAGCTGCGATTCGACAGCTAAACACGTGCGTCACAATCATTCGAGTCTTTAAAAAGTTCAGGCATTTGCCACAAGCAGATTCCTCTTAACTATGTCAAGCTCTTCAGTCTGTTTCCTTATTTTATTTTTGCTGTTATTAAAATTTGCTCCGTCCGGATCCTAAATAAACATCAACCACGCCTCGATGGACTATTCGCCCACTTCCTACTTTTCCTTCGTTTACTCTTATTTCCTGCACAACTAAATGTAAGCAGAATGCTGGATGTTAAACCCTTTAAAGACATTCAACGGAAGACAGGGAAGACTTAATGTTTATGTTCTTCTAAAGTATTTTTAAAGAATCCCAGCTTGATTAACTGTGTGCTACAATGTTGATAGAAATACAAGTCAATTATAGGCTAACAAGAATCGTACTTTAATCTCTTATGCTTTGGGGCCCTTTGGTCCCCTTTGTTTCTAGTCGACTGGCTGACAATGGGGCCACATGTCTGTGCCCGATGTCTGTTAGTTAGCATTGTGTGCATTGAATTCGCATTTGAATGGGTTCAGTCTAACGTACCTCTACACAAATTATGCAAGTCAATTTGTGTGTGCAAAGGCCTTGACTCGATTGCAGTTGTCTCTTTTCTGCAGATGCATATGCAGATGCAGAACCAGTAGCAATTACAAGTTAACATTTGCAGAGCCTCGACGCCTTGATTTACGCTCAGCATAAACCAAAAGGACCGTTATCAACACAGTACACGTTCATTTCAAACACTTTGAGTTTACCCATGCAATTGCATATTTTAAGTTATTAACAGTTGGAATTAACGAAACTATCGGAAAACATTTTAAGTTTATAGGAAGCTTTAACACTTTACATGAAACTTTTGGCATCTATTGAATTATTTTCCTTTAATTCAATAATTACTAAATCAGCTCATTCTATTTTATTACTATTAGCTTTCCTTTCTTTTACCTATTTCAGATTTTCCTTTTTCTAGTCACTTGCAACAAGAAATTGGATTTTTTAAAGAGTCGAGCGCAGTTGTTGAATATGCATACTTTACTTACTTTTTATGTGTGATTTGCAAAGAGGAAGAAGAAACCATTACCCTGATTTCCCATTTTCAATGGGTTCAGGGTATAAAAAAAAGAAAAAAAAAATATTCCAAATGAAGTAAATTTACTGTAAAGAAAATGTAAAATGCTTTAGCAAATAGGCCAATAGGGCTCTATCATGTAATTCTCATTAAAATAAAATCATTGCTAAATTAAAACACAAATACAGATAAATACATAGTGACAAACGTGAAAGCAGTGTTAAAAAAGAAAAGAACCAAAGAAGTTGCTGTTTTGTATAAGTTCTAACCTACAGGAAACGCCTAGAGAGCTACTTAGTTATTCAGAGCATGCTTGCATTGTTGTTCAACTGACAAACTGACTGACTGACTGACTGTCTGGGTGAGTGACTAGCTGCATGAAGAAGGTGCTACCTGATGCACGACTGGTTAAGTGACTCGCCCGTACTGCAGCAGCATGAATAAGAGACAGACAAAACGCTTAGTCTACTTTTTTGGGCTCTCGCTTGTTGGCGAAATGGGAACGACGTGAGTGAAGGTCGCGGGCGTTGACTACGTCATCGTAGGCCAGAGATATTACCAACAATGTGTTGAGCATAATAATGAGCAGCGCACACAAAAATGGAGATTGAACCCGAAGAGCTTGGCTAGTTTCCAACAAGCTCTCTGTCTCTCGCTCTCCCTCTCTAGGTCAGTCTTTACGTCTGTTTCCATTTGCATTCAGTGTAGTTGTTTTCACTTTAAGCGATTTATTCCTGGCTCGTTTCTTGTTAACTAAACGGTATTCATTTTATAATATTTTTGTTTTTCCACTCCCCTCTCTCTCTGTCTCTCTGTTTCTTTTAACAGTTAAATTGCTGTATCTCAGCTTTTTGCTGAATTTTAAATGAAAGCCGAAATTTAAATGAAAATGCAAATGCTGCTTGGCGACAATTTCCATTTCGTATTCCCACAAGCAATTAGGCTGCTACTTACGTTCAATTATTTGTGTGTGCTTGAATTTTGAATTTACACAAAAATCTTCTGCATTTTGAGTGTGTTAGTGAGTGCATCCATGCGGCTCACGTACGTGCCTTTAGTAATAGCTTTATTGAACTAAGGTTATTTGGATTTTACCTTTACGAATTACCTTAATCGTAGAAGGCAACAGCTTTACATTTTTGTTTCATTCTCCTTTCTTTATTTTTAAAGAAGAACTTATTTGGTAATACGAATTTTACGAAATACTTTAATTACTAGATAGAATTAAAGCAAAGTGTTCATTTTTCGTTTGCCAGCTATATATATACAGTGACGAACAAAATTATTGGCACAGCAAGCATTTTTAACTTTCTGGCCACCTTTTGACCCTTTAAATAAAGATAAATGCTAAAAAAAAAATTTACCAATTAGATTGAAGTATTTATTATTATTTGCTAAAACGTAACAGGTAGTATTAATATTAAATGAAATCTAAAAAAATGGTGTATTTCGTTGAACAAAATTATTGGCACACTTAGTCTACTCATGATTTTTTTTTAATAACTTGACCGATGTGGAAAATCTTTTTTGGCAATTTGACATTCTTGTGTATTGCGTTATTCAAAATGTATTCTATTTTAATTTGGAAATAGTGTGTTGTTTGCTTTTAAAATGGCACCTAAGCAAAAAGAAACCACCATATCTCAAAGGACAATAATCCTACATATGTACGATCATATGCGGAAATCGGGGAAATTATGGATAGAAGCCGCATTACCATCAGAAGCATCGCACAACGCTTCAAAGGAGCCTCAAACTTGGAGAATTCCAAGCACACAGATCGCGCAAAATTATTGAACAGCCGCGAATGCAGCCAAATCGTTCGGAAAGTAAAAGCGGACCCCAATATATATTCAGCACAGATCGCTGCTGACGTAAAAAAATAAATTGGGAAGGATGTTCACCCGATTGCGGTACGCAGAGTACTGCAGGAGGCCAACTACCATGCGCGTGTATCTAGACGAAAACCGTATATCTCAAATGCCAATAAAAAAAGACATTTGGACCACGCTAAGGAGTTTATAGGCATGTCCTTAGACTACTGCCATCAGGTGATGTTTTCCGATGAAAGAAAATTCAACATCTTATCGGATGGTCGCCAAACCGTTTGGATAAGCCTAACACTGAATTCGAACTTTAAAATATGAGACCAACTGTTAAGCATGGTGGTGGAGGGTCTATAGTGTTTGGTTACATGTGTGGATGAATTGGTTTTCATAGACGGCTTCATGGACAAAACTGGATTACTTAATATTTTTAAGGAGAACTTCAAGAAAAGTGGCGAAAAAGCAAATATAGCAAATGCATTCACATTTCAGCATGACAACGACCCAAGCATTCTGACCATATTGTGAAAATGTGGGTTGTTTATAATGCCGCCCATGTGCTAACCCACCCACCACAGTCCCCAGACCTCAACCCGATTGAGCATTTATGGGAAGAGTTGGATAGGCTTGTAAGAAACCGGGCTATATCAACAAAAGCCGACTTAATGCAAGCAATAGTGCAAAAATAGCAGAATATTGGGGAGAAAACAAAAAAAAAATTTGTCGACTCAATGCCGGCTCTCTTATCACCAGTCAGTATGGCTAGGGCTTGAGCACAAAATATTAGCAATTTTTTTTGTATTGTATTTTTAAGTTTTTCTTTGGGTGTGCCAATAATTTTGTTCAACGAAATACATCATTTTTTTCAGATTTCATTTAATATTAATACTACATGTTACTTTTTAGAAAAAAAAATTCTGTTAATTTATAATAAATACTTCAATCTAATTGGTAAATTTATTTTTTTAGCATTTATCTTTATTTAAAGGGTCAAAAGGTGGGCAGAAAGTTAAAAATGCTTGCTGTGCCAATGCTCACATGCGAATACACGTAAATATCAACAGAACTAATATATATTGGATACAATAATCGTTAGACTATAACTATATAAAGCCAAAAATTCAAAAATTAAAACTAAATAAGAACACATAGATAATAGAAAACTACACTAATCAAATCTGTTTTCTATCTGCCACAATTATTTTAAATTGTAATTAATAATAATTAAATTCTAATTATTAAATATTGAATGAAAACCAAAAAGTTCCGAAGCATTAGCTTAAATTACCTTCGGCAATTGCCATAAAATTTAATACACCCTTAAATTATTACGTATACGCCATTTAAACACTTTATAAACGCATTATTTTCGTTGGGAAACAAACAGAGTAGGGACCAAAGGAATGTTTTCAGCTTACAAACTACAACCCACATCAAAAAACACAATTTGCAAGTGGAATGACAAAAGTGGAAACACGTTGTCAAAAAAAAAACATTATTTACTTTTATTGCGTCGAAAAGAAAATACTCTTGCAGAAGTATTTTTATTGATTTTTCAATAATAATTTATATAAATTCTAATATTTCAAATTTTGTAAATATATAAATTTTGGTAAAAATATTACATAAAAGTTAAGCATGAATTTGCTGAATTTAGTAAAGATATTTTGTAAAATAAAGGAATGCTTCATCCAAAGACTATTTTATATCTGTATCTTCCCATATTTTCATTTGTTATGCACATAAAAAGTGTAACAACGCAGAAACATAGTGTAACAGTAATGAATGCGTTACACAGTGCGGTACAAAATTAGAATACCCTCTTAAAAGATGCATAAAAAAAGCATACACAATGTTCAGAAGCGTGGAAAACTATGGACGTAGTGTATCATAAATCAAAGGACTATTGGGCGCAGCACGTGACGAGATAAGTAAGCATAATGCGAAATATACAAATGTGCGAAAAATAACTAGGCAAATGCCAGCCACGCCCACTCTGGGCAATAAGAAACAGCTGCTGGCACATTAAACTCAATGAGTTGAAATTATTCGCAGGCGAAGGTCAACAAAATCGTGGCTAATGGGGTAGGTGGGGTCGGTGGGTGGTGGGGTGAGGGGCGGTGTACATGACCATGGAAGCGGAAGCAGGCTAGCAGGCGTGGCATCTGGGCGTCGCTATAAAAGACAGCTTCCGCAAACAATAAATTTAGTCCGCCAAATGAGAGAAAGTGGGTCCCCAGGCAGCTCGTGGCCAGCCAAGTCGAACGCATGCGAAGGATTCTGGCAAAGCAAAGGCATGGCCAGACGTACTTATAAAACCTAAGCTGCAAATTTTTTTCTATCTATTTTAATACATACATATTTTGCTGCTGTATACTTGGCAATTTTACAGTGGGTAGGCTTATTAAACTGTTAGACATTGAATGTGAGACTGGCACTCCAATTCCAGCTAAGCGTATGCTCAGTCTTCGTAGGCTATCATAATTCATAAGGCCATCTACGTCCGCCACAGAAACCCAAAGCTAGATGAGCCATTAGACTTAACAGGACAGCAACTGAGAAAGCAGAAGAACAAAAAAAACAGCTTGAAGCCTTCAAGTTGGCATAACAACGCATTAAAAGAGACCGAAATTGAAGGAATTTCGAGGAAAAGCTTTTGATGAGCATTTGGATGCCGAAAAGAATCTAATTGGAAAATCAACTAATCAAGCTAATTGAAGAACTGACAAATGCGCCAGCTTCTAAAATACAATTAACTTTAAAGAGATAAACAAGTAAGATGGTGTGGTTGACTAGGAATTATTCTGGCGAGCTACAGTTTTAAGTATAGATGGAAATTGTTGTTCTGCAAACATTCCTCCAGATACTTACTAGCAATTTGTTAGGTAGCTCTTTAGACTTAGAAAAACCTAAAATAAAACATGAGATAAAAACGAGGTTCATCTGTGCGTGCAATACCGATGATATTTAATTTCAAATATCTAGCTCTTATGATTCCAGATCGACGTGACGTTACAGACAAATGAACATTTATAGATCGACTGCGCATCTGATGCTGACAAACATTTAATGTACTTCATGAGGTTAAAAATTAAAGTTTAGTACAGAACTTTCATTGAAATGCTTTTGCTTCATTTATTAAATAATATGAAGTCATTTGTACGCTTTGATATGATCATCAATTGTTTAGGTCATAAAAAAGACCGTAGCTCTTTCACTTAGGTACACACCGTGCACTCGACTTTACATCGAAAATAGTTATACCATTCAGTTGCACTTTAGAGAGTTCAATATGCGGTCGCTGGTGTTATTTCAATTTCTGACAGCGATTGTCCTCTTTGGGGGGCATTTAGTGGGCAAACAGAGTGCCGTTCCGACATTCAGAAGGTTTTCCGACTGTATTACTAATTTGCACTTGCCGAATGCCAATCTCACCATGATTGTCGAGTGCATGGCGCGCTCTGGTAATCAGACGGCTTTCTTTGAGGACACGCTGTGGAAAATGGACTTGCTGCTGCGTCGTATGCACAGCTTGACTGCAATGACTACAGTTAAAGTGTATGTACCGACGCCCTATGAGCATATCGATGATGTTTTGAAAATCGAAGGCAGCGTCACGGGCTATAATTGCCAACAAAAGCTGCAGGTAGTGCAGGCCATACGCAGAAAACTGGAGCAAACGCATTTGATGAACGGCGTTGAGAGCACTCTATTCAAATGGCCCTATAATCGTATGCTACCTAATACGATTATCTTGAGACGGGAAGAACCGTCCATGGGCGAACAGATCCAGCAGCCAGTTGAGGACTTCAACAAGCTAACCTGCCTTATACTTCTGGCTATCGAGCGACATGCGAAGTCCATTCAATAGGCTTGAATTGTCGCTGAATACAATTTCTGTCTTAATTAAATGTTTATGCTTTTCAAATACATGAGAAGCACCTTTTTTAAATTATTAATTAAAACTAATTAATGGTAGCCACACGCTTTCAGCTGCCGTCCAGATGCATAAACAACTTGTGGTCACACGCGGCGTATGAGTGTTGGCTCTGGCTTTGATTTACACTTTGCCACAGCAGGCAGCAGCTGGTCCAGCTTTAAGGGAAAAATCCCACAACTGACTGCATGCAAATGTGGGGCAGAGCCAGCGAGGAGGCGCTTTAAGTAATTGCTTAGAAGTTGCGCAACATGCGGCACAGTAATAACAATAATAACACTATAATAATAACAGCAATGGGGCACCCAGCAAGTCGCAGTTGCATAGAAGTTGCCGTTATCTGTGGCCCTAGCCGGCACGTATCCATGCTGCTCTGGGCACTTGGCAGAGGCTGCGTTTTCATTTTTTCTATGCACTTACATTGTTTATTATAATGTGCCATATAATATAATTTAATGGACACGCATGCAACAAGCGCGTCGAGAGATAAACAGTCGCCAGCCGAGCGTATGGCGAGGGGTTATCAGGAACTGCCATATAATTAGCAAAGCGAGCCACATTAAACAGCACGTTGTGTGCCGCACTTATTAAGTACTGCCCAGTGGGTCCCATTAATTGAAGTTGATTTTAACAATAAATGAAGTCAAAGCACATTCTCTGATATTATATGATCAATAAGAAAAAGTTAATTGTTACAGTCAATAGATAACAGACACTCTGTTACCGATAAGTTGGCCATGTAAGATATTTGATTGTGCTTCTATATATAATTTTGGGTCAGACTTTGTAGGAAAACATTTTTTCATGATATATAATTATTGTTGCAATATCAGATTTTCTTTTAAGCTCTAGTAACAAAATCAAATTTACTTTTAAATACTTGGAAAGAGACATATTTATATACACATATATTAGTTACTTATTATAAACAAGTAAGAAAGCTCTAGTCGGGTCTGCCCGACTACGAGATCCCCTGAACCAAGTCCGAGCTGATGTTTTAAACAACCTAGCTTACATATTTTATCTATACATATTACCTCTGCGCGCATATACACATGCACACATGCACACATACACACATGCACACATATACACATGCACACATTTGTATATACATGCACACATATACATACATGCCATGCACACAGAAGCACGCGCGCCGATTTCTGCGTAGTTGATTTGAATGTATGTGTGCACACGAACAGGCTGCTGCAGCGTGCTTTTACAATGTTTGCTTTAATAACTTCTGTATTACTTAACGGATTTGAATGCAATTTTCTGCATTGAATGCTATTAATTTATTGAAAATACGGTTTTCACTAAAAAATTTGAAAAAATTAAATTGTGGCTTTGATAATTTTTTTTTTTTAATAAATTTTTTTTGTAAAATGTGGAGCCGGTATCCAAAATATGAAAAAATAGAAAATGTATTTTATTTATAAAAAGCTAAAAACAAAATTTGGTAGCTGTAGCTAAAAATATGTAAAAGATATGGTCAAAAAACTGAATCTTGATAACGTTTTAAATCGATAACATTGAAACGGAAAAATTGATCGAATATCTAAAACAAACTCGATATTTTCGCTGTATACACAGACCATCATGCAAAATTTGAAGTCTCTAGCTCTAATAGGTTCTGAGATCGACGCGTTCATACATACGGACAGACGGACAGACGGACGGACGGACAGACAGACGGACAGGGCTAAATCGACTCAGCTCGTCACTCTGATCAAGAATATATATACTTTGTGGGGTCTGCCACGCCTCCTTCTGCCTGTTACATACTTTTTGCAAAACCATTATACCCTGATTTCCCATTTTCAATGGGTTCAGGGTATAAAAAGATAACTGCTTAGAAAATTTACCTGCTATAGTAGATGGATAACAGACACTCAGTTGCCGATAAGTTGCCATACAACCATTTGATCGTGTTTCTATACATACTATTTCATCTTATTTCACTATGTAAGCATACTTTAAAAAATATTCTGTTCTTATTATGCAATCAGCATCATTTCCTTATTTCTTGTAATATCTTGTAATATCAGAGATTTTATTTTAAACCATAGTTTTAAAATCAACTTTACTTTTCGATACCTACCCGTTGGTCCCCATAGGCAACCGTTCATTCCAGTTTACCTCAGTTAGTGTTGACACTAAATTGTAAGCATTTGAAATTGGATCTGTTTATATTCAGCCCATGTTGAGATAGATGATTTTAATACTATCCTAAATTTTGTTGGACGAAAATCGCTAGTAGCTGGTGATTGGAACGCTTGGTACTAGATGTGGGGAGATATAAATAGCAACTCGCGAGGCAATCTCCTAGCCAGGACCTTAGCTCTGTGGGATGCTAGGTATTTACCTAGCATCCCACAGAGCTAAGGTCCTGGCGATTGGATCACCGACTCGCTATCCTTTTAGCAGTAGACGTAGCCTACCCTGCCTAGACTTTGGTCTATACCATGGCATACCTAATAGGTTACTAAGCATTCAAAATAATCGGGACCTGCATAGCGACCATCTGTCGTTAATTATCAATATCAAAGCACAATCCACAACAGTTGCGGTTTAACACCGACTTCTCTCAAGATACTCTTCAATCCCAAGGTTCCAGAGACTGCTTGATGATATGATCCACCCGAACATGGAGATAAAAAGACCACAGGACATAGATGACGCTGTGGATCTTTTGACCCAAATATACACACTGCTGCGGCTATGTCGGGACCGGCTGAAAGAAATCAGAAGCCTTCATCACTCTATTGTCTTAAAAGAGAGACCCAGGAATTGATTCGGCTCAAGAGGCAGCCGCGAAGGAGATTTATCCGCACTCGTCTTCCTCTGGACAACGCTATGTGGCAACGCACAAGTAGACTACTTAAAGAGAAGCTTAAGACCCAAAGAGTAGAGTTTTTTAAAAGAAAACTTGAAGCTTTGGACTATACAATTGACTCCAATTACTCTCTTTGAAAGGCGACTAAGTCACTCAAGCGCCAGCCGTTGCGACAAATCAGATGAAGAGAATGCCGAATCTTTCGCTGTCCACCTGGAGCATCGATTTCTACCATTTGAAATCGCAACAGACGAAGAGGTTATGGAGATGGTGAGAGATTTGGATACAGTAGCTGATGCTATATTTTGGCTGCCGAGGAAGAAATCCCCGGGGCCTGACAGAATATGTCACACCACCCTGAAATCTCTGCCAAAGCGACCGATCCTTTTTATACCCTGAACGAGCTGAGTCGATTTGGCCCTGTCCGTCTGTCTGTCCGTCTGTCCGTGTGTATGAACGCGTCGATCTCAGAACCCATAAGAGCTAGTGCATAAGAAATAGTGCACGAAGGTCCATGTATACAGCGCGCATATCGAGTTTGTTTTAGATATTCGATAACTTTTCTGGTTTCACTGATATGGATTAAAAACTTTATCAAGATTCAGTTTTTGGATTACATCTTTTACATCTTTTTAGCTGCAGTCATCAAACTTTGCATTTAACTTCTTGTAAATAAAATACACTTTCTATTTTTTTATATTTTGGATACCGGCTTCATATTTTACAAAATTAATTTTTTCAAACAAAAAATTATAAAAGCCACAATTAATTTTTTTAAAATTTTTTAATTAAAATCGTATTTTTAGTAAGTAAAGTAAATGGAAGAATTTAATGTTGAAAATGTTATTTACATCCGTTTAGTGCACACTGTGCATACAGTCTATACGTGTGCACACATACATTCAAATGTGTGCGTTATTCTTTGAATTTTGTTTGTTCAATCGCAATTTCAGTTTCATTGTAATTATCGCCGCTTCTACTTTAGTTGCGTCTTTGTCACTAAGAATAATATGAAGAGTGTGGGGTAATGGTTAGAGATGACGGCTTGCAAGCGGGGAGTCACAGGTTTAATTCCCGCTGCTGTCAACATTTAGTGTTCAAAAACAAATATTTTTCTACTGATGCATTCATATCGTTCTGTATGTATGTAAAAATGCAAACTCGAACAAAGGTTCAGGGGATCTCGTAGTCGGGCAGTCCCGACTAGAGCGTTTTTACTTGTTATTACTTTAATTTTTAATTCAATACTTAGGATTCAATTCTACCCGGCAAAGTGGAAGCTGGCAAGGGTATTGATGATCCACAAGACTGGTAAGCCGGAGGACGAGCCTGAAATCGTACCGACCAATCAGCCTTCTCCCTTCACTTTCCAAGGTAATGGAGAGGCTGATTGTATTGCGGCTGCTTGCCAGACGTGTGTCAGAAGAAGTCTTGCCGATCCGCCAGTTTGATTTCAGGGAAGGGCATGGCGCTATTGAACAGATTCACTGGGAGGTTAATCATATCCTTAAGGCATTTGACAGCAAAGATTACTGTAATGGTATCTTTGTTGACGTGCAACAGGCATTTGACAGAATGTGGCACTTGAGACTGCTCTCCAAAATCAAGAGGCTCCTTCCAGCTCCCTTTTATCTCCTCTGCAGAGCTTATCTGGAAGATCGCCAGTTCCAGATCTCCGTAAAATCTTTAACTTACATCCCCCATAATATGAGAATAATATAGCCTCATATGCAGATGGTATTTTCTTCCTACACTCTGCGTCAAGGACATGTGAAGCCGCTTCTGGTGTTCAAGAATACCTTAACCTGCTTGAGAGCTTGGCTCGCAGGTGGAACATCAAGATGAATCCCAGAAAGTGCAAAACCGTGTGCTTTACTTTGCGCAGGGATCAGGTGCCAGCTGTGCAACTAAATAATGAAAGTCTACATGTCGATCACGAAGCCAAATATCTAGTTCTGGACAAGCGACTATCGTTCAGAGCGCACATTACTGCGTCAATTGCAAATTGCAAATTTAAGTTGATGCGCCTCAACTGGATGCTATGCGGCAAGTCCAAGCTGCAACTTCGCTGTAAGAGGGCAATTTACAAATCAATTATTGTGCCTACCTGGAGTTACAGGATCCAGATTTGGGGAATGGCTGCTGCGCGTACAGACCCTTCAGAACAAAGCCTTTTCAGTGGAGCTCCAAATAAATCGACATAAGTCGCTTAAGGTAACGTCGATACCTTAACCTTTTAAATTAATACTACGTCAAATATTACTCTAACCAATTGAATGTATATAAATGTATATAATGTAAATAGCTTATTTCCTTAAGATTAAGCGAGGCTACACTTTAAGTTAAAATATTCTGTTATAGTGTATATCGCACGCTGATATTGAATAAATATAAAATATAGCCTCAAAAAAAACAACTTTTTAATACGTAGGAAAAATAAATATATATTTATATACATTTCAAAAAAATATTCTGCCATATCATTAATTTTCAATATATGCGATACGTGATATTTCAATAATGCATTTAAATTTAGATTTATATATATAAATCTACATTAAAAATACATATATATTCTGTCATATCGTTCACTTTTTAATGTTAATATCTATTAAATTTAAAACTTTCTAACTCCTATATGTTTTTAGCTCAACGGGTGAAACAGACAAATGTTTATTGACAGATGAACTCAACTCGTCGCCCTGATCTTGATACCCTTGGGGTTCCCCAATTTTTTACTCTTACATACAATTACTTATAATATTATTTTCACTAAAGCTCTATTTAAATGACAAATAAAAAATTCTTTGAAATTCTGACTAAAAAGATCAGATGACAGTATATACATATATATATATAAATAATTCAGTACTATCTGGCATGAATACAATAAAGTCTGTCTATCTAATAGTATTTTAAATTTGATTGGAGGGCTACGATATTTATACAATGAGAATTTTTTAAATGGCGCATTGTCGACCTAGCCAAAATAAAAATAATTGTTCAATTCATTAGTAACACATTTATTTGCTTTTTTTTAAAATGCTTTGTAAGATATAAATTAATTTGAAGAATTTCCACGGACCATTTTCATCTGAAATTTTTTTGTTTTTTCTCTGCTCTGTTGTCGCGTGCGTCATTTTGCTGCCGTTTCTTTTTCCCATGCCCCTTTTGTCCGCCCATAGCGCGGCAACTCGACTGCAATGTCAATAAAAATTCAATTACGTTTCGTACAAAACTTGTCTGGTATGCCTTTCTTATGGCCATTTAGATATTGGCTATCGGCCGGGCAGACGCACAACGATTCGAGGCATCAACTTTGTTGTCTTCTCTTAGTGCGCTGAGTGGCATTGCGAAATTTGTTTGACATTTGAATAGCAGCTTCAATTGAATTCGGCCAACAAAAGCGACTTCAAGTTGCGAATCCTGGAATAAAGAATCCGGCATTTGGTATCCAAACGATGAACGCCGAAATCTAAAATCTGAAATCTTAACTGAGGCACTTAAATTTAATGGCATGTTTATGTAACCCAACGCCCACAGTAAACAGTAAATAATCATAATCATAATCATAATTTGTGCTAAATTGAGCTCGAGCTCTGCCCACCGCCCCCATTTACTATCAAATACCTCTCGGAACGTTCTGCTAGGCTCCAATAAAAACAAATTGTGCACATTTGTAATTTGCTGAAAGTGATTTGGTTTTGGCCACATATGCCAAAAGTGTTAAATAGCTGCCGTCAAGGCGAATTCGTGTTAAGGTCATTGTGCGTGTTATGCCCAAATCATAATTTTCTCTCACTCTCCCTCTCTCTCACAGGCAGGTGTAAACATGCCTCCGTCGAGTTACAGCCTCCAAAGAGCATAGAGCACGCTCTCCGCAAGCAGCATACAAGTGTTATACTGTTATACGCCTGCCTTGTCGCTGCTCCTGCTGCTACTGGTGCTACTGCTGCATACTTACTGGCGCGCTTAGACCTTGGCTTCAGTCTCCCTTTGCCAGTGCTCTCGTTCACACTGACAGCTTTTGCCTGTGCCGCCTACATACATGTACCGACGTGAACGTTCCACAAGAAGCGCGTAAGCTGTGTGAAAGAAAGCTCAGCATTCGAATTAATCAGGCACGCCAATTTTGGGGCCTCAACAACATTTACGTTTCTTTTGGCTTCATTAGTAGCTACATCGCCCCGTCCCTTTCTCGCTCATTCGGGCAAGCTTTGTGGCTCGTTTTGTTTGTGTGCGTGCGTGCGTGAGTTTGCGTTAGCTTAATGAGCCAAAAGTGTTTTATCGTGTTGTGTGTTAAATATTTAATACAATCTCGAATAAATGTTGCATAATCTGAGTGTCGTGCGGCTTTAGATAGCATCTACTACATTATCTCGTATTAGTTTTGACCATAAGCAAAAAACTAGAATTGAGTCTAAACAATTAAAAGCATGTAAGTAAGGTCCTTTCATTCTTAGCTTTAACTGTATTTGGTGAAGCCCTGAAAATAAATAAATTCAAATGAAAAACATTTTATTGTCTCACACTTAGCAATTAAACATCGCTGTTAAATCTTAAATATGGGATGCTGGCGTCCGAAGAGAATATAAAAATAATTTAATGTGCCTCCCTAATTATATTGTCTTATTTTCTGCACCCCAGGAACGTTAACAGAATTATTGCCATTTGGAATGTTATGGTTTTCAAATTCTATTACTTTGTTCTTTTTGGAAGTTAGAAATAAATTTAGTCAAGGAATTTTCTCATTTCCTTTGCAAAAGTATTCTTATGCTAATTCTTAAAAAAATACTTACATAAATATTTATGTTTACATTTTCCAATTAAGAAGCGTTTTCATCAATTGCTTCGAAAATTGCCAGCATAAATGCTCAATTTTCTGTGAATTCATCTAATAAAAGCACGAGGCAACCACAAAACGTGGTATAAATAAGAGCACACACGTACACACACACACGCATACACCCACTCACATACACACAGAAGCAAAGACCCAATTCCATTCGCCGTGCAGAGACTTTCAAATTAATTGTAGCCGAACATTTTGCTACTTGCCACAACTTACAATAATACTAGTTCATTTGCCACGCCCCTACTACATACACACACATGCATACATACACCCACGTAATGCGTAGAAGCATCCCAACTAAGTAAATAATGCGTAAAACAAGTCGAGCGTTTTACGGTTGCCTACTTTGCCCTCCTCCTCCCTATCAGCACACAGCTCCACTCACATAGGGAAACAGTCAATTGTAAAATTGTGGCTGGCAACAAATCGAGGCAGGAGCCACATGGAAGTTTTAGCTCGTGCTGTGCGTTGTTTTCGCTGCTGGCTGATGACTGTCGACTGCAGCTTGATGAAGGCAAAAAGGATTGCCAGGAAGAGTAGAGGCGAGCGCGTGCCGGTGTAATTCATTATGCTGACTAACTAAACGAGGAGCAGGAATAGAAGCTGGAGCAGCAGTCAGCGCTGGCATTGTCAATGCCCGTAAAGCCGATGGGGCAGAGCTTCCCGCAGGACGGAGGCGGCGGAATACTTTTCATACAAATAAACATTTGTGCACATGTGACGATGACTATAAAAAAAGGGAAAAATAATGTAGCTAACGCTGCGATTGTTGTTGCAAACGTAAAAATTGTCAGTCATGGTTAGACTTCCGTCATCAACATAGTCAACAGAAGCTGTGACACTCGAGCTGTGTGTGGGTCTGTGTGTGTGGGTGTATGAGTACTTTAGCAGTTGCGTGTTTGGTCTGCCTGTTCATATGTGTGTGTCCAACCATTTCTTTTATTATTTATGCCGTCTGCAAGCTCTTCAAGTGCCAGTTGATGGCTTTTAATTAAGACAATAAGCAAACGGAATGTTAAAGTTATATAAGCAAAATAGCGTTTTATAAAGTTACAAAATTAACAACATTGCTTGCTCAGCTACGTAATGTGACAATAATTGAATTTAAAAACGTTTAATGTAAGAATGAGCTAAATAAAAGCTTTATTTACTCGCGCATATTTCAAATAAATAAAACTGTCGACGGCAATACTAAATAAGTGAGAGACTAGACTAGTAGATACCCTCAACCACTTGCCGCTGTTTCAAACATTCTAGTTAAATATATTCTTCAAATTGTACGCCGTCACCTGGTTTTTTCCTTGCTAAACGCTATGAAAAATGCGTAATTGAATAACTTTAGTTTTCAGGACATGAGGCATTAAAACGTGCAAAACATTATCTTCACTAGTTATGTTAGGATATGTCCTAATAACATATAACATTTCAAATCGACTGGATCAAGAATATGTGTACCTTATGCCTGGTACATACATTTCCCAAAAATAATATATAATAAGGATATAATTATTCTTAATGGTATTAGGATATAGTTTAAGAAAAAACGACTTTTAAACTTATGTCATCGGAATTTGCCATCTGGATTCTTTGGATCAAAGATGCCTTTATTGGTTTACGCATTTTGTTATAATATTGTACCGCCCTCTCCAGGAGTATTGAATAAATATCATAAAAAAAACACATTGTGGCATACTAAATAAAAGTTTCTCTTTTTTTCGGGCGCAGCGCCGAAAAAGTTTATTTTGACAAGCTATAAAAAACTGCGAGCCATAAATCAGTGGGGCGTGTGTGAACTATACAAGCAGACACACACACACGCTGTATGTAAACTAAATAACTTTCACAATATTGTGGCATAAACAGCAATTACTTTTAGATTCGAACCTTGAGTTGTTTGCAAGAGCAAAAAGTATATTATAAACTGTAGTTGAGCTGCTTTATTAATAGGCAGGTGATATATACACTTAAGAGTCTTAAACAGAATATATTGGAACAGATTGGTATGTAATCAATATTGAAACAGAGAAACATCAACTAGTTCTTCCATCAACTTTAAATGTGTCTTAAAAGCATTAAATTAAAACTCAAAACTTTTTTAAGTGCTTCTCGTCTATATGCTTGGGCACACATTAACCACAACATGTGGAATCCACTCAGTATATTATTTTCTCCACTGCAACACCTTTAGCCCCGATGCCATCGCCCACATTAGGACTAATCCCTCAGACGGATTTTTAATAAATGTAATGGTATTTATGTCCCATACTCGTGGCAGCTCTTTTTTTTTCTTTCGACAAAGATTTATTTATTCCACATAAAGTTGATTAAATGCTTCGCTTCCCACTTTGTGCATTAGCATACAAAGGAAACTGGCTAAAAGAAAACCGAAAGTAAGCCAAATATACAGCTACTGCTACTTCCAAGCTCTGCCACCACGTTTAGGAAAACTTTCAGCTCTCGACCACGTGTAAAAACAAGCACAGTTCCTTTACCTGCTGCTGAATGCTGCTCCTGGGAAAATCAGCTTAGTGAACGTGGAAAAAAAATAACATTTTCTTTCGGGCACTTGCGTCAATCACGTACTAAAATAAGTCGGAACGCAGCAGTCTCGACTGCATAATACGCTTTTCATATTTTTGAAAACATAAATATAATCAAATAGAAAATACCCCAATTATTGAATTTCTCTTCTAAGCAGCTAATTTCAAACTTTTGTCCGATTTAAATATTATTTCTCAGTACGCTACGGGCACCAAATTACATAGAGTATAGACAGACAAATCTCAATATACTCGTTTTCAGCTTGCGAATTGAATATATAAACTTATGCGACAGCAGCTAAAAATGTTCTTTATGGTATTCATATGCGAGCATGGCAAGAGATTCTATCTCAGCGCTTGGCATGCATTTTTCTCCCCATTTTTTCGTATTTACTGCTGCTGTTGTTATTGTCGCTGTCTCCCGCAGCAGATAACAATTTATCACATTTCAATCACTTGTATCATCAATCATGTCAAACATATTTCAGCAATGCCAAAACGAACCAATGAACTAAACCATTTTGTTTTACGCTTATCATGAAAATGGAAAATAGGATGTATGTTAATACTTACATATATTGTTTAATATTTTATATCAGAATTTGACTGTGGTTATTAACAACAACTATTTAGCCATATTTATGTTTTATTTTTTGTATGAAAATTAGAGATTAATTGAATTGAGATTTATAATAAGAGCAAGAGAACAGAAATGTGATTTATTTTTCTGCTTATTATATAACAACTAATTTCAGCGGGAGGTAATGTTTTCTATGATATTTTAAATTTGCTTTTTTATTTTTGCTATTTCCAACAAGTAAATAAAAAAGGGAGTTCGGCACGAATAATTGTATTAGCGTCAAAAATTACCTTGACTGTCTTAAAGGATTTTTGATTTTTTATATATCATAAGTCTGATTTTTTTATATATCATAAGTCTCCAAAGCAAGAATGTCTTCGGCTACATATTTATACACTGAGCACCCATTTATAAGCCACCACTACGCAAGACGTTGTCGGTTTATAACATACATAGCATAACAAAAAAGTTGACAAACTAAAAGCTGGGCGACTTATACTCCTCTACAGATTTTTTATTTTAGAATGCAATCTCTTAAAATTCTGCTTACTTTAGATCGAAGTTCAACTATATAAATAAAATAAGACGGAATGTATCTAAAATTTAAGCAGTAGTTGCTCTGTAGCGAAATCGATTCCAAGTACAAACACATAATTTCAGCTCAATATTGTATGAGTGAACTTATTAGCCACACACATGCACACGCACGCACACACACGCACCCGTGGTAGGCATAGTTCGTATCAATGGCTGATATTTCCCATTAAGCGAAAAGCATTTAAGCCGGATAGTAAGATGCTCCCCACACAAAGTACACGGCGCCACGCCCTCAAAGACACGCGTACGAAGTGGCGTATACTAGAATTCATTTTTTTTACTACGTGCTTGATGCTGCTAGCAAAAGCCGTATAAAACAAGAAAAATTAGTTAAGTAAAGGGACTCGACTATAGGATATCCTGTAGCCAACTTTAACCAGACTTCACTGCGTCTTTTACTAGAAAGACAAATAAAAACCTTGTTTATGAGAATGAAGCTCTTTTATACTCTGAAATCATCTTTTCTATAGCAACAGACAGATGAACAGCAAATTGTGCATTGCTTCAATATTCAATAAGTAAACATTATACCCTTTTTCTATTTGCATCACGTGCAGGGTATAAGAAGTGCGCTAATGGTGAAGGTCAGACCGTTGTTACGTTTTGGACTTAAGTACGGCGCTGTTGCTGTCGTTGTTGTCATTGTTGTTGCTGTTGCTTGTGTTCACTTTTCTATTTTTTAACATTGTGTACTTCTGCATGCGGCATATTCGAGCAGCCTGCTCTCTCTCTCTTTCAATTCGACTCTTTGGTCATGCGCCGTGTGTTGGCTAATGCTGTCCGTATAACAGTTCAAGAATTGCAGACTTTTGGGCGATGCTGCTGTGACCACTTCTGCTTCTTGCCGCAAGTGCTCTGCTTTGGCAGTGTGCGTGTTCTTTTGTGTTACTCTTGTGGGTACAACAGCACAATATAAATAATACTTCCTTTTATTATTTATGCTCAGATGTGGTTATTTCTGCGCGAGAATCAACTGCTGCATGCAGGCAAATATGATTCGATTCATGAGTGGGATTTTGCATTTAAGAGAAAGGTCCACGCCCACAAGGACAAACGCGATAAAGGTGATTACTTTTTTAAACTTTTGATATATATCTAAAGAGTATAAAGCCAAATATGATTTCATGAGTTCCAAGATGAGAATAGGATGAATATTTATAGAGAAATATAGAAAAACTTTTAAGCAAATAGACATACAGGTATTGTGGTACGCATTATGGCAGTATACCTGCATTGCTTTATATTCTCGTAAAGATGTATTTACTATATAGTTTCCCCACTTTTTGACATTTATCAGCATTAAAGCCCCCATACAAGCCAAACAAATATTGTTTGCCCCACTTAGCATTCTTCAATAGTGAAGTCAATTGCATCGATCAGCTTCTGAACTTACAGTTCGAAGTGCATTGGGCTACCTTTGACTGAAATTGGATTCACTCAGTGACCAGAACAGTTCGAGTGCCGAGTGTAGTTCCATATGTCTGCCTGTCGGAAATGTGTGATGGGCGTACTTTAGAGAGAAGTAAATCCATACTTTACTCTGCCACACGCCACTGACAAGCCCATAAACTGCTGCCATAAGCTTTAATAACTGACTTGAGTCGCTTTGCTGCTGTCGTCACTTTAATGTCATTTTCATAATATGCCTGGAGCACCTTCGCACTTTTAACATCTTTTTGGTCCTTTGGCTGCAGCCGAAGCTCTTCCCAACAAAGTTTTATGGCACGTTTAACGCTAAGCCTTGGACTGGGGTTATACGTTAAATCTCTTTGTAGCGCTTTGACTCAACTCCTCTGCCGAGTGCCAACTGAAACTGACAGCGCAAATGCGTATTTAATTCCACTTGCGTTGCCAACGCCACACCCACAACCCATAAAACAGACAATTGCTGTTGTTATAGTTGTTGTCGTTGCTCTCGCTCTTGCTGGTGCGTTCACATTAATAAATGTCACATTTCAGCTGCACTGACGAAAGCATTGCCTGCCATCAGATATTTGACAAAATATTACATACTTTTGAGAGCTACTGAGTGAATGACAAACTGATTGACTGCCTGGCTGGCAAAATGACAGAATGACTAGACCAAAAAGCTGATTGCGCGAGCGCTTTAAATTAATTAGAGCTCTTCTTTTTTCTCTATTCATCTCCTTCATTCACTTTCTATCCCTTCTTAACGTCTTCAGCGCTGATAAGTTGCCGACAAGCAGATTTTCGACATTAGTAATTTGTGCTGAAAAAACGGAAATTGCTGCAGTCTACTTAACCCCGAAAAATGAATACTCTTGTAAAAAAAGATTGCTGAAAAGGGCTTTAATGTTAAAGATATACAATTAGGGTTATCTAGAAGTTATTTAATAAAAGAGTTGTTTGAAATAGTCTTAGAGACATGTTAGCTGGAAAATTTGGCTTCTCATTACTAAAGTATATTAGTAAGTGTTAGTATTAGCAAATAGTTGAGCTCTAAATTGCTAGGGCATATTAGTTTCCTACTTAAAAAACTTTTTTTTATCAATTTGTCCTAATCGTATATCTATATATTATTTTGCTTTTCAAAATAGATTAAATATATATTGATGGAAATATTCTGAAAAATAATTGGATTTTGAAAATTTTCTTAATTTTAAAAAGATCATTCAAAGCCAGCTGTAAACATTTATGTATATGCATATACATATATATTTTTAATATAGTAGCTTGATGCACCCTATTCCGGCATACATATGCACATCCTTCAGCATAAATATGCACATATTCAATATTTTATGAGGATATCTTTAAGCCAGAGACTAGCACTAGACTTGCACAAAATTATTCCCACAAACTGATCAAAAATGTAATAACTTCATGAGGTCAAGCTGTGCAAGTGCCAGATTAAAATACCCTCTACAAAGGTATAATAAATTGAAGATTGAAGTACCCATCGAGTTTTGTGGCAAGTTAAAGTGAGTGCGCCTGTCGCTGGTCCGATAATCGGCTTAATGTGGCAGACACGCCAGCCATAGCATACTACAGGGCGCTATCAATTGTATGCAGCACGTTTTTATGTACAAGCAATTAGCTTAATGACACAACTGAGCTCAGAATGTGAGCTGAAAAATGATAGTATTTCACTTAGTCCGCCTACAGCTTGGGAAATGTCAAAGAGTTCGATTTGTTGCTAGACTGCCAAGAGTTACTTCAACTTCTAGCATTCGCAGCGTTTAAGCCATGGCTTATATTGGCCAAAACACGCACATTCGTTTATACTATATATGGTGTATTTGGCATGTCGGTGAGGGTCTGCTGCCCCCTTAGGTGCCTGTGCAAATTTGCCTGAAACTTTAACATTTCCATTTGCTGCAGCAGCAAATGCCAAGCAATGGCCAAAGGAAGAGCGTGTGCGCGAACTGCATATTTGCCTTGCACACACACATCCGACTATGAGTTTGCTTATGTGTGCGCTTGAGTATATCCTTGTGCCGGCAGATTATGGCAGCTATTTGTTTTTTTTTAGTGATGAGAAATATCTTCTTATACTCGTTTATTTTGCTTTAAGAAATTAATCACAAAATTGTAACTTTATTGAACTTGAGAGAGATAACACTAAGTTGGCGAGTATCGGACGCCTCGGCATGCGGAGAAGATTTTAGTGATATATATCGTACATTTAATACATACGGTTTTAGCTAATATATTAGATATGTATTCTAAATTTGTGCGTCTCTCACGTCGATATTGAAGCTGAACTCTTGCTATATAACATATCTATCTCTTCCAAACTGCTTAATGCTTGTTGTAGACGAATTGGGTGTTATTTGCATATTTTTGATACATGGCGAAAGCCATTGCTAAAAGCGGGCGCTTTAGGGTTTTCTTCGATTTTTATCATCCGCAAGTTTCTCGGCGAGCTAGTTAGAATAAGATATTTTATATTTATATATTATATTTTATACTATGGTTGGAAGATATTCAATTTACTTTTGGAGCCAATAGCATACATATGTACATAAATACATTTCCATTTCTCTCCACTATATACTTTCTTCATATATTTACTTACCTCTATGTTTTCTATTAAGGAAAATTTTTAATTTATATATCCCAATAACACAGCTAACTACATTTTGCTATTATCCGGGGCATAGCTGGCCGGTAGGGCAACTAAAATTCCTGCAACGTTTCAGTGATGTTAAAAGGGTAATTCTGAAATTCTATATAGGTTATCTAATAAAACCGCACCAAGATCAAATTTATTTATTTAATGTAGTATTAAGTGCATAAATTAGTAATATACATAAAATGAAAATGAAAAAGATAATTTGGCAGCTATCTTATGGATGCTTAATTTGGTAGCAAGCAACTTCTATTCTTAAGCACTTGAGAGCAAAATCTTTTTGCTTATGTGGAGATTAAATATTAGTCTTTGGAACAATGTGAATCAACAGTGTTTCCATTGTACCTTTTACGTAAAGGATTATGTTATGTTCAAGAGCTGGAGTAAGAAAGAAGCGGACATAAGTGGACTGGACAGTCTTCGCTTTCTGAATGTATATATCTATCTACATTCATCGTTTATTGTAATCTGATTACATATTTTAATTGGTAATATCATTTTAAAGGGCTGCAAATATTTAAGGTAGGCCCAAAAAACTGGGCTAGATGAACAATGATAAACCGGGGCGCCCATTAAACAGGTTCAGTTCATTTGCCAAAACGCTGGCCAAAGAATTTAATCAAAATTTATAAATCACTGCATTGCAGGAAAATAAATTGTGGAGCTGTTTGCCAAGTTTTCAATAGAAGTTGTTTAGCTGCCAGAAATACGTACGTATAGCCGAATTTCTATGTGGTGTTCGGTCTGTGGTTGCGGTGCTGGCAGTCTGTGGCAGCGGCTGTTTGCCACTTACGCTTGAATGCCTCGTCCAGTCATTGATATGCGAATGCGCCACAAAAAGTTCAAATTAAAAACACTCGACTGTGTGTTATCCCGGCCACTTGAAAAAGAGATTGTGACTGACTGAAACGAGGACATCAAAAAAGTTGCGCAAATCAATTTTTTGCAGAGATCTGATATCCAACCCATCGAGTTTGACATGTTTTGAAGTGAAGTGACAGCAGGCATCTCTAGGCAACTGTTGCACGCACTTTAAAACACGGCAAAAGTTTGTGCCCCAAAAAAGTTGTGGCAAACGGGTAACTGGATTGGACGCACACGTTGCAAAAGTTTTGCAACTTGATGTTCCATTTCATATATGGCTAATCGACAAGCATACAACTGGAACGCCACACAGTTCTTCCTTAGTCAGATTGTCCGTGTTCATGGACATGCGATCTTTTAGTCTGCTCTCATTAAAAAGTAAAATAAACAAGTAAAACTTTCAAAATCAAAAGCGAATAAAAACAGCAGCAGCAGCAGCAGCAGCTGAACTCAAAACAAAAGGAAAAAGAGAAAAGCAAATAAAAAAGAAAAAAACCACTTGAGCAAGTAGCAAAAGTTTTCCATTTATAACGAGCACAGTGCCATCCATGTGTATATGCACAGGGGCATGTTTTGCTATGCGGGTGGGCGGGGTGACCGTAGAAACGAATGTATATATCATGCTGTCTCATTTGTTAGATGTGCATGAGTGTTGGTAAAACTTTAAATGCGCGGTAATGAAATCGTTGGCAACAAATGCTGTCAACAAACACACACACACACATATATATACACACATACAGAAGAGCGTTTTATGGCAGGGTTCCGGCAAATGTCGAGCATGCAGGCATTCTGCAGATTTCCAGCACCTCGCCAAAGCCAGAAAGTTGTCTGACTCAAGTGTTACGCCCCAAACAACAAGAAACTGTGTTAAGTTGCCACAACTTGGATACGCAACAGGGGGCAGTCAGACATTAGTGGTAAGGGGCAAGCACTTCCAGTTAGCTACACGTCTTGCCATAATCATATGAATGGCCTGGCATTTGGAGCATTATGCTGCGGTTAAACCACTAAGATAGTGTATATATTTATATGAAAAATTCATTTGTAACGACCCAATGGAAATTGAATGTGTGCTCGAACAAATAAGACCCAACGCCGCAGTGCAGCATTACCTCGAATGGGGTGCAGTCAGAACTTAAGCTTAGACAAGTTTTCTGTAATTTTAAAAGTCTTTTTAAAACCCCTCTTTCCGCTTGCTCACCCAACAAAAGCCAACTTTAATGTATAAAGGATAAAAGAGCGTTTTGTAAAGTGACATAATCTTAAGTAATCCATGCGGTTGACTGTAATTGTGTTAGCTTTTGGTACTCTTCGTAAGTTAGTTCACTTGAATGGTATCGTTTGCTAGGGGGTTTTTAAGAGAACTCCTTGTCTTCTACCAATAAAGAAGTTAATTGGCATTGAGTTCATTTACGGAAGAAGAAGACTACGCTATATTTAAAAGCTTACATATTATTTATTTATTTTCAGTATGTGAAAATTTAAATTGAAATAAGAAAGGACTTCAAATTTAATATATATATAAAAGTAATGTGGAAGAATAATTTTTGACAATATCTTATAACTTAAAAATATAGATATTTGTGTAAATAACATATATATACATATATTTACCTGCTTACCGAATACATATTTACAATATTTCACTCTGCGAGTATTTCCCCATATGTATCGCACGTATTTGCTTTTGCAGACAAATTAAAATATCAATCGGATTTTAAACATTTAGAATGTTCGTATATATAGAAACGGTTGTTCGCATAATATCTGGCAAGTTATCTTCTAATAAGGCGTAACTCTCTAGACCATTCTTACTCATTTCAAGAAGTTTTTAACTTAATTTATTTGCTATCTAAAGAAAATTAGCCCACTGTTCAGTTAAAGCAACATTATTTTTATGTTCAATATCGCTTTAAACAAAATGTTTTTATCAATGATAAAAACATTCAAGAACTAATTCGTTTGGTAGTTGGTTCGTTTGTTTTTAATTAACTTACTAGAGTTAACAACAATTTCGCTTATTACGAGGTCAGTTTATGATAGTTCCAATTAAAATAAAAATCAACACTTAATTGAAGTGTTATTTATTCACCCACTTGCATTAATGAAAGTACCAAATTGAGTTTAATTAACGCCAAGTACACAGATTAACATTAAACAGTTAGTAAAGCTCTCCAAATATAAATAAATATTACATTTTGTGTTTTAAATCAAAGAAATTTTTTTTTAGTAGAACACTTTGGCCTTAGAAATATTCTTTAGTGTGTCTATACGGCTCTTCCACGCTTATTTAATATTTCACTAAAATGAATTTTGAAATCGATAAGTGTAAAGTTCATGAATTTTTAGCCCCCTGTCATTCATTTGACCAGAGGGTAAATATTTGACTGAACCCTGTGTTTACTGATAACTTACGAAAAAATGTAGTTTCCCTTATGAAAATAGTTGCGTACTGCGTATATGATTTAGCGGCTGCGTTATGAGAAATTGATTCTGAAATAACTTCGGTTCTAGATCTACTTTCTTAATGAAATTTTCAGGGCATAATCTTGACATCTAAAGGTGAATATATATGCGAGATCCCAACTCCCTATTTGAAATACGTTTTTTCCACTTATGGGGCTAATGGGGGAAGGTATCCAAAATTTAAAAAGTTTATTATCTGTATTTGCATCACAGAAACCTACATAGTCAATTTGGTATCTCTAGCTATTATGGTCTTTCAGTTATAGATTAATAACAAAGTCAAAATATCGATTGTTATCAATAATAAGGAAATAGGATGAGTTATCGAAAAAACAAAATAAACTTGTACTGCGTATGGTTTACATGTAGTGGAACTGCATGTATTACACTAAAATTTTATGAAAACAAGAGTCAGACTATTATTTTTGCAAAATTATCAACTTGCTAAATAAGAACATGAAGACAGAATAGCCCGATTAAATGTATTCGAGACATTATATCCCGAAATTGAATATGAAGGCGATTTTCTGGAACATTTGGGCTCCTGTAATATCCAGATAATTGGTTTTTCCAAAATTACCGATACACAACGTGAAAGTTCAAGTTCTCACTCCTAAATTGCTTAAAAAAGAGAAAATGTATATAACACTGGATATATTTTTACTGATAACCCCAGCAGACGTGACAATAGTTGTCAAATGGGTAAGCTGTCACAGGTGGGCTTCAAGCATTGCTTTGTTAGTTTAATGTAAGCAGTGCTTGTGTCTTGATGTTTTGTCAGTGGAATTTTGAAAAAAAAAAAGAATTGTCCAAATTATAAAGTGTTTAGTTTTTCTTTGTTTTGTTTAACTGTTTCTGTTCGTGCTTTTATTGATTCTAGAGACATATATTTATTTTTTGACCAGTACTTAAAAATTTAGTGTGCAATTAAATTTTCAATATGCAGAATGCGCGTAGAGTCGTGTTTAAGTCTAGTGTCATGCGTGGCATCCCCTTGATGGAAACCGTTCGCTTCTCCTGTGTCAAGGAGACGCGAGGAAAGGGTCTGGTGCTTGGCATTTATCAGGAAGAGGGCGACAAGGAGGCGAAGTTGACGCGTAGCGCGGATAAAATGAACGACCGCTTGGGCGGAAAACTTGCGGAATTAATATGCGAAACAAAGATTACTGGGCGATTGGGAAGGGGAAAGGTGTTTAATAACGTTGACCCCGATTTTACAAGCATAGCAGTCGTTGGCTTGGGCCTGGAGGGTATTGGCTTCAACGAGCTCGAGATGCTGGACGAAGGCATGGAAAATGTACGCATTGCAGCCGGCATTGGTGCTCAATCGCTGCAAAAGATGAAGTGCACCGATGTTTCCGTCGACGGCATGGATTACGCGGAGCAGGCAGCCGAAGGTTCCATGCTGGGCGTCTGGCATTATACCGACATGCTCAATAAGAGTAACCGGCCGGTCGTGCCAAAGCTCGACTTGTACGACTCAATGGATCGTGATGGCTGGACGCGTGGCATATTCAAGGCAGAATCGCAGAATCTGGCACGACGCCTAAGCGATGCGGCTGCCAACTGTATGACGCCCACGCTGTTTGCTCAGGCCACCGTGGATGCTCTCTGTCCTTGCGGCATTACCGTGGAGATACGCACAATGGACTGGATAGAGCTGCAACGCATGCATTCGTTTTTGATGATCGCCAAAGGTTCCTGTGAGCCGCCAGTGCTTATGGAGATCAGCTACTGCGGCACGGCGCCAGAGGACAAGCCCGTGCTCTTCCTCGGCAAAGGCATCACATTCAACTCGGGTGGCATCAATTTACGTCCATGCAACGGTATGGACGAGTATCGGGCTTCCATGTCCGGCGCCGCAGCCTGCGTAGCCATGATGCGCTGCGTTGCGGCCTTGTCATTGCCCATCAATGTGGTTCTTATTGTGCCGCTGTGCGAAAATTTGCCCTCGGGCATGTCAACAAAGCCGGGCGATGTCTGCACCCTGCTGAATTCAAAAGCAATGGCTATACGCGATCTAGACAAAGCGGGTGTTGTGGTAATGGCTGATCCATTGATCTATGGCCAAACGAATTACAAGCCGCGGCTGGTGGTCGATGTGGCAACGCTTGGCACCGGTGCTAAGAAGGCACTCGGTGGCGGAGCTTCCGCCATATTTTCCAATTCGCATTATATCTGGAAGCAGTTCCAGCGAGCTGGATCTCTCACCGGCGACCGCATGTGGCGCCTTCCACTGTGGCAATACTACAAAAAGCAAGTTACCGACGAACTGGGCTACGATATTAGCAACGATGGACGGGGACATGCGAGCTCCTGTCTGGCGGCAGCTATCCTCCATGAATTGGTGCCTTGCGCGGACTGGGCGCATATCGATACACGTGGATCCGGCATGCTCAGCAAATACGGAATCATTCCATATCTGCCCAGCCGACGAATGACCGGACGACCAACGCGAACTTTGGTCCAGTTCCTGTACCAGTTAGCTTGTCCAGAGGCCAAATAGTATCTGTATATCTGCGGTAAATGTATAGTAACCTGTAAATATTAGGTTTTATTATCCCAATGGGAGACTTTCAAAATCCACTGAATTCACTGGCTCACATACTTTTTTTTGTACTGACGATTAAGATTGTGATTGTACTATATGAAGCTTGCATGTACTTGGTAGGCCAAGAAGATCAAACCCCCTTCGTACGTAATTCAGATAAATATAGATACGATAAACAGTGTTTTTGGCCATTATTTTTTATGAATGTATACAAGTTGGTAGTAACAGAAGGAATCTGTGATCTAAAAAAAGCTCCACTATTAAATAAGGATGTGTGGTGCATGAAAGACATTGGCATATTGACATAAGATAAGACCAAAATTAATTTTCATATCCTTACACATATTTTGTGGTTGTGGGAATGGAAGTGTTATAGTACTTCGAATAATTATGTTGCTATAAGTGCTTTCTTACTCGAAATCATCAAAAACAAGTAAGAAAGCTCTAGTCGGGTCTGCCCGACTACGAGATCCCCTGAACCAAGTCCGAGCTGATGTTTTAAACAACCTAGCTTACATCTTTTATCTATACATATTACCTCTGCGCGCATATACACATGCACACATACACACAGGCACGCATATACACATGCACACATATACACATACACATATACACATGCACACATATACACGTGCACACATTTGTATACACATCAGTGTTGCCAACTTTTGTTGAGCAAAAAAAGCTAGATCAAGGAAAAATAGACCCAAAATGAAGCGAAGTTTTCGGAGAAAAAAGCTCGGAAAAAAGCTTAATTTTCGAAGCAAATTTTGTATGATTTGTAGGAAAATGTATTGAATACCTCAATTTTTCTGCAAAATTTTTCTTAATAAACAAAATATGTCTTCAATAATGCAGTCATATTAATTTGACAACCTTTTTTTTTTGCTTACCACAAAAATTTTTACTGAAATTTTCACCATTTTGTATTCAATTTTATAAGAAATCAACAAATATTAAGCCAAATTAAAAACAGCTAAATCGGTTTTTTAAAAAGCTATATTTCCCGCTATCCGATGTTTTGGAATTTTTTCCGCAATTGCTCTTTCATAAAAGCCCGATTTGACGGGAAAAAAGCTGATTTGGCAACAGTGATACACATGCACACATATACATATCATGCACATAGAAGTACGCGCGCCGATTTCTGCGTAGTTGATTTGAATGTATGTGTGCACACGTACAGGCTGCTGCCGCGCGCTTTTACAATTAATAACTTTAATAACTTCTGTATTACTTAACGGATTTGAATGTAATTTTCTGCATTGAATGATATTAATTTATTGAAAATACGGGTTTCACTAAAAAATTTGAAAAGATTTAATTGTGGCTTTAATAATTTTTTTTTTTTAATAAATTTTTTTTGTGAAATGTGGAGCCGGTATCCAAAATATGAAAAAATAGAAAATGTATTTTATTTACAAAAAGCTAAAAACAAAATTTGGTAGCTGTAGATAAAAATATGTAAAAGATATGGTCAAAAAACTGAATATTGATAACGTTTTAAATCGATATCATTGAAACGAAAAAATTTATCGAATATCTAAAACAAACTCGATATTTTCGCTGTATACACAGACTATCATGCAAAATTTTAAGTCTCTAGCTCTTATATGTTATGAGATCGACGCGTTCATACATACGGACAGACGGACAGACGGACAGACGGACGGACGGACGGACAGACAGACGGACAGGGCCAAATCGACTCAGCTCGTCGCCCTGATCAAGAATATATATACTTTATGGGGTCTGCCACGCCTCCTTCTGCCTGTTACATACTTTTTGCAAAACCATTATACCCTGATTTCCCATTTTCAATGGGTTCAGGGTATAATTAGCATTGAAAAGTGCTTCACACGTAGGATACCTAAACTGAGCTAAGCAGAGATTATATCATGGAATTACTATTGTATCAACATTTTAAAATGTATTTTTAATACACAATATTCTTAAGCCAGATACTTGTTTTTAAAAAAATATTTTTAATTTTATAATATATTGCACATGGAAAAGTAAAAAGCAACTCATGGCAATATTTAGTCTTACTGAAAAAAATATTATTTTTATTATATATATAGAGCCGAATTCCAATGGTCAAATAGGTGACATTGCTACTGAATTTGCTTATAGAATATCCAAATTTAAATAGCCAATTCTGAGAAGTTAATTTGGACATATTGAAACTATTTACAATACTTTTAAGAAAATTGAAATGCAATTTATGAGATCCAATTACTTAAGTTGCGTACTTTTCCCAATATTTGTATGTTTTATGGTCTACTAGGAGACAAAGTGGAGGACATTTTCCGTACCTGGCACAACCAATTATACAAACAAATTTGCAATTTTCACACAGGCATTTGCACGTTTGACACGTTTAGGCCATTTTCCCGAGCCCCATAAGCATGTGCTACCCAAAAAGGATATTTGCCTTTACACATCTACTTGCAGTCGACTTTAGCCTCTTAGCTTTTGTTGATGAAATTGCTGAAGGATATTACTTTGAATTATCATAAATAACAGCGCTCGGCAACAGCAATGACACTTATGTAACCATGTGTGTATACGTGTAACAGTACGTGTGTGTGCGTGCGTGTGGTGGCAAAAGGGATCAGCAGGTGCCCGTCCGCTACTGAGGCTTCATTTTGGGGTTGTCTTTGGCCATACTCCGGTTATGATGTGCCTGTTTATCCGTTTGAATGTGTGTACGTGTGGTTGTGCCTGTGCTTGTGTGTTGAGAATTCAATAATATGGACTGAATGTGATTCACAAGGTAATCGAGTTGCTCTCACCAAGCGGTTGAACATGGTGTATGGTGACCAAGTTTTACTCAGACAGTGTATACATAAATTAGCCACAAAGAGCTTCACCGCATGACTTGTCGAAAAGCCTATATGGCATTGAGGCGAACGCGATTTTCCAACATTCCTGAATGCTGTATTTATGGCAGATGAAGACTTGAGATGCTATGCTCTCAAATTAAAAATACAATACAATGTCCTTTAAAGCGCCTTCAAGCGCTTTTTATTGTTGCACAGTGATTGTAATGGACTTTAATTGCATTTTTCGCTGAGACTCTGAACTGTCTATTTTACAGCTCCCTGCTTGGCATTTAAATTGTTTTTCAACTGCCAGCTGCTTCTGAGCCTACTTCCAGCTACATTCGCATCTGCCGTGACGTTTATGAAAAATTCTACTTGATCTGCTTTCGGTCTGGCTTCCTTCCCTGTTGGCCACAATTTAATTTAAAATTTGCGGCCTGCGTGGGCTATACATTTAAGGCCTTTAAAAAATCCACTTACGTACTTTCAATGCAATGAACTCTTTCTCGGTGTACAAAGTGAATGAAAAAGTTACAAAGAGCTGAGTGAAACTTCAACTTAATAAAATATTGTCCAGACAACAGGAACTGTAATTAATTATTGAATTATGCAGGAGCTCAAGTACAGAGCAATTTGATGGAGAGAATAAATATTTATTAATTCCCATGTCTTTCGCTTATGAATCTTTATTTTGGGTTAGTTGTAAGGCAAAAACTTACATGTGATTACTAGAATATGGCATGGGACCAACATAGTGTTGGCATAGCTCTTTTGTCAGCCAACAATAATTTGTTTGTAAACAATGAAAAATTCAATTACAGTTGCCTTTCAGGCCGCCTTTCAAAAGCTTATGAGTCAAACAAGCCACAAGAAAAGTTTGCTTTCTAAATGTTTCTATATGTATGTGTATTGTATGCAAAGCTCATCCTGCATCCTAGGCCTTTGCCTAGAACTGAACAATGGACATCCCTTTGGCCACAAAGCAGCCATTGACTTGTGCTTTATATGGCTGGGAGGGTTGTCGGGGGTATATCATATGTTTTAATAGCATTGCCTTTCTTTGAAGCAGCATCTAATTTTAAGGCATAAAGTTACATATATCAACTATCGTGTATTATATTTTCTTTAGTTTTAATGCTAGTCCCAAGGAGTTTTTCAATTAATTGCTAGATAGTCAAAATGTAGTTTAAATTTATAGTTGCCCTTTCTATTGCATTTAACCATTTTCCGTTGCATTTAACTGTATAAAATGCTTTAATACAGGATTTATATAAAAAACAAGTAAGAAAGCTCTAGTCGGGTCTGCCCGACTACGAGATCCCCTGAACCAAGTCCGAGCTGATGTTTTAAACAACCTAGCTTACATCTTTTATCTATACATATTACCTCTGAGCGCATATACACATGCACACATATACACGTGCACACATATACACATGGACACATATACACATGCACATGTACACATATACATACCATGCACACAGAAGCACGCTCGCCGATTACTGTGTAGTTGATTTGAATGTATGTGTGCACACGTAAAGGCTGCTGCCGCGTGCTTATACAATGTTTCCTTTAATAACTTCTGTATTACTTAACGGATTTGAATTCAATTTTGCATTTTTTTTTTTTGCAATTTTTGCATTGAATGCTATTAATTTATTAAAAATACGGTTTTCACTAAAAAATTTGAAAAAATTAAATTGTTGCTTTGATAATTTTTTTTTAAATAAATTTTTTTTGTGAAATGTGGAGCCGGTATCCAAAATATGAAAAAATAGAAAATGTATTTTATTTACAGAAAGCTAAAAACAAAATTTGGTAGCTTTAGCTAAAAATATGTAAAAGATATGGTCAAAAAACCGAATCTTGATAACGTTTTAAATCGATAACATTGAAACGGAAAAATTTATCGAATATCTAAAACAAACTCGATATTTTCGCTGTATACACAGACAATCATGCAAAATTTGAAGTCTCTAGTTCTTATAGTTTCTGAGATCGACGCGTTCATACATACGGACAGACGGACAGACGGACAGACGGACAGACGGACGGACGGACGGACAGACAGACGGACAGGGCTAGATCGACTCAGCTCGTCACTCTGATCAAGAATATATATACTTTGTGGGGTCTGCCACGCCTCCTTCTGCCTGTTACATACTTTTTGCAAAACCATTATACCCTGATTTCCCATTTTCAATGGGTTCAGGGTATAAAAAAACTAATCAAAAATCAATAAATACACTGCACGTGACGTTAATGGCAGAACACACTTACAAATAATATAAATCCATTACAATTGATTATATTATATAAATAAATAAAAACTAATTTATTTTATTAGTACTATTTATTAAAATGATTAATTATACTCAAAATTTATTAAGCTCTAGAACAAAAACAAAAACAAATTATTTAATTACATATTTTGCATATTCACATCTCTTCCTTATATCAAAAAGTGTTGATTAATCTTTAAAAAAAAACAAGTAAGAAACAAGTCGGGTCGGCCCGACTACGAGATCCCCTGAACCAGGTCAGATGTGATGATGTTTTAAACAACCTAGCTTACACATTTTATCTATACATATTACCCTCTGCACGCATATACACATGCACACATATACATATGCACACACACACAAGCACGTGCGCAGATTGCTGCGTAGTTGATTTGAATGTATGTGTGCACAAGTATAGAGCAAGTGCTATGTTGCTGCCGCATGCTTATTTTAATTGACAAAATGTTTTCTTTAATAACTTCTGTATTACTTAACGGATTTAAATGCAAATTTCAGCATTGAATGCTATTATTTTATAGAAAATACGGTTTTGGCTAGAAAATAATAGTAATAATAATTTTAAAAAATTAAATTGTGGATTTGATATTTTTTGAATAAATCGCTTTTGTAAAATGTGGACCCGGTATCCAAAATATAAAAAAATAGAAAGTATATTTTCTTTACAAAAAGCTGAATGCAAAATTTAGTAAAAATAGCTAAAAATATGAAAAAATAAATAAAAAAAACCGAATATCGATAACGTTTTAAATCGATATCATTGAAACAGGAAAGCTTATCGAATATCTAAAACAAACCAGATATGCGCGCAGTGTACATGGACTTTCGTGCAAAATTTGTTCTGAGATTGACGTGTTCATACGTACGGACAGACAGATGGACAAGACCAAATCGAAATGGGCACCGCTATGAGAAATTATTTATTAAATAACTTCGGTTCAAGATACTTTCTTGATGAAATTTTGAGGACATAAAATTGTCTTATCCGAATGCGTGTATATGCAAGATCTCAAGTCCCTACTATTTAAAATCGTTTTACATATTTTCATCACAGAAACCTACATATTAAATTTAGTGTCTCTATCTTATATGGTCTTTAAGTTATGGATTAAAAATGAAGTCAAAATATCGATTTTTATCGAAAACAAGGAAATAGGGTTAGTTATCGAAAGAAAAAAAATTAAAGTCTCGTATGGTATACAATAATATATATTTAAAATATATTTTTCCCATTTTTAATGGGTTTTGGGGTATAATGAGATATCGCAAAAGGATAAACTCCTGCAATAGTTTAGCTCGATTTAGCAAATGGCCAGCTATATCACTCACTTAGATCGAATCAACTTAATATACTTTATAAAGTCTTTAAGTAATTTGTCATCTACAACAACTTTTTTTACGTAATTATCAAATGTGTTTTTTCAACATTTGTTTTTTGGCTTCAATAATTTTTAGTCATTTATCAAGAGAGCTTTACTGTCCAACCATAAATAAATTTTTGCTTCATATTTAATTTAATGAAAGTGCATTTTATTAAGATCGATTTTTGTTAAACTAAGCTACTTAGGATAAAACTCTGTAAATGCATAGCAGAGAATAGAAAAGGCAACGAATGTGGTCAAAAGGGTGACGAGGATGCGGACGAGGATGAGGAAGATGACGACGACGAGGATACATTGCCAAAGGCAATCATCGCAATTTAATATTCATGACATTCTCACAGTCAATGTATTTTCAAAGTGTTGCCAGGAGCTGCAACTGGGGACATGCTAAGAAATGAGTCCTATAGAGTACTCTGTGCAGGCGACAAGCATTTGAGACGCAAAGTGATTGATGAGTTTTTTATTGCAGTAAAACAGGCAGATCATCGTATAGACCAAGCATAGAAGGCGTCTATAATGTGGTATTCAAAATAAATGAATGACTCGGTTTATATATAGATAGAGATAAATATGAATGAACATGATTATAAACAATTTGTTGTGAGTCAGTATAGACTAGATATCTATTTAAATATTTGATTAAATTATCCATTTACATGCTAGTTGTTCGATTCTGATATAATAGTGTTAAGTTAAAGCTGTCTTACATTACGCAACTCGGACTTTTTTGTCGCCTGACATTCTATGGACCGACTCGACATGTGTCTGTTCGCTATCATACTTTCAATAAGAAATGAACCCAATTCCTTTCCGCCCTTTTGTGGTACAATGCTGACACAAATTGCTCATCTGTTATTTATCATATTGAGGGCTGTCCTCCTTCGATGATACCACATATGTGCTCCTATTTTTGCAGCCTTTTTTTTATATATTCGTTATACCCTCCCTGTACGCATTGAAAATGGTAGAGAAAGGGTATATACCTATAAATACCAAGTTATTCAAAAACATATATTCCACAGCAGAAGATAATGTGAACTTTGAACTTATAATTTATATATGTATATATCCGCTCTTAGCTGGATACAGAGTATCTTTTGCTAGGCCTAGAGTATTCTCACTTGCATAACTTTCGCCTTATGGCATGTTTCCCTTTTTTTGCCTTTCTCTCCATTGCAACTGGCTGATTTGCTATCAGCGATAAGCCAAAAGTCCGGATAGTTCTGGCCATTGTTCTCCATTCGTGGTTTGCGTGGCTCTTTACTAGCCAGCAGCTACTTTGACAGCCGTCTGCGAGTTAAATTCACAAATTATTGTATTTCTTGCTGCTATCAAAGCAGCAGCTCCTTGTATATGTTACAGAGCTCGCATTCAACTGATTTCTGGACTACTAGCAATATGCTCGGGCATTGGGCATGGGTAGATTATTAATTGTGGTGATATCGTTGAACCAGAAATAAATTGGCCTTTCAAAACTCTTAGCAAGTCGTTGTGTGTTGGCCAATCTTTTCATTGTTTGGCCCCGGACCATTGTTTGGACTGGCCAAGCTTGACTGCACCCGAGTTCGGAACGACTTATTTGCTGGTCCAATCAAGAAACATGCAAATGATTAACGATGCCGAACATTTTGTTCCTCCTTTTGCTGTTGCCCAGCGCCGGCCGACGGCCATAAACAATTTGGCTTATTGACATAATTACGCCGAGTTTTTAATATACACTATCAAGAGCTAATCCCTGCCAGCAGTCGCTTGATTTATGTTCTCCATAATGGCCAAACATAATTTGCCTGTGGTGTCAACATTTGCGCAGGCTTGCGCCGAAGAATTACATAATTAATGATGGAAATTAAAAGTAAATATGCCAGCCTGGTTATCCCAACCCCCTTGGCAATCCACTGCGCCTCTTGTAATCAAAACATTGCTGAAAAATGTCCAGAAACTCGACAAATCTCATTGCATAATTGAAATATGCTGCAAGGAAGTCGCATTTTAAGACAGCGGAACAAAAAAAGAAAAGAAAACAACGTCGCATTGGCTTCCGACGGAAGAAAGACAGAATGAAGGTGCCTGCTTTTATGCAGAGCAATGTAGAACGAGAAACTGTCAGAATTTCTAAATAAAATTACCCTTTCATAAGCGGCTTTATTCAATGTTGAATTTATTTTGTAACAGATAAGTATTGTGGACTTTAGGTAACGAATCGTTGCGTTTATAAAGATTTCAATCAAATTTTTATCAAGCAAAATACAACAAGATTAAAGATCTAATTTTTTGAAATTCACAAAGTATTCTTTGGTCTGCTTAAACATATTTTAAAACTTGAGTAAACAATTTTGCAATTCATAGCCTGAAGTGGTATTAGATTCAAACACCTCAACTAATTGAACTATGAATGAGTATTGGCCAACCAGAAGCGTCCGACTGAAGATTTCAAAGTTATTTAACTCCACATTGTAATTGTTCATTTCAAATAAATATATATAAACAAAATTGTATTAAAGAATTATACAGATCTGAAATTAACATAACATACTCTGATGGCAAAAAAAAAAAAATTATTGCGTAACTTTTTTTCATTTAATGTTTTTTTTAATTACCTATTTATTTAACTCCCCTTTTGTAAAATAAAGCTTTAGAAACATGTTTTGCAAATATTACACAGGCTAACTAAGGTCACAAAAATTCTACAGGCTGTTTGAGTATTGTACAGTTACTTTAGCGAAGGCTCTGCCGCTTTAGAGCCATTCTGCTTTTAGCACGTTAAAAGCTTTGGAAAAGCATAGTCTGATTCATGGAACAATCAGATTCATCGAAATGTGTTGGCCTTTATTATTGTCCACTGGGGACCTCAAAGGAAATAAAAGTTGGATCCCAACCTTGTCTGTTGCTTAATGGAACTATGCAACAAAGCTAAAACAGTCGCGTGTGCTCGTCCCCGACGTCCTTATTAACGTAGTCTATCATATACTGTTTTTCTTCAGTTTAGCGAATAGCAGGGTATTAGCTAGTCCAGCTGCCCCTTGACCTAATTTCCCTGCTTTCATTCTCTGTTTAAAGGTGTTTTGACGCAAGGTACAAATTGTACAATTTGCACCATAACGTTTTTTTTTTTTCATTGCATTGTTCTTGTTGTTGTTGTTGCTGTGGAAATTAGCCGCACGGCTGTAAATAGAAACGCGCTTTTCTTGGGGCGGTTTTCGTTGAGTTTTCTTTATGGCTGCTGTTTTTTCAAGTCTGCGCCATTTTTGACACTTTATTGTTGCTAACGTATTGTTGTTGTTGTTGCCTTATTCATTAATGAGCACATGGCTGCCGGCACCTAATTTTATGGTAAGATAAAATGGCCATCCTGTATAAAATGTTGCCAACAAAGCCAAATGCCGTTCTATAGATCGTTGCGCTGAAGTTTGATTTAAATTTGAGCTCTTAAATCTTAGAATCATAAGCTAAATTCATACAAGAAACAAGAAAAACTTATAAATATGTTATATATATTACGGTGTATTTGACACGTTTAGCTTAGCTTTTGCTGTTTATTCGAGATATCTTGAAAACTTTCTTTCATAAAAGTTTGTTTTTAAGATATTCCATTTATTGCCCATTTATTCATATGTAAAGAGTTTATGTAGCAACTAACTGAAACGAGAATATCATAAAAATATATATAATGTCCGTTTAATACGATTAGCTTTCATTTTTCTCAACATATCTTGAAATACTTTGCATCTCAAAAGTTTATTTGTGTGATAAATTTGTCAGTTTAGTAAAGTAAGTGCAAAGTTTTCCAAATTTATCATGAAACACAAGAAAGTTTTTTAAACAATTATAAATTAACTCGCTAAAGTGATAAGACATATGAAAAGTTACATATCAGTAGCTTTAAAACTAAGGTAAACAGGCAATCGAAACACATGTCTGTGTCGAGTCGGATGAATCGACATATAGAGAATATACATATATATAAATATATCCTCTTCGACCTCCCAATTTCACATTCAAGTTTATAAAACTCTCTGCTAGAGTATAATAAGAGGGACGTTTGCTGAACGTATTCGCATGAATTTGGCCCTTCAGATGGCGCTTGGGCGCCCTTAAGTCTGCAACATGAATTTGCGAAATTTATGCAAGTTGCAGCAACAGCAACAGAGCAACAGAAAATTTACGTAATTTCTGAGCAGCTTCCGTTGGGCGAAATATGCTCACGGAATTTGCATTTTGGCGAGCCCCAAGGTATGCGACGCTCATTGTGATGCCAGCCATAATTTATACGCCAAACAGTTCATTTATATTTTTAATTTATGCATATCGAGCCGCTGCTCAGAAAATCAGAAATATTTTGGACCAGCGCCAGAATTAACTGAATTAATATGTAAGTATCACTAAAGTGTGGATATATTATTGTGAAATCTGTATTTTCAGATGAGACAGGTTCGCTTAAATTAGGGGTAATTTACATTTAAGCTGTAATTCAGATGCAGTTGCTTTCTAACTGTGAAATTCAATTAGAGTTAGTTAAAGAAATCATCGGAATGCGAAGTTGAAAATTCGTTCGATGACAATTCTTAGGGACCTGACTGGCAGAAACCAATTTAAAGAAGAGATACGAATTTAAAGAAGAAGAGAAGGTTTCCTAAAAGTATGGGATCTAAACATGTTTACATTAAAGACTCTACCAGACTCTACATACTATAGCACTTTAGTGTTTCTTTGTTTTTTTAAACTCTATCGATCAGTTTTATGGAATCTTTCCGAACTATGGAAGCTAAGATGAGATAAATTGATACAGAATGATATTAATTGAAATGATGTGATGTGGTATAAGATGATTTGAAATGGAAAACTTGGTTATAGTCATACTGACTGATATATCTATATATACTTTGTTATTGGTTGTTGTTATTATATTGAACACGGTATTTTAGATCAATTTTGATATTTCAAAACTGTGGGTGACATGAAAATTTACACATTTTCTGCTTAGATATATGGTACATATTTATAGAAATTTGTTTTAAGAAAAAATTTTATTGAAAAGGAAAATATAGTTTTAAAAAAATCCTACACATTTTTATTAAATGACTTAAATACTAAAAACTTAAAAATTAAATTAATTACTAATATGAGACTATTAAACATTGTATAAATGTGGGATCCTTGAATAAATACATTTATTCATAAATTTTCTGTGAAATTTAGCCACTTGCCATTTCTCTTCATTGTGTAACTCCGTTACACAGTGATGCCATGGTAAATTGAATATAATTTTTAATATTTTCTTGGAACTTTGTTATTGATGTTTATAATATATAGATATACATACTTAAATATAATACATTAGCCGAAGGCCTTTGTAGCTATGGCTTTAGCTTGTTGCCTAAAGTTTTGTAAACTGGTGTCAACTCTTCAATAAATAAACATGAGATTAGAAAAGCCTGCTTTTAACTATTAGATGTAAGTGCGTTTGATGATTACAGAGTATGCAGTCTTGCACTCTATAAAAAACTAATGCAAATATTCGATTTTTAACGCAATTTGTTTTTTCGTTGCTGTGAATTTTCTGTGGATCATTATGCACAAGTCAAACAAACTTTAACGAGCTGCTTTTTATTTGCCTTTGAGTTTTGTGATGCTTTCTATTTAGTTAGTGGGTTAAGCTGCAGCAGCTCAATTAAAACGGAATTTGAAGTGGTCTGCTGGCTTCATGCTTACGTACACATTGCTTTAAGGACTCGGTTTCGTTGTTCTGTGGCTCTCGCATTGATCGATGGCTGCCATTGCTTCAGGTGCAATTTGTAGTTGACATACTCGACGGCCACTCAAAGGCAAATGTTAAATTCAGATGAGTTGGTCGGGCAGTGGAAATAAAGCAACAAAGCGGCTACGGCAATGCACACACACAGATACATATCCGTATTTACGCATACATCAGTGTATTTTGTATTTACATTCGTGTTGGCAAATTGACGTCACTTATGCCCTTTTGGCTACTACGCAAAAGAAGAATTTGCATATTTTTGCAGCTTCCACACACCCACACTATGCCAACGATGTCCTTGTTACAGCACATTACAATCCTTGAATACCATCTGTATCTGTGTGTGTTTGTGTGTGTATGTGTGTAAGTCCTGTGTTCTGTGCTAACAGCTCCCCAAAAAACCTGTTTGAAACGCAGCTTACAGATTTTCAAAGTTCTTACACAGAAATGTGACATGTGTTCTTGTCAATTTTCGCCCAGATCCTTGATGCTATTGTTATTTTTGATATTCTGGCTAGCCGCATGCAATTTTCCTAAAAAAAATATTCCTGGCAAAGTATTTAAATAATTTTCCTTTGTCCGCAAAGAGTGCCTTCAGACCCTTGTGGTTAGTCAAAAGGTCAAAATAAAATTCGTCACACAAATAAGCATATAAATTGCTTCATTAAAAAACTAATAATAGTGCCCCATAAGTAACTGCCCGACTGGGAAATACAGTGTAGACTATTATAAACTTAAGAGAATAGGAGGAAATTAAAAAACATCAAACTGGATCTTCAGATTATATTCGAGCAGACTCATTGCAATTATAGACATATTATCGTTCAAAGTTCTGGACTGCACTTTTTATGGTGTTTATGATTCAGATGCTTTCCGCTATAAAATATAATTACTAAATTAACGCTTATGTGATATTATTATTATATTTCTAGAAAAATATATTTGATAGAATTAAAACTTAAGAAGTAAGAACATTGCATTCGTGCATAATAGTTGGTCTCGGTCCAAAATCAGCTAAATACTGTAAATTTTTTGAGATCCCTATTATTCTCCATAATTTATACTCTGTTCGTCATAAAACAGGAAACTGCATGACAATAGCAACAGTAGATTAAGAGAGCGATACAACCCAAGTGCTTGTCCCTCTTCAAGTGCGGACCATATAACTAGTATTTTTACCTTTCTGCAGATGACGTCAACAGTGATACTACTGCAAAAATTTATTATCCTGGACTGGAATATGGAATACAGTTTTTGATATAACAATAAAATACATTTTGGGGGATATATTTTTTTAAAATAAACGTCATATAGTAATTCCCAATTTACGACTCCCCTAATAGGCGTGAATATATAATATTTTTATATCATCTGTAGATCAGGTTACCTATTTCCTAAACTTGGATATTCCAGCACTCAAACTGTGGAGTATATAAGAAGAGCATATTAGTTTCATGCAATGTTCATCTTGTTGTCTGTATTTTCACTTCGGAAACGAGTATAGAAGCAATAAACATAGATCGACTATACGTCTCGCGCTTGCCAAATAAAAACAAGTAAGAACGTTGCAGTCGGGCGGGACCGACTGCGTTAGACTCTGTTCCTGTTAAAGGTGTGTAGGCTCAATAAATATGTACACCGTCCGTCCGTCTTTCCGTATGTTTGAATGCGAGATTATTGAGATTCCTTTTTTGAGCATGTCTTTTACATCAATTTAGCTACAGTCATACAATTTTGCTTTTTTAAAATAAAATACTATTTTGGTTTTTATTATATATTTTGGATACTGGCTCCACATTTCAGAAAATCAATTTTATAAAAGTTCAGTTGCAAATACAGCCACATTTAAATTTTTTTTAATTTTTAAGGTAAAACCGTATTTTTAATAAAATATAAGGATTTATGCAGAAAGTTTTATCAAAATCCATTAAGTAACATAGAAGTTATAAAAAAAAAAAAAAACATTTTAATAAATGATAATATCACGCGGCAGCGATGGGAATAGAACCTGGGTCACGCGCTTCGCATGCCACCGACTCTACCCACAACACCACGGCGTCTCTTGTGCCAAATTGAGTTTGGTGTGTTGATTTGGTTAAACAGACTTGCCCCAGTTAGGTCAACTAGAATTTGTTTTAATAAATATAAGGATTTATGCTGAAAATTTTATCAAATCCATTAAATAACATAGAAGTTATAAAAAAAATAAAAAAAAAAATTTTATTAAATGATAATATCACGCGTCAGCGCTGGGAATCGAACCTAGGACTCGCGCTTCGCATGCCACCACTCTACCCACAACACCACGGCGTCTCTTGCGTTGCTATGTGCCAAACTGAGTTTGGAAGTGTTTTGATTTGGTTAAACAGACTTGCGTTGTGGTAGCGAAGACCCTGCTTCAATCCCCAGTTAGGTCAACTAGAATTTGTTTTACGGAGGCTTACATTATGATTATTATTATTTTTTTTTTTTTCGTAAATTTTAATTTCATGAACAGTAACCCACATGTCAAATTTGGATGCTCTACGTCTAAGACTGTAGGAGATACAGTTTTACCCTATTTGCCACGCCCCAAATGGGCGTAGCTATATATAACATACATTTTTGGGTAGAGGTAGGATACTAGTATATATATTCCAAGTCCCAACTCTCTGACGGAAATATTGCCGAAATTATCACGGTTTTAGTAAAAGATATAGTAATTCCCGATTTGCCACGCCCCCAGAAGACGTGGATACATAACTTTTGACTTATCTTAAGAGGAGGTCAACAGTATCCCACATGCAAAATTTGGACGCTCTAGCTCCAAAACTGTAGGAGATACAGTTTTATCCGATTTGCCACGCCCTTAATGGGCGTAAATATCTATAATATATATTTTTGATTCCGAGTGATCTACTTGCACATGTATTCCAAATTTCAAGTCTCTAGCTCTTAATACGCTCAAAATATTATAAGATTTATACAAATCGCTATATATATATTCCCGATTTGGTACGCCCCCAGGGGGCGTGGGTATATAACTTTTTGATGTAACTTAAGGGAAGGTCAACAGTAACCCACATGCCAAATTTGGATGCTCTAGCTTCAAAGCTGTAGAAGATATAGTTTTATCCGATTTGCCACGCCCACAATGGGCGTAGATATATAATCTATATCTTAAAACGTCCGCGTGGTGTACACGAATATATATTCTAAACCCCATTTCTTAGACTGCAATATTGACTAAAATAACAGCGTTTTAGTCTTAATAGATATAGCATTTCCCGATTTGCCACGCCCCCTGTGGGCGTATCGGAAAAATACTCAAACTTGATCTGACGCGGATACACACGAGTATATATTCCAAATTACAAGTCTCTAGCTTCTATAGTGTCCAAATGCTGCGCGTTCATACAGACAGACGGACAGACGGACAGACGGACAGACAGCAAGACGGACATTGCACAAATCCAATAGACTCTTTTTCCCTTTGGGAACAGAGTCTAATCACTAAACACAAACATGCCAAAAAGTATGCTATAAATGTATTTACCACTCAGAAAGAAAGTCAGCGAACTCCAGTGCATCAATCACGCGCCAAACGCTGCCAATCTCAAATGCCAATCTGTCAAGTACTTGACAACAAGAGCAACAAATGCACAACAACACTAATTGAACTCTCGAACAAACAATGGGCGCAAAACTGAAACGTAACCAAAGTGTGGCTAGCACTCAGCCACAGAATTCTTTCAATGTCAGACAGCATGCAAATTAGCTGAAGGTCAAGCAATCGACGAAAACGAATAAACACGAACTATGCAACAAAACGATAAATCTCAGCTTCAACCAACAAAATACTACAACAAGAATTGCGAATTGCAATACAAATGAATTTCATGTTTCAATGCTTCGCAACTAAGACCCGTTCGGCTATTGGTACATGTAAACAAAGCGAAGAGCAAAGAGCGGACGCCGCTGTCAAAGAGAATCAAATGTAACGGTACTAAACTGTTATACGTTATGCTGTTGTCGTACAAATGTACCATATCAGGTACTTTACATTTTAAATGGTACAAATACACTATTTAGAAAACAAGCGTTGCTGAATAAAAATAAAGTCCTCTGCAAATATTTTATATTTTACTTAAAAACAATATCTGTAAATGAAGTAATTTGAGGGTTTTTAGCTTTACTCTTATTCACATACTAATTAAATGGTACTTTATGTATTTTGTTGTAGTTTGGGTACAAAATACAAAGGCTTCGATAGATGGCTCTGACTGCTGCTAACGCTACTGCTGTTGCTCAGTACACACTCAGACTTCGGAGTGTGAGTAAGTGGCAGCGGTTGAATGAGAGAGTGTAAGAGAGAGAACGTGGGAGAGTTTGTATATGTGTGTTGTGTTCGTTTGAGGAGAGAATCGCATACTATTGCGTTTCGACGTAGACACGCGGTTAATTTAATGTGAAAACAAATGTTTAATGACCAAAATTGCAGTTAGAATTTGCTTGCGCCGCTTTAGTGCTTAGCAGTGGCAAATATTTAGTCAATTCAAAAATGCCTGACAGGTGCAAAAACTAAGCTAAAGTGAATAAATACAGCATTCGAAATTGCAGACAAGACGTTTATCTTATATTTAATTATTATTGAAAGTATTTTATAAATAAATGAAGTAATAGAAATTTATGACACAGGCAGAATTAGACGAGCCTGTAGAGGTAAATTAAGAACAGTCTTGTGATTTATATTTGTTCCAATTTCAAGAACTTGTGAAAATTTCACAGCTTCGATATTTTTTTCAATATTTCTTATTATTTTCGATATATTCAAGTACTTTTTAAGTACTGAATGAAGAAAGCAGCGAAAAATTATAAATAATGAATAATAAATGCCATGATGAAAAGTTGAAGCTAGATACCCTTTCAGGTCAGGTACTCCCAAATGAGGAGTAGTTCAGTTTTAAATTGACTTTTCTGCTGTGTTTTCTATGGTTCATTTTGCTTATTCACACTGCAAATGAAAAAATGCACAAGAGCAATATGTCAATTCCCCTGAGAGAAACACACAATCAAAACAAAACCTCGAGCACAACAACAAGCTCTGCAAGTGAAAACAGCAGCTGACACAACCCAACACAATTGACAGTTGCGCTAAAGTTGCTGAAAATGTTTTAAAAATTTCAAATAACAAACTTTGTCAATTTTTAGCAAATTTGCCTATATCTCTATGGAATAACATCAAGATTTAAATTTTCAAGTCAAGCTTGAGTTCTTTAATGTTAGTCTATTCGCTTTAAAAATAAATATAATTGTACGATAAAAGCAGCTATAATTTCAGGGTCAAATGTATATAAATAAAAAATTATTGAACTATATTATATATTAATTATATACGTAATTATTCATTCAAATTCAATGTGCATATGCCCAAATTATTGTTAGTTTTCCCCATTAATCTCATATTGAACTGAAAAGTGATTTACGAATTTATCACCCCAAAATTGAATGCCTAATTGAAAGAAATTATCTAAATTGATTTTGTTAAACTTCTTCACAGCTTTTTGACATTTATTTTACCAAAAGTTTTCGAACGTTGTCAGCAATATTTCATTATAGTAAAAGCATATTTTGTACAGCACACTATCGTGAAGACTACAATTGCTAAGCCAACTTTTAAAGTGGCAATAAAATTATTTAATAACATCAATCGCAATAAAAAAGAATGCAGTAATTATAAATTAAATTATAATTATAATTAAATTATTAGAAAAAAGATTTATATGTGAATAAATTAAAGTGTTTAATTGAGATGCCAAGCGAAATCGCTCTAAATATACCATTTGCTCTTATGTAATCAAACCAAAGCCAAAAGCTACCGATCAATATTTAGACAGAAGACTGACTTGGAACTTACATCTCAAACTTAAAAGAAAACAACTAAACCAAAAGCTGCTGAAGTTAAACTGGATGCTTAGACAGAAGTCGGATTTAAGCCTAAAAAACAAATTACTAATATACAAAACACTACTAAAACCGATTTGGACTTACGGTATACAACTATGGGGCACTACACCTAAAAGCAACACACTTATCATACAAAGACTTCAATCCAAATTTCTAAGAATCCAAATTTCTAAGAATGTTAAAAATGAAATAATCCACAGAGATTTGAAAATAGCAACAGTTACAGACGAAATTTCAAAATTTAGTACAAGACACTTAACAAGGTTCGAAAACCACGAAAACTACTTAGTTTTTAACCTGTTGGACACCACTATACACGTACGAAGACTGAAACAACTTCACCCTCTGGATCTTCCATTCAGAGCAATTTAATACATATGTATACACTCTTCAATAATCCGCTGTAATCCACCACACTCTACCTTCATGAACAGTTCACACTGATACATAACTCTCACTTCCCAATTAATTCGCTTGATGTCTCTAAGACAGTTGCAAATAAAGACAACATAAAATAAAAAAAAAAAAATATATATATGGTACTAAAATATCTACATTTCATTTTTGTAGTCTGACAAATATTACTGAGACGATAAACAACGCAAACAACTGTCTTTGTGTTTGTATCTATAGGCGTGTCGATCTCGGAAGAGCTTAAGAGTAAGAGAGTTAACCTCCTATGCCTATATATAATATATATAATACTTTTTTCTTAGAACCTAGAAGGTTGTTCTCCATATATGTAGCAAGTATGCATATTTTGCTGCTCTGTTCATTTCCTACCACAAGATGGTATACTAAACACCAAAGTTATTAATTAACGCATTTTCTATTGAGGTGAGGTAAGAGAAACACAACAGCAGCAAATAATTTATATCAATCAATATTATTAGTAGAAACAACCACTTAAGCCGGAGTTTCTCTGAAACAAGTCAACTTTTATTTTTTTCCAATTATAGTTATCAATTCTGTTTGGTACTGGGTATCTCAAAGTCGAGCACTCTAAACCAGAAAGCACAAATGAAATCAAGAAAAACAACAATAGCTAGAAAATCAAGACAAATATATGAAAGTCTCATAAAGTGTAGAAAAATGCTGTAGGAAAATTGCCAGCAGAGCGTTGCTCAATGGGTGGGCAGTGGGTTGGTGGTTGGTGTTGCCAAGGTTGTTGTTGTTGTTGCTGTGGTTGTTGTCACGGCTAGTTGTCAATTGCACTGCGCACTTGCTAAGTGCTTTGCGGGCGGGCAAAGCACACACACACGCCCAGAGACACGACCGTTTGTACGTAAATTATATAATGTGTGTGTATATTTAAGCAGACAAAGTGTTTCAACTTTGCTCCGCAAATTTACGAGCTCTGCAGTTGCCATATTAAAAATCATAAAGCATCACAGGAAGTACCCAAATTAGTTGGTTGGTTAGAATCAACTTGACTACAGGATACCCATAAAAAATGCTTGTAATATGTAGAAGAGAGCCTCTATAAAATATAGTGAAGAGAATATAGTACTTCGTTATATTTTAAATATGTTCTACAATTTCCAAATCCATGTGTTTTACAGCAAGTATTTCCAGACATAACTAAGAGGTTGTAAAAAATACTTTTCGTATTTCCTACAAAGAGAAGGATCTTTATCAAGTCAAGTTAAGGTAAGGAACAAACTTTCAAGGCAGTCAAAGATGATTGAGTTTTATTATTGCTATTCAAATTATAGAATAAAATTGGAGAGCCTTTAATCTCACTATGTTTTTATAGTACAGAACATATATATCAAATATATCCCATATATATAAATTTCAAGAAAAGAGTCGATCAGTTCCCTTAATTAAGAGCTCACTCATCAATTACAGATGAATCATTGTTATGTTTGTAATATTAAGTTATTATGTATGTGTAATTAAAAAGTTTTATAATTTTCATTTCAATAGCTTAGCATACCGCTTGCTAGCTAGATTACGGGGTGAAAATTGCAAGGAAGCCAAACCAAAAAGCTGAACTTGAAGTGAATCATAGCGCGCTTTTGTTGCCAAAAGCAACAGCATTATGTGTGAGTGTGTGCGTGTATGTATGTGTGTGAGTATATATATATGTATGTCGTGCTAAAAGTGACGCGGAATGCAGAAGCAAAAGATAAATTCTTAGAAATATTTTACGCGTGGCAAGCTTTTGTTGCAGTCATTATTGTTGTTGTTCTCCCTGCTGCTACTGCTGTTGACTCCGTTTTTGTTGTTGCTGTTGTTGCGTTGCCTTGGGCGCTATTGAAGAGTTTTTAAGCAAAACAAACAAATAAACAAACGAATAAACGCAAAAAATAAACTTTTTGCGCAAAGCAAACAGACAGAGGACTACGCCGAAGGCAGCAAAGTTGATTAAAAAAAGAAGAGGAATAACATTGCAAATGGCTCGTCCTTGGAACTTTCAATACCTCTCTAGCATTTTGCATTATTGGATTTGATGAATCGATGCAACTATGTTGGCAATCAAATGGAAAATCGCGAACGCCGCAAACGCAGTCCCAAGCGAAGAGAAACTTATGGGAAACTCTTCAGATTTCATTAGGGAAATGAATGGACAGTCGAGCAAGAATTTATTGGCAGAGCACAGCTACCGCTGCTGGGAAATATTCCTAGTTCCGTTTTCAATCAATTAAGATAAGAAAAAATGTTCTCAGTTCCGTTCTCTATCAATTGAATTAACACTTCAAATAAGAGTTGAACATTTTGAAAGTATCTTTTGATAAATATTCTGAAGACCCAAAAAGTATGCTATGATTTAAAACAAATGGAAATCTTTTTGCAAATAACATCTGAAGTGATGCAACAACTTGCTAAATATCAAATTTATTCTAATTGTAAATCTTTTTTTGAGACTTGTAGCAAATTCTACAAATTTCAGTTATTTTTTTGGCGCAGTTTGTTTAGTTTAGTTTAAGATTAAATTTAAAACTTTAAAATCCTAAATAGAACAAGAACGCTCTAGTCGGGACTGCCCGACTACGAGATCCCCTGAACCTTTGTTCGAGTTTTCATTTTTACATAAATGTAGAAAGTTATGAATGCAACAGTAAAAAAAAAATTTGTTTTTGAACAAAAAATATTGACATCAGCGAGCGCCATCTCTAACTATAACACTACACTCCTCATTTTGATCTAAGTGACAGTATTTGTGCACACGTATCGACTGTGTGCACAGCACACGTATTGGCGTATTGGCAAAATGTTTTGTTTAATAACTTCTATTTTAATTCCTGAATTCCTTAATTTTATTGAAATTAAATTATTTGATTAAATACGACTTTACTTAAAAAATTAAAAACAATTTAATTGTGGCTTTAATAATTTTTTTTTGAAAAAAAATTGTTTTTGTAAAATGTGGAGCCGGTACCCAAAATTAAAAAAAAATAGAAAGTGTATTTTATTTACCGAAAGTTAAATGCTAAGTTTAGAGATGTACAAGATATGGTCCAAAAACTGAATCTTGATAACTTTTTTAATCGATATCAGTGAAACAGGAAAAGTTATCGAATATCTAAAACAAACTCGATATGCGTGCTGTATACATGGACCTTCGTGCAAAATGTCTCTAGCTCTTATAGGTTGTGAGATTGACGCGTTCATACATACGGACAGACAGACTCAGCTCGTCACCCTGATCAAGAATATGTATACTTTTTGGGGTCCGCCACGCCTCCTGCCAACAGGCAAAACCATTATACCCTGATTTCCCATTTTTAATGGGTTCAGGGTATACAAATGAAATATAATTTTTTTCAACAATACAGATACTTTTTGTTGTACAAAATATTGGGCTAAGCATCTTCTTTTTTCTTAATTAACAAATACGTTATTTCGGTAATAAATATATCAAGATGTTTACTTAATTATTATACATTTTGGTTCTTCAATTATTTACTTGAAGTAAATGTCGCATTTATTTTGACATTTTGCAGTTCAAGGAAACTCTCATTATAAATTTATTTGCCAGAAACAAAATTGTTATTGTAAGAAGATCAAAAAGAATATATGGAAAGACTGTTATAGTTGAATGGTTAAGAAATACCCTGCAATAACGCAAACGGATTGATTTATTTCAAGATTTTCATTTCTTCATTCATTCATCACTGATAACTTTTATTCATTAAAACCAAAACGAATTACACGATACAACATTAAAAATTTAAGTTATTATGTTTATTTTAAGAAAAAGAGAGGTTATATATTGAGTTCACTATTTATATCCTTCTATAAGCTAACCAATATTTTAAAATTGGTCTTAGCTAGCTGCAGTTATAAATAACATTTGCGCAAGAAAAATGATTGAAAAATCGATATAAATGGATATTGTGGAAAGATATCGAGAGACGACAAAATAAAACATGGCTATTTGGACTTCTCTCAATACATTTCCCTGAAAGTTAAGTAACTTTATACCCAGCTAGTTCACCCTCTTGTAACCCATATTCACAGGCTACAGGGTATCATAATTTGGGTATTTTAATTACACTCGTCACTCAACTGACTTTTGTTCCCTAATTTCTGACACATTTGGCACATGCTATACACAGACGACGTCAAACAAGCCGTCAGGCTTTTTGCCTTTATTTTTCCAGTAAAGCCAACATCCAACCCAGCTCTGCTCCTGCCACTGCTCCTCCATCCCATTCTCATTCCCATTCCATTTCATTCCCCGTTGCAGCAACTTTCAACATTGCTAATGTGTCCCATTTGCAATGGCAAACCACTGAAGCTTAACACGTTGTCTACGCAGACATTGGCCACAGAGCCACGCCCCCAGGCAACAGTCACGTTGCACTCGCACACACATGCACACATATACGCAGGCAAAAAGAAAGCAGTGTAAAGTTTTGCACTGAAATGCCTGCCTTAGTTTTTGCTTTTCTCTGTTGGCACACATTCATCGTTGGTGTTGCATTGAGCACTTTTGTGTGTCCTACACTGTGTGTGTATAACTGTTCAATGTTGCATGTTTGGGCAGCACCAGCAGCAACGGGAGCTGACTCTGACGGCGTTCCCACTGGTAATTGTCTCGTTACTCTCTTTGCATGTTGGCAAACATGGCACATTTTCGCAATGCCCTAGGCAGAGGCTTCACTGTACGAGGGTATTTTATAAAGTCATCAATTCAATTATAAAAAAAATTAAATCATTACTTTCCTATGATATCAGAAATTTTATAAGTTGCTTGTTAAAGCAAAGCCATTTCATAATTTGTTTTAAAATGCTTTGAAACTCGTTTACGATCACATCTCTCACAGAATTCTGTCTACATATATAATTTAATAGATTGTAATTTTGAAAATAGATCTGTACGAGTTACTTTTTCAATTAATTCCGTTGCAGTAATAGAGTAAAAATTTGTGAGAACCAGAAAGTCTTTCGAACAAAACTTCGATTACCATACTTTTATTTATATGCAAATTATGGAATAGAATATTCACTCATGAACAAATAGTTTTAAACAATTAAATTTATAGTCTTATTTTCATATTTCATTAAATCTATATATGTATGTATATGTTATGTACAAACAAATATAATGTAAATTGTAAATATTTGACAATGGAATGTTTTGTACCAAGTCTTGAGTACACCAAAAGTTGATTTGGTTCAAATACGTAATCCAGAATAGCGTAAAAGTTATGTCTGTAGAAAGTATTCATTATTATTAGAGCAACCCTCGTTGCTGTTGTCCAGTCAAGGGTTAACACAGAGAGCACACAGGTTGACGCTCTGCTAATAATTTATTTACACTTAACGTTTTATAAGCACTGAACGGAAGGGGACAGGTGAAGGAGTCGATGTTGGGCAAGGTGGCGAGAATCAGACCGTTTGATTATACAAATATTTGCCAGCTGGTTTTCTCTTTTTAGCCTTTAACTGGGCTGCCACTTGCCATTTGCCATTTCAGCGTTGAAGTTAAGTGAAATATGCACAATTTCCGTTTGCCATTTCGGGCTGCCTCGGAGGTGCGGGGCCAGGTTGTTAGCAGTGTGTGTAAAACATAGTTAGATATGTGTAACTGCCAGGCACACACACACACACATACTCATACATACAAATGAATGCGCAGACATCGCAACGGCATTTTGTTAAGCGGAAGAAGGCTAAAACGAAGCTTAGCTACAACTGCCAACAGGCTACAGCAGCAATCGTTGAAGCCATTTGTGTGTGTGTCTGTGTTTGTGTGTGTGTGGCATAAAGTACAAATGGAAATGCACTTCTAATGGCTATTGGCTAAGACAAAGTTATGTAGCGCTATTATTTTATATCCCTAAGTACCTATAAGGGATATTTATTCTGCCTGCCTTTTAGATGCGAGTATTTGCGAAGTCAGAAGGGAAAATAGATGTTTGAATAGCTTTTTTAACTATTTAAAATGAACTAGTATTAAGCTGAGATAGTGATCACATTAAGTCAATAAAAAAATTAAAAGGAACGGACGAGATATATATTCAATTCCAATTTCCCATTTACAAAATTATTAAATAAGGTTGTTTTTTCATGAGTTTCCCACGTTAGCAACACAAGACAACCCATTCAACAGCTGATAGCTGCTCAGTTTGGTTTGACATTTTATGATGGATGGACTTACACCAGAAATCGCTTGCAAAATTAATTGCGTCCCGTGGGCTCAACAACATTCGAGCAGTTATTGGAGAAAGTTCCAAAAAGTTTGTGAAAATTGGTAGTTAGTCAAATATACTTGTGGAGACCATTGGCTGATCTGTTAACATTACTTGCTTTATATGAGTCAAGCAAAAATAAAAAAGAAGAGAAAATAAATATCAATTTAATTAACCCCGTTTCATTGATATTAAAAAAGATTTTTTAGTTTTATTGTGATTTAAACTTCAGTAACTAAAATGAAACACCCTTAAGTATTGAAAAGTAATTTCTTATATATATTTTTAAGAAAAACACGTTTTCAGCTAAAGCTAAAGTTTATTAGAGTTAAAATTAACACAAGATGAAATCTCTGTTAAGAACTGTGAATAGTTCGGGTCATATTATGTGCTTATTCGATTTCGTTTTTACGGACCAAAAATGTGTTATCACGACTTTAAGGGTTTTAGATTCTCACAATTTGATCTGTTACAAACTTATTTTTAAATAAAAGTATGAAGGAATATAGTTGGATGTCGTAAGATTCAAGGTACATACATGTATGTATAACTGTGTATGATTCTTCCTACAAAATGTGATTCCCACTGATATATAAAATGCACCTGTTTCTATATGCTATGCCAAGCCGGTAAGTTTACATTACTACTTCTCATTCGAAGCGCGGCCAATGAAGTGAACGGACGAACATTAAATGTATTATATTATATCAATATTTTGATCCTTTTCCTTGCTCATCAAATATTGTTAAACATAGCATGTACTCATAAGTAAATATAAGCAATATCTCAATTGAAAAGCATTCAGCTAACCCCTGTAAATAATGGCTAATAAATGTAATACATTTTTAGGGGAAGTAAAACAAAATAAATAAATAAAAACATATAAATAAAAATAAAAAAAATAAAAAAAAAAATATAAATAAAAAAATGAATATATTATTATCTCTTCTAGATACATAATATATAATACACTAATCCCAAACTGACAGAGTCAATTATATCAACTATATACATACATAAAGTATATAAAACCATTTTGCAAGCTAAGAGCTTTTCCCTCAATTAATTTTGTCAAAAATTTTAAGTTGAATCTATTTTTAGCAGTATGTTATATGACCATAGCTGCGCTGTCTCTTCGTCATTTCAATATTCTGGCAAACGGAATTGCACACACACACATACATATATATGCAAAAATTGCTGTCATAGCTATTAACAATCTATAAGTGAACCGACATACTCTTATTCAATTTTTGCAATTCGGAACACTCGATTCGATTCGACATTGCAATCTCTGCACAGAGACATCCGTTGCTGTTGCAAACACACACACACAGACAGAACACACATTACGTTGCGTAAAATCCAGAAAAATCAATAGAAATTCACTTATATCAACTTGTAATTGGACAAAATGTCTCGATTCTACGTATATGAAACAGCAGTATATATCTATATCCATATTGTAAACAAAAACCTAGTTTTTGACATGAAAATGTGCTAGGATTCTTTTATACACTGCACCAATAGAAAGTGAGTATCGGGGTATGATGGCTTTGTACGTATGTATCAAGCAGAATGAGTCGTGGCAGTCCCCGTACAGTACATCTATTCTAAACGCTGCGATCTCGTAAGCCTCAAAAGAGATTTGCTATCTGGAATATATATATATATATATATATATATATATATATATTCTTTTACTATTTTTAAAGACTAGAATTTTTTATAACACATCCCAATTCAATGTTTTCGATAAATATCGATATTTTCACATGGTTTTTTAAGCATTACTTTAACACGATAATAGCTACAGAGACCTAATTTAGTATGAAGGCTGATAATATTTCCGATTTTAAATATTTTCACCAAATTAAAATTTATTTCAAATAGTAGAGACCTGGGCTTTGGTATATACGTACATTGCGATATTATACATATGTACATCAAAGCGCAAGCTATTCTCCCAGGTACTCACGAGTAGTGAGTTCTATTAAAATAAACTTATTTATTTTACAAATTATCCTTACCTATCTCACATCTATTTTTTCTCCTATCTATTTTTTCTTTCTTTTCAGATCCAACTGAAAGTGAAAAAGAGTTAACTAAAACAAAAGCTTACTTCAACAAGTTGTTGTTGTTACATTAAATACCCTACGTCTAGTATTCCTCTAAATGTCAAATTTCAAGTAGATAATGAAAAGCTTAGTGTAAAGTCACTGTGTATGAGAGTGCCAAACTGTAAGACAATATTAAGTGTAAATAATTGATTTTCCACAACAATTGACAACATTTATTTTTACAAATGTCTGCCGTTGAGTTAAATGGCAATGTGCCAGCCATGGACTTTCATCAGAGACAGGTGAGTTAAAGCAAACATATAGTTAAGTTTTACAAGCTGTTTTTTAAGAAAAATGGTTTTTAAAGTTAAATAAAGTGAGTTTCGCAAAAGTTTATCGGTAGCTTAATATAATGTAATTTCAATTACAGACTGATCTCGTATTACATCTTTCAACATAGGACTGTTAACATTTTGAACTAGTACTGCACCATTTGATATCAATCCAAAACCAGCTCAATTTATTCAACAATCAATATTATTATATTTCCCCTTAACACACTTGGCAAGTTTACCGAACTTGACACTCCGCCAATGGAAATGGCTTGCCAAACTATATATTTTTAACAATAGGTCCTATACACGAGTTCATACTCTGAATTTAAAGCCTGGGTACAATAGCAGTGAATAGTCTTAATATGAAATTATTTCCTTGAATAACGAACGTGTGCTTTTATTTATCCCTCCTGTTGATATATTATTTGAAAACTTAAAAATACTCTTATATTTCTGTAAACGAATGTAGGCTACAATTAAAACTAGAGGAATGGATCGTAGCTATATATACTATATGTTTTTTTCTGGAAGTAGCCCATACAAATATATGTTTTAAGTTTCAAGTCTCTGGCTCTAACAGAGCCCAAAATATTAGAGGACTTATACCTAGAGGCACTTATTACATTATTTACTTTAGCGATTAAACTAAAAGCTTATACATTATTTTAATCCTTTTTGGCAGTTAATAACAAACACTAAATTACGTATAGAAGCTTTTAAAGCTCTTAAAAGCTTTTAACGGTACTTTTTATTTTCGATCGCACAGAACATCTGCTTTTCTGCGCGTAAAGTTTGAGCAGCTGCATGTTGTGTTCTGTTTTGCTTATAAAAGTGAGTATATAAAACCAATTTGTCAAATAATTTTTATACCCGGAACCCATTGAAAATGAGAATTCAGGGTATAATGGTTTTGTAACAGGCAGAAAGAGGTGTGGCAGACCCCGTAAAGTATATATATTCTTGATCAGGACGACGAGCTGAGTCGATCTAGCCATGTCCGTCTGTCCGTCCGTCCGTCCGTCTGTCCGTCCGTATGAACGCAGTGATCTCGTAAACCACAAAAGCTAGAGATTTGAAATTTTAGATATATATATTCTTGTATACCATACGCAGTACAAGTTTATTTTTTTTTCGGTAACTCATCCTATTTCCTTATTATTGATAACAATCGATATTTTGACTTTGTTTTTAAGCTATAACTTAAAGACCATAATACCTAGAGATACCAAATTGACTATGTAGGTTTCTGTGATGCAAATACAGATAATAAATTTTTTAAATTTTGGATACCTCCCGCATTAGCCCCATAAGTGGAAAAAACGTATTTCAAATACTAGAGAGTGGGATTTCGCATATATACACCTTTAGATGTCAATATTATGTCCTGAAAATTTCATTAAGAAAGTAGATCTAGAAACGAAGTTATTTAACGATCAATTTCTCATAATGCTGCCCAGAATGCAGCCCAAGCGCAGCCGCTAAATTATATACGCAGTAAGCGGCGCGCGTGCTTGTGTATGTATATGTGTGCGTGTGTGTGTGCGCTCAGAGGGTCATATGTACAGATAAAAGATGTAAGCTAGATGGTTTAAAACACCGTCTCGGACTTGGTTCAGGGGATCTCGTAGTCGGGCAGACCCGACTAGAACGTTCTTACTTGTTTGAGTGAAAGTTATGTTTATTTATTAGTAAAATTAAGTTACAGAACTGCAATTACATAAAAGATGTGCGTTTTAGCACCGAAATAGTGATAGGTGCATTTAGTCAGTTTTGGAGTTCCAAACTAACTTTTGTTGCCAGCATCAATTTCACAACTGCTTGCAATTTTTTCGTTATTTTTTGCTTATTCTATGATTTTTTTTTATAGAAATTAAAATAGTGGAAGAAATGGCAGTGACTGACTTATCCCTGCGTGATGAGAGCAAGCGGATTAAAAATGGGGATTTCCGACTACCTCAACCAGATTTGACTCCGTGCCAAAGCAGGCCCGCCTTTGCGTTGATGAACAAATATGTAGCACAAAAATGAAGCGCCAGTATAGGCCCAATAAGTCACACAACTGGGGTATCAAGTTATTTATATCGTCTTGTCTTTTGGTTATGTATACCGCTTTGAGATCTACAGCGGTGCAGGTAACAATGTGATCCAACCTTGTTACCCCGATCTTGGTGCTGCAGCCGACATTGTTGTACGTTTACCAAAAACAGTTCAAAGTTTCAAGCAGCACATTGTTTACTTTGAAAATTTTTATACGTCGCTGCCTTTGATAGTCTATCCCAGAGTTAAAGGTATTTATAGCTATAGTACCATTCACAAAAATTCACCCAAGAGGGTTTTCAACAAAGTACGTAGGCCCCTCATATGGAGTCGAAATTAGTAATGTGCTGTGGAAAGACAACAAGGCCGTTCGGTTGTTGTCGGCTTATGTGGGTGTTAATCCATTTGCAAGGGAAAATTCGATTGAAGGAACACCAAAGGCTCCTCGGTACAACAGGAAATCGAAGCGACAGATCGAAGTTGATTGCCCACAAAGTATTCGAGAGTACAACACTCACATGGCCGGTGTAGATCTAATGGATGGTCTAATGGGAAGGTACCATGTTAGAAGTAAAACTCGAGATGCCACAACTCGAATTTTTTACCACTTGATTAATATGGCAGCCACAATAATATATTTAATACAGACGTATAGAAAGGGAGAACGGAAGCATGAGCAAAATGCTCGAAAAAGATTTTGCAACGAGATCCCCTGAACCAAGTCAGAGATTGTGTTTTAACCAATCTAGCTTACATCATTTATCTATACATATTACCCTCTGCGCGCATTCACAGGCACACATATACACATGCACACACAAGCACGAGCGCCTATTACTGCGTAGTTGATTTCAATGCACATGTGCACACGTATAGAGAATATGCTAAAAGCTTGGCGCTGCTGCCGCGTGCTTTTGCCAATTGACAAAATGTTTTCTTTAATAACTTCTGTATTACTAAACGGATTTTTATCAAATTTTCAACATTGAATGCTTTTATTTTATTAAAAATACGCTTTTGTCTTAAAAATTTAAAAAAATTAAGTTGCGGCTTCAATAAATTGATTTTTTAATAAATTGATTATGTGAAATGTGGAGCCGGTATCCAAAATATAAACAAGTAAGAACGTTCTAGTCGGGTCTGCCCGACTACGAGATCCCCTGAACCAAGTCCGAGACGGTGTTTTAAACCATCTAGCTTACATCTTTTATCTGTACATATGACCCTCTGAGCGCACACACACACGCACACATATACATACACAAGCACGCGCGCCGCTTACTGCGTATATAATTTAGCGGCTGCGCTTGGGCTGCATTCTGGGCAGCATTATGAGAAATTGATTGTTAAATAACTTCGGTTCTAGATCTACTTTCCTAATGAAATTTTCAGGACAAATTATTGACAGTATAGTATAATATTTGAAATACGTCTTTTCCACTTATGGGGCTAATGGGGTGAGGTATCCAAAATTTAAAAAATTTATTATCTGTATTTGCATCACTGAAACCTACATAGTCAATTTGGTATCTCTAGGTATTTTGGTCTTTAAGTTATAGCTTAAAAACAAAGTCAAAATATCGATTGTTATCGATTATAAGGAAATAGGATGAGTAATCGAAAAAAAAATAAACTTGTACTGCGTATGGTAAATAAGAATATATATCTAAAACTTCAAATCTCTAGCTTTTTTGGCTTACGAGATCACTGCGTTCATACGGACGGGCAGACGGGTGACTGTATCTAAGAAGATATAAGAGATATAGTACAAAAACTTATTCTTGATAACGATTTTAATCAATATCAGTGAAACAGGAAAAGTTATCGAATATCTCAAAGAAACTTGATATGCGCACTGTATACATGGACCTTCGTGCAAAATGTCTCTAGCTCTTATAGGTTCTGAGATCGACGCGTTCATACATACGGACAGACGGCTACATCGACTTAGCTTATCGCCCTGATCAAGAATATATATAATTTCTGGGGTCTACCACGCCTCCTTCTACCTATTACATACTTTTTGCAAAACCAATATACCCCGATTTCCCATTTTCAATGGGTTCAGGGTATACAAATTAAATTAAACTTCGATTTTTGAAAATTAGGCACTTAACCACTTTTTCTCACCTTACAGGTAAATAAAAGCTTCTACACAATTTCTGATTACATATTTGAGTTCAGGAGCCACAATTTACTCTAAAGAAAATTCTAAGCATTTTCTTCAATTATTTTTCAGGAGAGGGTTAGGTAAATTACTACATAGACTTCTCCGATTTGCCACGCCCATAGTGGGGGTAGATATATAACTTTTTAATCGATCTTGCTCTGAGATCGGCAGCAGCTTACTTTCTTAATTTGGATATTGTAGCTCTTAAGCTGTAGAAGATTTAGTTTTACCCGATTTGCCATTCCCCCAAAAGTTCGTAGTTATATATGCAAATGATATATACAGTTATGAGTATATGGTCCAAATTTCTAGTCTAAGACTTTAATAGCGCCGAATTTTTCCCTACTTAAATATTTCTTAAAACTGATATGTCTAATGGAAGCTATAGGGTATAGTAGTAAGATGGGATGATTCCAAAATATTCAATGGCTGCAGCAGAAAGAATTCTTGGTGCAACATTTCACCACTGTAACTTTAATACTCTCGGAGGAGATTGCGTTGATCCAGACAGGCTGACAGACAGACAGACGGATAGACGAACATAGCTATATCAACTCAGCACGCCGTGCTGATTAAAAAAATATATTTACTTTATTTAGTTGGAGGTTCTTCCTTCTATGCAGTGTAATCTTCTGATCAAAATTAATGTATCCTTTTGCAAGGGGTATAAAAATCAAAATGCACTGCGAATATCCAAATCGTGGAATCCTCACCGGAATGAGAGTTGTACGGCAACAGAGAGCATATTTACATAAACACACACACACTATAAAATTATTGAAGTATAGATTTTTTGAATACAAGCGCGTTGCTGACCCATGTGTGCAGTCCGTATAATTTTACTCTTATACTTTTGCTAAGTGAATTTCTCAAATGACTGGAGTGGGGGAACGGAACATAGCTTGTGCACGTGCACCATACAGCTGCGCTCAAAATGTTAGTACTGGTACCATTAAACATATTTAAATATTTTATTAGTGAATTTGTATGCTGTCTTCTTCATATTCTGCTACATATAGTGCATCTTCAAATTTCATCAAAACATTGTTATCCAAGCTGGTTTTATGCTTACTATAATTGTGTAATTTATAAAAGTTAATATTTCAAAAAGCTTTAAAATATTCATATATATGTATATTGATACATATATATATGAATATATATATGTATATATATATATATATGTATTGAATGCACTATTTATATTATTATTATATTTTTTATTTAAATGAAAATGATACAGGCTTAAACGTAATTGTTTGCTAGTTGTTCAAATTCACTGCCAGCACTGGCTCTACTATTTTGACTGCGACTGTAATTCTGCTCGCTTAGGTTTCGCCTATGCTGCGCGCGCAGCTACATAATGCGAATCAACTCATAAAACCTCGCATAGTCTCGATTTTGGTGTCGGTGGAAGCAGTTGCATTTTCGATTTTCATTTGGTTTCAGTTTGTTTTTTTAATAATTTTTAGTAAACTTGAATTTGAGTTAAATTTGTGTTTTTAAAGTGAGTGCAATTAATTTGCTAATATTAAATGGAGGACATTTGGCGTTTCTTTAATAAATATGATGAGTCGAAGCCAAGATGGGCCTTAATTACCGGCCATTGGAAAATTTTCTATCGCTGTTGCGAAATGAACGAGGAGCTGAACGTGGAGTGGCCTCAGTTAAATGAAGATATTTGGGTTTGTTTTTTGTTTTTTACTTTCTTATTTCTCAGTTTCTTTATTTAAATTTTTGTTACGAGTCTCTTTGTATTTTGTCTAAACTGTAGTTTTCTGTCTTTCTTTCTCTATCATTTGTTGCAACTTTCCTTTATAGCCTGTTGCGCCTTGGGAGCTTTCAAGCTCCGAATTTGATTGTCCTTTTGTGTGCTTTGCCGCCAGATGGCGCTGCGAAATCAGCCAAAGCTTTAGTCATTTGGGCAACAGAGGGCGCTTTACATCCATCACTTTCGTAGCAAGGTTTTGCTATCAGCGTCTGAATAAAGGATATTAGAATATCTATACAAAAAGCTTTATATTAAAATATTGTAATCTAGAGGGCGCCACTGTAATGGTTTTCGTGATCCATCTATGAGTCATCAACATGTTCTTTAATATTCACTAAATACTAAAACAAAAAGTTTTGAACAACTTTAGTGTTTTGAATAAAGTTTCAACGAATTAAATAATTTGGATTTCAGTTATAAATCAAAACTTTTTTTGACTAACTGACTGAAAGAAATAGTTAAATACTTGCATATGGAGCTATGTTTTGATAGAGACTTGAAGCTCCAAACTGATTTTCCAATATATAATTTTCTGTATGATACAGATTTTCTTTTAAAAATCTTTTCTTTTTCGAAAGACACTTTAATTTTGTGAAGTTTATATTTGATAAAAAAAAATTTGATCCTGCTTTACATATACTATATATACTGATTCTAAATAATTATTATTGCAAATTAATTTTCTACATGAGCTCCATAGTCTAACCTGGAATTATTTGAGGAATAGTTATGGAAAAACAGTAAAATAAAGAGCCCCATCTAGTTGTTCATAAAACTGAAATTTGAAATCAAATTATAAATTTTAATCATGCCAAGCAAAAAGCCAATCCCAGCTAATTTGGTTAACCTGCCCAGGTGTTGTTAGCAAAAAACTCTCGAAATTGGCTCGGACAGAGTGACTGATGTTGGATACTGCTGGGGAGTAGGCCAACTTTTATTGACTTCCGGTTCGCAGTACACAGCCATTCGCATTCGTGCAAAGTGCAAAGTTCTGTTGGGCCTGCCGTCGGCGAACTGGCTGCAGGCAGTACAGTCATTTACGCAATCAAACAGCAGAGGGCCGCGTAGATAACGGTGCCCGCGGAAGTAGGCGGGGGAGGAGCTGTTGGGAGAGGGAGTGGAAGGGGTGCCGCTGCCAGTGGCAGCAGCCGCGTCAGCGGTTGCCCAAATGCAAACATGCAGCAGAGTAGCATCAGAATCAACAACGGCTTCAGCTTCTATTAGGCTAAAACCCCTTTTCCCCAACACAACACCATGTCTCCCGCACACACACCAACAGCACATGCAGCGCGACCAAAGTAAATTTCGTACGTCCATTAATGGGCAACTTTTTGAGCTAATGCTGAGCAGGGGTTGCCAAAATAAAAAAAAAGTAACAAGTAGAAAACAAAATTCACTAAAATTGTATAAGCAGCCAACTAACCAACCCGCTGCCTAAAATTCAACAACAACATTAGCGATAGCAACAACAACGACGAGCTTAACCTATTTAGCGAAACTCTAACGACTGCGCAATACTCTGTCGGAAGTGTAATAAGAATTTGCAGAACAGTCTGTGAATGACCTTGCTGATTACACTGTGCAACAAAACTTGGGTTTTTTCTAGTTCATGTTATATTATATTATATAATATTATTTAAATTCATTTTTACATTCATATATCTATTTTATTTTTAAATTATAGCTGTTTTTTTTCAAGAAGAGAGCATATTAGTTTAGTCTGTCAGCTTATTAAAGCTTGAACTTTATAGTTGGAATATAAATATATTCACTTTCAATTCTTATCGGATATTATAATAGGTATAAACTCACCTTTATATATTTGACGCTTCCCATATATCAAGTAGAGATTTCAAGTTTGTACTATACTATATGTATTATTCTATATGTATGCATATATATAAAATATATAATTATATAATATGGCATGTATACTCGATAAATAAACGAATATGAATCTAAAAAATGTGGGATAAAATTATTAGAGCTAGAATCAACAATGTTTTCAGATATCTCAATGTTTTTAATGCATTAACTTTATTTCTCCTACAACTTTAGTGCTTATAAAATTCCTTTTTTCTTGCTTGTGTTTTTACTGTGAACGCGTATGAGACAGTCTTCATACGTTCTTATTTCATTACAGATGTGTTCACATTAGCTGTCTCTTGTTCTAGACCGCAATTGAAACCAAGCCAATACAGCAGCTTACCCTGCAGGAACAGAGTGTAAAATAAAGCAAAAGTGCGCGGCGTAAACAACTAACTAGCAACACTTTCCACTGCAGGTTTTGAAGTTTTTAGACGCCGTCCGAAATTCAATTAACGCGCAACGTTTCACACTTTGTTTCTGATTGTTGCTGCAGCATGTTGCCCACATATGGGCATGGCATGTGCCCAGTTGCAAAACGATTTTGGCGTCGCCTTGAAGTATGCAGCATTTGTTTTCATTAGCTGAGAAAACCTCTAACAGAATCGTTTAACGAGTTCGAAAAATGTATTCACTGCATATTTTTGGATAAATAAAATATTGAAATAAATTTTAATTAAAAATCAATTAATATTATAAAAATAGAATCAAGAGAATTTACGAGTCATAATTTACCAGTCATTGGTAACAAAAATATTGAAAAACATGTTTTTAGGAAAATTTTACTTTCTTGTATTGTAGTTTCTACTAAGTGTCTAAAGTAAAATAATATTTTAAATAATAATTAAGTCGGAAAGGGACGGAATATGGCTGTGCATGTACATATGTCCACTCAGTATAATCAGTTCTGTTCTATATCAAAAATATATTTTATCAAAAAATATATGTCTCATACTGACAATAAAAAAATTGATAGTCAAAAAATGTTAAATATCCGGATGGTTTGAGTTCCAATGCACGCAATTCATATATTCACATATTTACATATTTGTATCTACCTATTTGTTAATTTTTATGGCAGGACCAGAGGGAAATCTTTCAAGTCGCCTTCGGCTCAAGTTGTCCAATTGCTAAAATATTTTCATAGTCATATAGCTTATTTGTATATTTTTCTACATGTTACTTTATTTCCTCTTTGACAAAAGGAAGTTTAAGATCTTTATGTGTGCCAAAATATACCAAGGAGCAGCTGTAATGGTTCTCACAGTTATATTCTGGTAACGATGTAGTATTTCAGTATTTGAATTGTCGGTTATTAAAACAAACTTAATTGTGAGTTCTTTATTTTGTGACCTTGGTATTAAACAGTTACTCAAATTAAAATATTAAATAATTTCATTATTGTTTTATGTGTAACTGAAACAAAATAAAATCTTAAGCTTAAACCAAAACTCTTTGTTCGCAGTCTTATAGAAAACGAGGCTCAAGACTTACATTAAATCAAAAGTCTGCCACGACACCTTATGGACTTTGCTTTATGTTCATCCATTCAGTTATATCCATTCTATATGATAATAATTGGTGCTGATCCTTGATCAGAATTAGTGGAATAGTATACATTGATCTTAAAACTTCGAAAGATGTCAATGATTATTGAAAGAACGGTAAAGTGCCATGCGAATAATATCGCACTGTAAGGGTATTCCATGTTCAACTCGGCATACATGACATCTGCTAATAATGCTCCGCTTATTGGGACACTTACGTAACAAGCAATGGTCAATGGGATGCTCGCAACTCCAACCCCGTTGCACACCTCAGCGAAGCTGTTTTGTTGGCCCGTGGCCAAAATGTCAATTCCAATTCGAAGTTCGCACACGGCACACATCACGTTCCCATCTGCGAGTCTGTGTGTTTCCATTTCCCTGGCTGTGAAAGAAAAGTCGGCCATCAAATCAAGCTGGCGACTCTGGCTGCACTTGTTTTATATAATACAACAGCTGCGGAAATTATCATAGCAAAAACGAAAGCCAGGGCAACAAACAAAGGAAGGCAGCACAGAAAGCATCTCTTATAAATTTTGCCTGTAGCAAAAGGCAATCAAGATCTTCACACACACTCACACACTCACACACACACACACATGCGATACACAGCCTCCATTTTGTTCAACTAGAGGCAGACATGCATGGCGGCATTTCCGGTTGCTTGGCACCATTAGTGCAGCTGCCACGCCCGCCCGCCTTACATTTTGGCTTTTTGTCGAGATAAGCAGTTTTCCTTATATTTTTCTTTTCTTTTTTCCATTTTTTATTTTTTTGCTTTTGGCCTTGCTGCAACTTTACGCTAGAAGGAAAAACTTGTTTTTAAAAAGCGCATTTGACATGTGTTTGCTGCAGGCCCCCAAAATACGTAACGGTAAGGGGAGCGAAGAGCATGCCGCCTTCTTTTGTCCCCTCCAGTTCGGTTTTCCTCTGGCCAAAAGTCTTTGCCAAGAACTTAGCAAGTTTCTCGGCATCCTTTTGCTTAAGCCTGTGTGCGTGTGCAAAGTATATTCATTATTTTGTTTTCATTTGCTCAGCGCCGAAGTTCGCAATTGAATTTTATTGCGTCTTTTTGGATCTCAGTGAAATACTTTTGCGCCCGATCTGCCGCCCTGCCCATGGACTGTGGACACTCCGAATGCATTTCTTAAGGTCCTGCCAAACAACCGCAGCTTGTGGGCTCTTAGCCCAACTTTTGGCCAAGAGAGACAGAGAGAGACGGGAGAGAGTTCTCTTTCATTGACTTTGGCATCGGTAATTATGTGATGGCATTTTGGCATGGCCATTACTATAAATAAATATGTCCTTGATTAACCAGTTTATTATCCTTGCGAGTTTTATTTCAGTGGACAAAAGGCGTAAGTTCTTAAAAATGTTTTTAAACAAACCGCATTTTATTGGTAAATAAAATTGAATGAGTAATCTAAGTAAACTAAGTAAAGGGTATTTACAGAGTTTTATAACTTTGAGTAGTGGTATCTGAGAGTGCAGCCCCCTTAACCCACATAAATAAATAAAAGGAAAGTTAGGCATAGGTAAAGCCTTCGTATACCTGTTGGAAATAATCATAGTGAACTTTTTTTAATTATTCATGTATTTTCATATTTGGTACATTTTTACAAGTCGAAGTTTGAATATCCTTCAAGACATGGTGCTAAAAGTTATATTATACAAAACATTTATTTTCTACTAACAATTCTTGTATGAACTGTATAATATAGTTGACCAACGAGGAATAAAGTAGAACAATTTTAAAAACAAAAACGCAGATTTCAATTTAAGCAATTTTTATATATAACATATAATCAGAAAACGTCTAGTTGTAATATTTAATAAATATATTTTTGAAACAAGCTAAACAAAAAGTTTTGTTGAGTGCTAAATAAGTAAGGTGGCTGCTATATAATATTGTAGTCCGATCCACCCAACAGACTTAACAGACCTTGTTTGCATGGAAACAGACGACCGTTTAGACTCTGGTGTTTATTTAAAACTTTTCACTTTAAATGCTTTTCGCCCAACACATTTCATGACATAATTAAAATACCTTTGACTTCGGGCACATTCAGATAAGTCAAAATAAAATACTAACAGTAAATATACTGTTGGAATACAAAACATGTAAGAACATTGCAGTCGAGCGCAACCGACTGCATAATACTTGTTCATGCTCAAAAAAAAACAGTTAAATTGATTTTAAAATGTTTTCCGCCTCGTCACTCAATGATAGCTACATCTATCTCTACAGGAGGTCAACAATGATCCATTTGCAATCTTATTCCCCTACTTTTCCAATGGATGTAGCTATATTCGTATAAATATGATATTTCTATCTCTTGATGGTAGACATGAGTACATCTATCAAATTCCAAAATCATTAGCTACCTTATCATCTATCATTTATCATACTCGAATATATATTAAAAGTCCATAGACTTCAGCTTTGCATTCGTGCGGACAGTAAGACAGAAAGACTAATAAACTCTTTTGAGCGAGTATAAATATTGGGCACTTTAATAAGTTTTGACAAATGAAAGTTCAATACACGAAACGAAATGATAAAATGATAAAGCCGTAACAGATGAAATGAAATGAAATGTGTAAAAAGGTTTCAGTCAGAAGAGTTTTGGATGCTGTGGGTATTATAGAGGTGGGTGTTGGGTGTCAAGGGATGTGCGGGCCTGATAAACCGGCAAATGCTTTTAACTTTTCCAAATGCTGCACACTTTTTGGCTTCCGCCCATACATTCTCTTGCACACACAGACAGACATGTGTATATATATATAAATATTTATATATGTATATGTGATGAGGCTGTTGCTCCTTGCTAATGCGACGACTAGAGCTCAGGCAGCAGGCAACATCTCCCCAAAGGCCTCGCACGGAGCCCGTGTGCCGAGCTCTGGGGCTGTTTGTCTGTCTAAGCAAATTATAATTGAGTGTGCAGGACGAGCGCATTGAACTGCCGCCTTCTGCAATCAGCCACGCCCAAAAAAAGTTGCGTTTATGGCAGCCTGAAATTAGCTTAAAGCTAAAATTAAAAACTTCGTGAATCAAGTATATGAAAAATTAAGCAAAAATAATTTCGATTGATTTTAGTCTATTTAATAAGAGCTTCGGCAATAGTTGAAGAACTGCAAACCAAATTTGAACCGGCTCAAATTTAGATTTGAGTAACCCATAAGTCTAAACTGATCTTGTATTAAAGAAAAGAGACATAGCCATGTTTCTTGACAAAATAGTTTGAAACGTATTTTAGTTAAAATAATAATAAATATTTAAAATATTTATTGCAAAGCTTATAAATTATTGAGATATAAAAAATTTTTTTTTTTTCGAAATATAGTACTCAATATACTCAATACTCAATAAAAAAAAACAATTTTCATTTAAATGTTAAAAAATTTTGATAAATCTTTAAAGACAAAATCAGGTTCATAATATTGTACTTGTCTTTATTTTGATCCATGAATCAGGATTACAGCTAAAGATTAAACAAATACAAATATTTTCAATAAATTTTGGGACTGAAGCTTTAATAGATAAAATTATGTCTCAATGTAGCCAGTCTATAAAAGCTTCACATTATTTTGTATTAAAGCTCTAACAAGCTTTTTCGAAAGAAGCAATTCACTAAAAAGAGATTCTTAGCTGGAACATGGAGCCTACGCTCTTAGATAAGATAATAAAGTACATTTAAATGAGTTTTAATAAAACTTTTCACATTTCTTTTTACTTAATCAAGCATTTCAATATGATATATCTATGAATATTTTTTGATGGACTGTTTGCGTTTTTAAATTATTGAATTATTTGAATTGAAAGAAGTTCTTCTACAAAGCTTTAGCTCTTAGCCTTAAAGCTTAAAGTTTAAACATGATTTTCCAATCTGCAGAAGCAAGTGATGAATGCTTGTAATTAGGCAAGAATCAAAGTGGTATATCCCTGCGAATTAAAGGTCTTAAGGGCTGTTGAAAAAGATTTAGATACAAAGCAAACGCAAACCTAAGAGCCTAAAAATTGTTAAGCCTGAAGGAAAATCATTGGAAGCTGAAATAAAAAAATTCGCATCTATTGAATATCTTTAGCATACATTTCTATATTATATAGTCAAAGTAGCTCAAGTCTAAAAAATCATAGTAAATATATGTGATTTCCTGACTGTAATTTTAAGGGTCTTTAAGAGTCTTCAGTTTCAGCTGTTTCAATGTTCACCTGCCTGATTGTCCAACTGTTGTTGTCGTTGTTGTTGCTGCTGGCGTTATTATTGTTGTCGTTGTTGCTGCTGTAAGCTGTGCTTTGTGGCATGCTCGAAGCAAGTGCGCTGCCACTTGAGACGAGCTGCTGGCGAACGCAATGCCCCACGACTCCGACTCCGGCTTCTGCCCGTTGGCCATAAATTTCGTGCCACGTTTTGCCATTTTAATGAATGGATTTTTTAATGCAATGTTTTTTTTACGCTTTTTGTTTGGCTCGTTATGGTGGCCCAAGTGCTGTGGAGCTGCCTGGAGTCGAGCGACTCCTTGGCGAGCTTTAATTTATTGACTAATTTAGCCTGCCCCACCGACTAATAGATACTTTTAGGCGCTCTTAATGGGCAACTTTTGCTTTTATGCATGCATATAACAGTTTTTCTTTTGTTTTTTGTGTGAGCTACTTTTTAATTAGGCTGCGCCTATTGGCAGCCTATTTTCAAATTTAATTAATGTACATTTTATGTTCGTGTGAAATGGGTTGGGCGAGAGGCGGGCACTGAAATGGCTGCTACACCTGAGCTATTCTACATCCCAGCCATAAATACTTGCGATTAGCTTGCTCATGTGGCAGGCAATAACAGCAACAACAGCAACAACAACAACAACAACAAACAACAATAGCGAGAGCAACAACAATTTAGCTACAAATGAATGAACACATGTTTGCCTTTGGGTTTTACGAGCGCCCGCCGAAAAGTATGCAATACTTTTGTTGTGCGTGCAGATCTTATCTGCCAAGCTGCCACACACACCCACACACACACACACACATACACCTTCACAGCGCATGTTTCCTTTTTGTGTATGCTATGCTTTTGGCCACCTTTTGTCATCGTTTGCCTCGTTCCGGCTGCGCGATAACAAGCATCATAAATCCTTTTTGCCTCCAAATGGCACAGGACAACGCCCCCTGAGCATTCGCCTGCGCCCCTTGCGTCCCCTGCTCGCTGAGCATCTCGTGCTGCTTCTTTGTAGCCATTTTGTAGGCGTCATCAGCAGGCAGCGTCTGTTTCGGTGTCTGTTTGTGTTTCGCCTTGGCCATCGTTTGTTATTGTTTGCGGTTTGTTAGCCACTCGCAACTCGACCTAGCCCGGCCCCGATCAACCTAGCCTCCACCCATTTTAGCCAGCTATCCAACCACCCAACCACCCATTCATATATCAACTCTCTGACTCCCACTGTTTTTCCACCTTGGGGCGGGGGTGACAGCAGCATAAAGGTCTGTGTGTTAGTTTTCTCAGGTTTCTGCGGTTCGCTGCGTTGTCTTTAGCCAAAAACCCAGATTGAATTTAGCTCAAACTGCGAATAGTTCAAATTTTCAAAGACCACAAAAGAATGGATAACAATATTATGGTGGGTTATGTGGGTATCCAAAGGCTATTTATCGCTTAAAGTCCACGAAAACGAGTTACATTTAAAATGCCATCATTTATTGATTTATAAGAGTTTCTTCTTCTAAGAGAATTTCAGAAAATTATGCTTAGTAGATCTCTTTAATGTTCATCTCTTAAAGAGTTCCCATAAAGTATGTTAAACAAATGTTTACAATTCGAATAAATGAGCAGTTATAGATACAGTTATAGCATTTATTCATTAGGTCTTTAAATATATGCCTATATGGAAACACTCTGCATCAATACACTGTATTTAAGCTGGTCCTAACTCTCCCCAGGCTTTTCAGTTTCACAAAAAGGGCTGTACTTCAAGAAAATGTTAGATATTCTAACATATTATATGATGCAGCTGATAATATAAAAGTCATCATTACTGTTAATCGAACAAGCACAGTTTTCCTAGTAGAATTTCTTTAAATTATTCCAATTATTAGATAAACCAAAGAAATATATTTAAATACTTTTCATATGATTTCAATCAATTTCTCCCATTTTCAGATGGTTATAATCGCACTTGTCTATTTCGTTCTTTCCTTTCTAAAATATTATGTTATGTGGCTGTTAAGTTAGAATTCATTGCTGTTAAGCATGCAATAACCATCTTACAGTAGAGACTTCGTTGAGTGCCCGATAAATATAGAGCCTGCTTTTAAGTAATCTAACAGATAATGTTTTATTGGTGTTAAGAAAACATTTAGTTATAGCTTTGCTGTAAGAGTTTTGCTTCTCTGGAGAGATCATTTATTTCCCCGACCTTCATATACATATGTATATGGTATACTCTGCATTTATCAGCAGCTGGCAGCGAATCGGCTTAGCAGCCCATGCAGAACTCTTCGCGTCGTTTCCACTCTGTCGAGGCGACAATTTGCCGGCCAGCGTGGATTAAAAAGTTGCCAGCTCCACGGCATTTGCATTTATGCAAGCAGAGACCAGAGCACCAAAAACAACCAAAACACGCACAGGGGCTGCTGCTTTGCCGAGCTGATAGGGCGAAGGATTTTAGAGTGGGCCAGCCTCAGGATACGGTCGGATGCAACTCAGCTGATGGCTGCTCAGTCGAATGGGGCGCTGTAAACTCGTGAGGCTATTTGCATTTTAAATCTGGCCCCCGCCTCGTGTCGCCTGCAACTTTCCTGTTTAATAAGCCTCGCACGCTTTGCCGTGGCAAGCTGTTGTCCTGCTAGCGAGGACATCCAGCACCATTCTGCTGCTGCTGCTGTCCGCAGGCGGCTAATGCAATCTTGACAACGCGCCCGTCATGTTGCTGCCCAGCCGAAAATGAGGCATGTCACTTTTGATTTGGTTTTATTGCAGCAGGGGCGCAATTCTGATTTGCTCGCCATGGCAAGTGGCAAGTGGCAAATGGTAAGTGGCAAGTGACAAGAGGCAAGGGGCAAGAGGGGACTGTTGGAATGCAACATGGTCGGTTGCATGTGTGTGGCTGGAGGGCAAGGGTTCACTTTGGGATGTCATTAACAATGTGTGCAAAATTGGCTGAGCATGTCCTTTGGTCGTCCTTTGACAATAAAGCAGAGGCTAATAGAAGGCAAAAATAATCTGAATTGCTTTCAACTGACAGTCACATTTGATTTCCAGGCATAAGTATTATTGCTTATATAAGTATTATTATTCTATTTTTATATTATATACATATTAGTTTAATTCACTTCGTCGTATTTTTAAAATTGATTGTCAAAACAAATTGCCGCGCTACTTAAGTTATCGATATACTTCGTTGCTTTACAGCGCTGTTAAAGCTGCGCTGCTAACGTAACAGCACTAACAGCTTGCAAAACGTGTTACCGACTGAACAGGTATTACAATGATTTTATATTGAAATATTCTTTAAGACGTTATATTTTACAATTAGAATAAAAATACTAGAATAAGCCGCAATATTAACTTAATTTAACCATATTAAATACTTTCAAATTCACAAACATAACATGTGCAATACATTTCCAAAAATTCAAATAGGCGCCAATGTTGAGTATTACAGTGTTGCAAACCACAGTTTGCTTTATTTTTACGCTCTCACTCTTATTCTCTCTCTGTGTGCCAACTTCTTTCTCTCAGTTTGCGCAACGCACAAAACATTCTGCTGCTCTCAGCTATGCTCGCATCCTCTGTGACTTTCGCTCTTCGTTTTCATCTCTCATTCGCATTTCATTTCTTGTTGCGAGCGGACGTCTTTAATTGTTGCTGCGGTAAATTAAAGTGTTGCGCGCGTATTTCCCTACCAATTGTAGCCGTTGTATATTCTCGCTCTTCTCAACAAGTCGTGGGAGTTGAAGATGCTTAAAAAAGTGAACAAAAAACTGCACGCTTATAGCTTATAGTTTATAGTTGGTAGCTTCTATCGCAATCGAATGAATACAAAACATGTAATCCATGAGTGCAAATGCCAAACAACAAAACCAAATCCAAATACGTTTTTAGAATAAAAACAACAACAACAACGTCAAGTGCTTTCAAATTTGAAATAAAAGTGCAGTGCAACAACGAGCTATGTTCAAGCATACATATACAAATCGGAATCGGCAACGTACAGATACAAAATGAAATGAAAAGTTAAAAATAAATATATATGCCATCTCTCTCTGCGGCGGCAGCGGCAGCGGCATCGACAGCGGCGGCAGCAGCAGCACCAGCGTCGCACAGTCACAGACAGGCGCGAGGGACGTGATTTCTCTTATGCCTGTCTGTTCTGTCTTCCCCCTTCGAGCGCTTGGTCTCTTGGCAGCATCATTGCTCATACAAAAAAAATTTTTACAAATATATGTACACATGTATATATATATAGAAATTCATTCAATGTGCCACATGTTTTTGTCCGTCGTTCCTCTGCTCCCTTCGCAATTTTTTTGCGCACATTTTTCGCTCGCTGCTTTTTGCGCTTCGTTTACATTTCATGGCTGCTGCGCCTCCTTGTTTATCCTTTGATCCTTCTTGCATTGCCATTCGCACCACCGTTCGCATGCCTCTTTTTCTGATTCGATTTTTCACATCTCTCTCTCTCTTTCTCTCTCTGTTCCTGTCCGCTGGCGGCGGCGGCAGCATCCAAACAGACACACACTCACTCACACCAACACACGCTCAGCTGCTTGTCGTTGCTGCGCTTTGTCTTTCCCATTCAATCAACGAAAATAAAATGTGTGTGCCAGATGATGAATTCGCCTCGTAAGAGAGAATAATGTGTCGCCGTCGCATAACCAAAAATTGCATTTAGCTACAAAGCAACAACAACAATAACAAAATGCTAAAATAATTCAAAATGTTTTTGCGTTTTCCGCTGGCCACAGACAAAGCGCTGCCTTTGTGGAACGCCTGCTGCTCGGATATGCCGCAAAGAGAATATATATATTTATATATACACATAAATACCGTGAAGACTTATCGCTTAACCAATAACAACAACGACAACACCAACAACAACATTCGCAGTGACAACAAAATTCTCAATTGATGTTTTTTTTTTTGTGTTTTTATAAACATCATTTCATTCAACTGGAAACTGCGTCTGCCTCTCCTCCTGCCCCTGTCCCTGCAGCTTAATAAAAGCGCGTGGTTGTCTCTCATGCCTTTTGGCTGGTCTCTTTTGTCTCGCGTTTGCGCTCTGTTTTTCATTCCGTCTTTTTGCGCATTTTCTGTTTTCGTTTCGCTTGGCCGCAGCCACAGCCACAACCGCCATGCAACATCCTTTGCCCAGTTGGACGAGAGAGCAACCCCTAAACAACAATTAGTTTTTCAATATTATTCATTTCAATTCCTGTCAAAAATATCGCCAAATAAAAAATATATTTTTAGATAAATACATTAAGTAAACTGCGCAGATATCATTTCAAAATCGAGCAAATCGTAAAATTGTTCGGGAAAATCTTAAAATATTAACGACATAATTCTTTGCTCTTATGTATGTACATATTTATTTTGAAGCTGTGTTAATTGAATAATTTGAGTATATTTTCCCAACTCATAATTTTCTTAAAAAAAAAAAAGGAATAAATTTTTATTATAACAGAGTCCATGGTCAATTTTTAAAAATCTTCTTGTTCTATTAGTTTATGTTTTTTCTTCATAAATCGAAAAATATTTTGAAAAATGTATTTTCAGCTCAATTAAATCAAATCGTGAACTGCAACTCCTAAGTGAAATTCACTTAAATTGTAAATTGTGCCAAAAATTAATATTGTAAAGCAAATACTCAATATATATCAAAAAATAAATTAATGAATATAAATCAAATCAATCAAATGCAACAAATGCGTCATCAAATCAAATTCTGTGTTAATTAAAGTGCAACAAGCAAGCGTGACTACCCCTACTTAAAAAGAGTAGACTACCCCTACTAGAAACACAGCACACAATTTGTTGGTGTCAATTATACGGGGCAGCTGTGCATATAATTTGCGACGCAACTGTAAACACAAAAAGCCGTCAAACTGTGGGGCTCCGGGGCATTTTTTCTTCCTCCGCAAGGAATGTATTATCCGGTAAGCAAACAAACTAAACCTATCCACACACATTATACCACTTTAGAGGGGACATTATTTGGCGACAGGCACTGTACAGGTCAGCCAGAAGCAACAACAACAACAAGCGTACACATTGCAGTGCACACTATAAATATTGTGACAAGGCAACGGACGACAGCTCAATTCGCCTTGTGTTTGTTTTTCTTTCTTGCTGCCGTTTTTTGTTTGCTACACACGCTCTCTCTCTCTCTGTCTCTCACACTCTCCCCTTTTTAAACGCCGCCTTAAGAGAAGCTTTTACTAGTTTGGTAAACTACTGTTGTTTTCACTCTCAATTGTAAGCAAAGCCAAATTCTTAGGCGTGCGTTTGTTGTCGCTTATTAGTCAAGCCTGCTCACTCTCTCTCGAATTTCTGTTTGGATTTGTTTACCTATTTACATAGACAACAACAAATATGCATGTATGCTAAGCATTGTATTCACACGTGTGCCGAAAATCTCTCATTTCCCCTACCTATGTTGACTTTGGTTCTACTTGAAAACATTTTCTTTTTTTCGGTAATGTAAATTTTTTTAACAGTCTTCAATTTCAAAAGGTATTTGAAGCTAGGGCAAAGAGAAGCGGGATCTTGTAATTTGATAGTCCCTAATGCGGGTCGACTTGCGGCTTTCGATTTGTGGATATTTTATCAAAGCTCACTTTATGCGCAATTTTTGGATATTATATTGTGCATTCCTCCATATCATTTAATACATTCATGTGTCAACTTTTGGCGCCCATTTCTCGATTCTCCCAACATTTTCCCACGTAATTTAAGCGAGCAAAATATATATTTAAAAAAAAATTCATATACATGCATGTATAGATATAATATCTTATGCAAATTATGATACGATAATCTTTCATATTATTAATTTATTTGTTTGCTTTTTATTTTTTCTTTGCAGGTACGTTCTTTCAAATGCAAATGTATGGGTTATATGGTAATGTTTCGTGATTGATAAGGAAGTTGACTACAGCCATGATTTGAATGTTGATAAATGGGAGAATGTGTGTGTATGTGTGTGCGTGTGTGTACCTAAAGATTATCATCTATGCTCAACGAATATGTCTAGTCTTTTTTGGTGATGTCAGCCATTAGACGAAATTCGGTTTGATCTCATGCGAAATTAATGGGAGTTCTACGAGTTTATAGTGGCCCACTTAATCAAATGCCGTCCGAAATGTCGTAATATTGGGCAGCTGATATATTTAATGTAGTTTTATTATCTGTCAAGCTCATGGAATTGCCGTCTGAGTATATAGTTATATATATTATCTAATTGGAATCGCTAGCCTTTTCACACTCAATGAATATCAAGCAAATAAAACTATTTACTTTTAGTAATATTCTGAAACTTAAACTTGATTGTCATATGTGTGTTTATGTATATCACATGAAGACTAAATTTTAGTTAAATTATGTACTTGCCTTATAAATACAGTTACTTTGCGAATTTATCTTTAATCTCCGTCCCTTCATTAAGTCAATTAAAGATGATTGAGAATTTTCTTACTTTGAAAACGCATAACAAACTTGTTAAAAAAAAAAACAATTAAAATTGTTTTAAGTTTAAGCAATTTCTAATTGCATTTCATAATTCGATCCGTCATTTTGACTTCAACTTTTGCAAATGTCATTTTGATTGATTGCGATTAAAAGTTTAGTTGTCGACGTTCGTATAACAAAATTTTCACATTCACATTCGCGTATGCAACATTTATGTGGCAGCTCATAAAGTTATGTGACTCGCTTCACAGAGTTGTGCAAAAAAGAAGATGTATTATTAAATATTACAAGAAAACTATATTCTCCGACTAGTGAATACACTGGCAGACTTATATAGCCATTCAATTTAGTGAGTAAAGTTCGAAAAGTAGAAAATACAGGAATTGCTTACGAAAATCTCAGATTCTTTCTTTAAATAGAGATGATTGAGAATATTTCTTTGTTCAGAGAAAAACTGATATGAAATTTGAGTTTAGCAAATCTCGTCTGTTGATATGAATGAAGAATAAATTGAATTTATTGGCAGTTACTGACAAAGGAAAGCTTAATGTTTATATTTTTGACCGATTCTTCCTAAAGAAGCTATTTAATATACTATAATAAGATAAATCAGAAGAAGCAGAATAAGTTCTTGCGCAAAACAAATTTTCAATAGATTCTACTCAAATAAAGACTTATACTAATAAGATTAATTTGTGAATATTAAAAGATTAATTAATATCCTGAAATATCTATATTGATCCAGATATCGGCTGTTGGCACAGATCTATATTCTTGATGGGATTGTATAAGTCTTCTTTACTTTGTATTGTAGGGTAGTAAAAAGTGAATTTTACTTTTAGCAGGTTCTTAGTATATTAGATTTGATGTAGAAGTCAAATGTGGATATGATTAATTTGTATATATTAAAAGATATTCAGTTGATAATGAACAATACTAAATTTAATTCAGAAGATGTTACACATTTCATGACAAATTCATAGTACCCACTGCAAGGGTATTCACAGCTGAGTAGCTTCAAACGAAATCTTCCGGTTTGCCGTTTGTCGGAGTCACAATTGAAAAATTGCACATAAATTGCATAAACTGTGCTGCCGTAAATTGTTGTGACTGTGCTGGGGTGGGGGATAGCGGGAAAGGGAGGGGAATGGGGGTTGGGGTATTGGATATAGTTGGAGCTACTAGGTGCTTCCATTGTGCGTGCGCACTTAACCGCAAAGTTGGTAAATTTTAGTTTTTTATGATCAACGGATCTCGATATCAGCCGACCTTAACGCGCAGTAGCTTTATGACTGGCTTTTATGATATTTGTTTATTGTTGATTACGCAATTGGCATTAACATTAAAATAAATATAAAAAATAAAAAAAAAACAGTTATTAGATGATTACATTGAGTAAAAAAAATTGCTTTCACTTAATTGGCCAGCTTGAAGGCAGCTGCTGCTGCTTTTAGGCTTTTACTTTCTGGCCATCAGTCTAGTGTATGAAGAGAGAAGGGGAGAGTGAGAGAAATGGGAAAAATTCTTTCATAATGTAGCCATGCTTCAATATATTCAATTTGCTTGATTGATGGCTTTAATTTATAAGAATTTTTAAGTAGCACTCGAGCCGTAGAGCAGAGTAAAGCCCGCAGATAAGAGATAGACCATTCCATGGCCCACATATTATAGCATTTTCATACATAAGTACAAACGTATACACATACACATATCTATATACATTATTTTTTGTTTATTGCCAGCGCGTCTGTTTTTCTATGCCAGCGCAAATGATATGACAATTTATTTCAATTAAAGTTGATTTAAAATTGTGTTGCCTGCCGCCGGCCTCCTCTTGTGTTGCACGTTGTTGATTGACGAAAATTGGGAGGGGAAGCTCAAAGATGAGGCACAATAAGCGAAAAGAAACCTCGTGGCCTATTCAAACTATGTGTGTATCTCTAGATATCTTTATTAATGGGGGCGTTTTAATAACCAACCGGATGAATATATAAATAAACAGTTGATCTTAGCAGAAATATATAATTTCTTTATTTCAATTGATGCGATTATAGTTCTATTTAGCTAAAGACATAGCTATGTTTGAATGCATAAATAATTTAAATAGGTTCTTAGCTTCTTTAAGAACAATAAGTTAGGTAATATATATTATAACGTTTTAAATACATTATCAAGCATTTTGTATTTTCTTCTGATTATTTATTTGAATTTATGGGTCAAAAAGAAAAGAGATTTGGAAAAAGATTTCGATTTCCTTATCTTCAATTAGTTCGTAGATTATATATATAAATATACATATACATATGTACATTTAGAGAAAAAAATATATAAAAATTTTATGCCATCCAATGAAAATAATTTTGTAAATCTATTAAAAGATTATTTATGAATTCTTCATCTTTATGTTTAATTGATTTCTACAAATGTACTGTTATCTTACCTTGAAACATTTACATTCTCCATGTTTTTCCATTCCATGTTAAAAAGAACTTATTTCATGCTGAATTTATATTTGATCAACAAACTTTATTAAGTTGAATTATAAAGATTTTTTATAGTTGTATCAAACTTTTATCAATTTTAATAAATATAAATTTTTTAATGTATATACACATACATATACATATACACATTACATATGTATTTATGGGGTATTCCCTCATTTGCTACTAGCCATATTATTTACACGTAACATAAAATATCATTACATAGCCAACCTTTCTCTTATAAATTTGTCCCTGCCTTTGGTTTGGCACCTCTCTCGCCCACTTATACGCACTTTTATGTGTGTGCGTATAAAAAAAGATTTACTGTTTGATATTGACTTTTTTTTAGCACACATTCGAATTAGAAGGCGTAAGGCGACAATTTATCGAGCTGCTGATAATTCGATCGGGCTAAGCAGCTCAAATTCGCCTTTCATTGAGTGCCTGCAATTGATATAGCGGCGATTAAACCGAATTTAATTCGCATTCATTTAATGGCGTTAGCATTTTTATATCTTTGGCAAAGTACTTTGCCCAAGGCAATTAAGCTTTACTGGTGCTCTTACAAATACATAAGTAATAAAGAATGTGAATCGATTAGCTCGTATGCTTTCAATTGCACAACATTCGAAAATAAAGTGTGCAAACAAATAAATTAATTTTTGGGAATTCGCTAAAGAGAAATAATACAAGTTTTTTTTTATTTGCAACTTGCTAACAAGTGTTTAAACTTAGTAGGGGGTAAGGGAAGGACTGGGGCTCGAATGTGGAACCGCTAAACAAATTACAACCTACGGCAATGTGAACGACCCCCGCTGCGGCAGCAACAACAGTTGGAGAAACGTTTAAGCAAAAATCTTCATGCAAATTATTCGGTTCAATTCAAAGCTGCGACGTCGACTGCAACAGCGACGCTAATCGCTAGTGTCACTCACACGCCGTTGGTGGGGGCAATTAGCAGAGCGCCGCACGCCTGCGCCGTGACTCAGCAGCAGCGGCGCAGCTGAACTGTAACAGGTTTTTTGCACTTGTTGTTGTTGTAGTGTGGCAGCAGCATGAAACGGTAATTGCAGCAGCATTAGCTTTTAGTTCCATTCCATATCGTTTCATAGCTTGTTTCGCTCTCGATTTCACGCCCACATGCTTTCCACGATATTCTCACACAGACCGCCCCTCACGAACGTTACCATTTTATTGCCGGTCCGTTAGTGTCGCCTCGGTTTGTTTATGTTTATTTTTTACACATTTTTTTCTTTAATTTATGCGACCGGCTTATTTATATGCTCTACATACATATATAGTATTACAATTATGTCACGAATTTTGTAACGCACTCAAAGAGACAATTCTGATGCGGTAGAGTATATAGTTTGTAGTGTTGAGCTTTTGTTTTTGCCATGATTGTAGAAATGTAAATATCGGAATAGCTATATAGTAACTTTAATAGAGAATTTCATCTTCGACTTCACGCAGTTAAAATTTAGTTTCTTATTTTTAGTTTATTTGCATTTGTGTTTAGTTGCCGGTGCACACATTGTTGTTGTTGCTGCTCACTAAATTTACATTTTATTGGCTTGTCATAAATATCTCTGTGTGTGTGTGTGTGCGTTGTTGTTGTTGTTTTGTTTGTTTGTTTTATTTATTCGTATTTTCCTGTTGTCATTTTGT